>JAPEVW010000156.1:0-388500 GCA_027921565.1 Artemia sinica | reverse complement strand
CTAAAGTAGTGTAATGTACTTAATTAACTCAAGTTTGCGTTAATGAAACTTGCTACTAACGCAAGTTTATCGGATCAACCTATTTTGCGCCCCACCCCCCTAAATTTTTTTCCCCACAGCACAGGTCTTCTCTAGAGGGCTAATACTAAACTTGTTTAAAAGGGAATTTATGCGCAAAAAAGTCTCCCCCAGAAAATTTAATCAATTGTCAGTTAAAACACACTCTCCCCTCCCACAAAACGCAATCATGATCTTTCTCTACCTTAAAATTATTACTTCCTGTGTTGCTGGTAATTTGACCGGATATGGAGGAATGCTGTAGTAATGCTGAACGCTCCATACCGTAAATATAGCAGGTGAGCTGAATAAGCTAGTGACAGTAGCGGATCCAGAGGGGGGGGGGGATAGGGGGCACCCCCTAGCGTAGTTTAAAGTAGTGTAATTTACTTAATTAACTCAAGTATTTGTTAATTAAACTTGATCCTAATGCAAGTTTATCGGATCAACTACATTGCGCCCCCCCCCCCCCTAAACTTTTTTTTCCCACAGCACAGGTCTTCTCTAGAGGGCTAATACTAAACTTGTTTAAAAGGGATTTTATGGCAAAAAAAAAAGCCTCCCCCTGCCCCCAGAAAATTTAATCAGTTGTCAGTTAAAACAAACTCTCCCCTCCCTCAAAAACACAACCGTGATTTTTCTCTACCGTAAAAATTTATTACTTCCTGTTTTGCTGGTAATTTGACCGGATATGGAGGAATGCTGTAGTAATGCTGAAAACTCCATACCGTAAATATAGCAGATGAGCTGAATAAGCTAGTGACAGTGGTGGATCCAAAGGAGGGGGGGGGGGGGGGGGCGAGGGGGTGCCCCCCCCCCTCTAGCGTAGTCTAAAGTAGTGTAATGTACTTAATTAACTCAAGTTTGCGTTAATGAAACTTGCTACTAACGCAAGTTTATCGGATCAACCTATTCTGCGCCCCCCCTAAATTTTTTTTTCCCACAGCACAGGTCTTCTCTAGAGGGCTAATGCCAATCTTGTTTAAAAGGTATTTGATGGACAAAAAAAAGCCTCCCCCTCCCCCAGGAAATTTAATCAATTGTCAGTTAAAACACACTCTCCCCTCCCACAAAACGCAATCATGATCTTTCTCTACCTTAAAATTTATTACTTCCTGTGTTGCTGGTAATTTGACCGGATATGGAGGAATGCTGTAGTAATGCTGAACGCTCCATACCGTAAATATAGCAGGTGATCTGAATAAGCTAGTGACAGTGGCGGATCCAGAGGGGGGATAGGGGCACCCCCTAGCGTAGTTTAAAGTAGTGTAATTTACTTAATTAACTCAAGTATTTGTTAATTAAACTTGATCCTAATGCAAGTTTATCGGATCAACCTACATTGCGCCCCCCCTAAAATTTTTTTTTCCCACAGCACAGGTCTTCTCTAGAGGGCTAATACTAAACTTGTTTAAAAGGGATTTTATGCACAAAAAAAAGCCTCCCCCTCCCCCAGAAAATTTAATCAGTTGTCAGTTAAAACACACTCTCCCCTCCCTCAGAACGCAACCGTGATCTTTCTCTACCTTAAAATTTATTACTTCCTTTGTTGCTGGTAATTTGACCGGATATGGAGGAATGCTATAGTAATGCTGAACGCTCCATACCGTACATATAACAGGTGAGCTGAATAAGCTAGTAACAGGGTGGATCCAGAGGGGGGGAGCCCCCCTAGCCTAGTCTGAAGTAGTGTAATTTATTTAATTAACTCAAGTTTGCGTTAATTAAACTTGCTACTAACGCAAGTTTATCGGATCAACATATTTTGCGCCCCCCCCCCCCAAAAAAAAATGTTTTTTTTTCCCACAGCACAGGTCTTCTCGAGAGGGCTAATGCTAAAAAAGCCTCCCCTCCCCCAGAAAAATAATCAATCGTCAGTTAAAACACATTCTCCCCTCCCTCAAAACGCATCAACCGTGATCTTTCTCTACCTCCCTTAAAATTTATTACTTCCTGTGTTGCTGGTAAGTTGAACCGGATATGGAGGAATGCTGTAGTAATGCTGAACGCTCCATACCGTAAATATAGCAGGTGAGCTGAATAAGCTAGTGACAGTGGCGGATCGAGAGGGTGGGCGAGGGGGCGCCCCCCTAGCGTAGTCTAAAATAGTGTAGCTTGCTTATTAACTCAAGTTTGCGTTAATTAAACTTGCTCCTAACGCAAGTTTATTGGATCAGGCTATTTTGCCCCCCCCCTAAAAAAAAAAAATTTCTCACAGCAAAGGTCTTCTCTAGAGGGCAAATTCTAAACTTGTATTGTGGATTGTGGAATGGTGAGCCCCCTGGGCCATCATTTGGGTGAGCCTCAACTCATAATATGCAATTTTGATTAAACCCTCTCTAAAGTTTATACGAGCATCCCCCTTCCATAAGAAATAATATGAAGGATTCGGAGAATCCTTAAATTACAACTCTTGCCCTGAGGGCTGTGGGGGAGTTGTCATCCTCAAAGACCTAATTTCCAGAACTTAAAACTACGTTTAATAAAATGGCTGTCTCAAAATATTGATTGGATGTGTTTTGGGAAAAGGTGGGCGTGAGAGGGGGGTTAGTTTGCCCTCAAATAAAACTTTATACTATTAAAAGGGCACTAGCCATTTGAATTTCCAGCGAATGAGCCTTTTTTGAAGTTTCTCTGACACCGCCTTCTATAAAAAGCTTATATACCCCCAGGGCATAACTTAAAACCCTTGCCCTGAGGTTTTGTGGGGGATTGTCCTCCTCAAAAACATATTTTGTATCTTGATTGATCTCATAGATTGTGGGAATGGTGAGCCCCCTGGGCCATCATAGTAGTAAGTCAATATAAAGGTTAAAAACTTACATTCAACTTACGCCTGAAGGCATAGATATGTGTGTAAGTTCTAACGAATTGTACGGTTACCAGGGTCATTTGCAAAGAGGTATCATTTCAAACGAGTATAACTTGATTGGTGATTAGGATTTGAATATTTTTTAGGTTAAATCCGTGGTCATTCATCTGTAAGTTGATTAGTAGTTTTTTTTTTTTTTTAAACTTGGCTAATAGGTTTTTAAAACCTATTACTACGAAATTATAGGCATGCAAATAGCCATGTAGTTTCAAAAAACGTGTTTAATCACTTTTCTTGAATGAAGTATCTGTACTATATATTCAAGATGGTGAAATCAATAAAGAGCTGGAATTGAGTTTTATGGATGATATGGAAAAATGGCACATGTTAAAATATTCGGGTAAAACATACGAATATAAATAAGGCTATTGTGTCTTTCTGAACTTTCTGTGCGAGGCAGGGGTTACTATTTAGTTTAAATAATTCTAGGATGGAATTGAGTTTGTGGTTGGTGTGGAAAAAATGGTACTTGTTAAATATTCGGGTAAACATAAGACTAAGAAACGCTTCACTATAAATAAGGCTATCGTGTCTTTCTGACTTTCTGTGCGAGGCAGGGGTTACTATTTAGTTTAAATAATTCTAGGAGGAATTGAGTTTGTGGATGGTGTTGAAAAATGGTACTTGTTTAAATATTCGGGTAAAAACCATACGACTAAGAAAACGCTTCACTATAAATAAGGCTATCGTGTTTTTCCGAAACTTTCTAGGGCGGTGGTAACTATTTAGTTTAAATAATTCTAGGAGGAATTGAGTTTTATGGATGGTATGGAAAAATGGTACTTGCTACTTTTAAATATTCGGGTAAAACATTACGACTAAGAAACGCTTCACTATAAATAAGGCTATCGTTTTTCCGAACTTTCTAGGGCGGTGGTAACTATTTAGTTTAAATAATTCTAGGAGGATTGAGTTTTATGGATGGTATGGAAAAATGGTACTTGTAAATATTCGGGTAAAAATACGACTAAGAAACGCTTCACTATAAATAAGGCTATCGTGTTTTTCCGACTTTCTAGGGCTGTGGTAACTATTTAGTTTAAATAATTCTAGGAGGAATTGAGTTTTGTGGCTGGTGTGGAAAAATGGTACTTGTTAAATATTCGGGTAAACATACGATAAGAAACGCTTCACTATAAATAAGGCTATCGTGTTTTTTCCGAACTTTCTAGGGCGGTGGTAAAACTATTTAGTTTAAATAATTCTAGGAGAAATTGAGTTTTATGGATGGTATGGAAAAATGGTACTTGTTAAATATTCGGGTAAACATACGACTAAGAAACGCTTCACTATAAATAAGGCATCGTGTTTTTCCGAACTTTCTAGGGCGGTGGTAACTATTTAGTTTTAATAATTCTAGGAGGAATTGAGTTTTATGGATGGTATGGTAAAATGGCTACTTGTTAAATATTCGGGTAAACATACGACTAAGAAACGCTTCACTATAAATAAGGCTATCGTGTTTTTCCGAACTTTTTAGGGTGGTGGTAAACTATTTAGTTTAAATAATTCTAGGAGGAATTGAGTTTTGTGGCTGGTGTGGAAAAATGGTACTTGTTAAATATTCGGGTAAACATACGACTAAGAAACGCTTCACTATAAATAAGGCTATCATGTTTTTCCGAACTTTCTAGGGCGGTGGTAACTATTTAGTTTAAATAATTCTAGGAGGAATTGAGTTTTATGGATGGTATGGAAAAATGGTAACTTGTTAAATATTCGGGTAAACATACGACTAAGAGAAAAAACAAACGCTTCACTATAAATAAGGATATCGTGTTTTTTCCGATTTTTCTAGGCGGGGTGTAAACTATTTAGTTTAAATAATTCTAGGAGGAATTGAGTTTTTATGGATGGTATGGGAAAAATGGTACTTGTTAAAATATTCGGGTAAAACATACGGACTAAGAAACGCTTCACTATAAATAGGCTATCGTGTTTTTCCGAACTTTCTAGGGGCGGCGGTAACTATTTTAGTTTAAATAATTCTAGGAGGGATTGAGTTTTATGGATGGTATGTTGAAAAATGGTATGTGTTGAATATTTGGGTAATACATACGACTAAGAAACGCTTCACTATAAATAAGGCTATTGTGTTTTTCTGAAACTTTCTAGGGCGGTGGTAAGTATTTAGTTTAAATAATTCTAGGAGGAATTGATTTTTGTGGCTGGCGTGGAAAAAATGGTGCTTGTTAAATATTCGGGTAAAAACATACGACCTAAAAAAACGCTTCACTATAAATAAGGCCTATTGTGTTTTTCTGAACTTTTTATAGGGCAGAGGTAACTATTTTAGTTTAATAATTCTAGGAGGAATTGAGTTTTATGGATGGTATGGAAAAATGGTACTTTTTAAATATTCGGGTAAACATACGACTAAGAAACGCTTCACTATAAATAAGCAATCGTGTTTTTTCGAACTTTCTAGGGGCGGGGGTAAAACTATTTAGTTTAAATAATTCTAGGAGGAATTGAGTTTTATGGATAAGGTATAGAAAGAAAAAATGGTACTTGTTAAATATTCGGGTAAAACATACGACTAAGAAACGCTTCACTATAAATAAGGCTATCGTGTTTTTCCGATTTTTCTAGGAGGGTGTAAAACTATTTAGTTTAAATAATTCTAGGAGGAATTGAGTTTTGTGGATGGTGTGAAAAATGGTACTTGTTTAAATATTCGGGTAAACATACGACTAAGAAACGCTTTTCCGATTTTTCTAGGCGGGTGTAACTATTTAGTTTAAATAATTCTAGGAGGAATTGAGTTTTGTGGATGGTGTTGAAAAATGGTGCTTGTTAAATATTAGGGTAAAACATACGACTAAGAAACGCTTCACTATAAATAAGGCTATTGTGGTTTTTCTGAACTTTCTAGGGCGGGGCAAGTATTAGTTTAAATAATTCTAGGAGGAATTGATTTTTGTGGCTGGTGTGGAAAAATGGTACTTGTTAAATATTCGGATAAAACATACGACTAAGAAACGCTTCACTATAAATAAGGCTATTATGTTTTTCTGAACTTTCTAGGGCGAGGGTAACTATTTAGTGTAAATAATTCTAGGAGGAATTGAGTTTTATGGATGGTATGGAAAAATGATATTTGTTAAATATTCGGGTAAACATACGACTAAGAAACGTTTCATTATAAATAAGGCAATCGTGTTTTTCCGAACTTTCTAGGGCGGGGGTAACTATTTAGTTTAAATAATTCTAGGAGGAATTGAGTTTTATGGATGGTATAGAAAAATGGTACTTGTTAAATATTCGGGTAAACATACGACTAAGGAAACGCTTCACTATAAATAAGGCTATCGTTTTTTTTTTTTCCGAACTTTCTAGGGCGGGGGTAAGTATTTAGTTTAAATAATTCTAGGAGGAATTCATTTTTGTGGGTGGTACGGAAAAATGGTACGTATGAGGCGGGGGTAAGTATTTAGTTGAAATAATTCTAGGAGGAATTGAGTTTTGTGGCAGGTGTGGGAAAAAATGGTACGTGTTGAATATTTGAGTAAACATACGACTAAGAAATGCTTCACTATAAATAAGGCTATTGTGTTTTTCTTGACGTGCCTACTTAGGTAATAATGGAAAATTTAATATTTTTTCAAATTGTATATGTTTTTCTTAAGAGAAATTTCCCACTGGAGGTTTTATGACTCCTCCCCACTATGAATTCAGATGTTTTAGGACTCATCTCACTAGCCCATAACTCCATTCAACCTTGAGCGAAGGTATAAAAGTTTTGATGAAGTATTTCTCTACTTAACAAGTACATTAATAGCCTCCAAGATGATAGGGACTGTATGACACCGAATTTATCGGATTAAAAAAAATCATCTTGTGGTGTTATATTTGAATGTGCTTTTTTTATTGTCTATGGATCTCGAAGAAATTGACTGTTATCATTGGATAGTGAACTATAATCTGTTTGAGTATGATAAAAGCTTGTGGAGTACTACATTACGTTATATAAACAGACTAGGATTCTATGATAGAGTGATTACACCACTTATAATGCTGGTCAGGAACTGAGAAATGTTCAGGAGGAAGTCAGAGTGAAATTTGCAGCTTTTTCGGGGTTGAAGCACTCTACGTAAAGGGCAATATACCTACAGATAAAGTTTTAATTCAAAAGTGTGATCCTAGGATTCCACTTTTCAATCTAGAAGAGTTTAAGTGTCCTAAATTTGAAAGGGGTTATCACCGTCCTGAAGACGAGGTTAGGTTCTTCGCACAGTGGATACCTAAGAAAATACCTGATCGTGATAAATCCATAAGACATGGGGTTACAAAAAAAAAACTATTCTATATCATGGGATCATCGTTTCTGGATGTTTAAGTGTGAACTCTAAGTACTAGTTTTTATGTAAATATGTGGTGTTGTATTTTTTTTCTCTAAAAAAAAATATGTTAATACGTTTAGACAATAAATATCTTTAAGCTTAACCCCTCTTTATTCTTTAGAATAGTTTTATTCATTCATTAAATTATGAAGAAATTGTAAGTAAGTAACAATAGCTTTCTTGAATTCACTTCCTGGACACAATACAGATATTTAATTCAAGAGATCATAATAAAATCGCAAGTAAGTAATAAAGTCTTTATTGTTTTCACTATTGGATACACAATACTGAAATTTCATCAAGAAATTATGAAGGAATTGTAAAATAGGTAATACAGATAATTTAATTCAAGAGATCATAATAAAATCGCAAGTAAGTAATAAAGTCTTTATTGTTTTCACCTATTGGATACACAATACTGAAATTTCATTCAAGAAATTATGAAGGAATTGTAAATAGGTAACACACTCATTCTTGAAGTCACCTCTTGTATACACAATGCAGAAATTTCAATTAAGAAATTATCAAAAATTGTAAGTAAGTAGCAAATTCTTTCTTGAATTCGCCTCCTGGATAAATAAAAAAAGACATTTCATTCAAGAAAATTATGACGAAATTCTAAGTAAGCAACAAAACTCTTCTTGAAGTTACCTCATGGATACACAATGCAGAAATTTCATTTAAGAAATTATCAAAAATTGTAAGTAAGTAGCAAATTCTTTCAAAAATATGTTAATACGTTTAAGCAATAATAACTCTTTATTGTTTTGATATTTAATTCGAGAAATCCCATGAGTTGAATTCAAGAAAGAGTTTGCTACTTACGATACTTTGATTTTGTCAGTGCTATCCCAAGTATCTGTCAATAGATGTCGATAGAGAATTTATTCATTCTTATACCTAGATTTTCTCTATGTTAACCTATCTATCCAATATATGATGTATGTAAATCCTTTTCTTACATCTCCGATGTTTTAATAGACATTCTAAACGTTCGATATGCTAGCTTACTCTAAAAATAATGAACACATAACAATGTAAGGTATAATATATTTTTAATGAAATAATGTCATATAGAATTGAAACAACTTTGGACATTTGAATCTGTTCCATA
Source organism: Artemia sinica (assembly GCA_027921565.1). Classification (NCBI taxonomy): domain Eukaryota; kingdom Metazoa; phylum Arthropoda; class Branchiopoda; order Anostraca; family Artemiidae; genus Artemia; species Artemia sinica. The sequence continues at coordinate 380,114 of JAPEVW010000156.1, read as the reverse complement.
AAATGCTTCACCATGAACTCTCTTGATAGTATAGCTATTGTCTTCTCTTAGCTCGTAATCAGTAGAATAATCATTATTCCATTTTGACTCATACACAATTTTTATAGGTGTGTCATCGACAGGGTCAATTATGCTTTCGTCTTTGGTATTATTTGATTCATTGACTGTTTGATCAATGGCAGTAACGTTTGCTGGTACTTTGTTTTTCATCGATTCATCTTTATATTCCTTGGTGATATTTTCTGCCAATGCCCTTTTTATTTTTCTAGCAATTTCAATGTCTATTATCACACTATTTTTACACAGGTAACAGTTCGGCACGTAGACAGGATATGGTTTATGATATTAGTAGAAGAGTAGGCCTTTCTTTTCGTCTTTGCTTTCGTTTGAATGCTAATACCGAAAGCTGACGATATGGTTTAACACTGGGTAACATGTTACCACAAGCACTAGCAAGAAGATGCCCCTCTTTATCAACTATTATTTTTATGTTGGCATTCTCTTGAGTGTAATCATCTCCGGAGATCTCAATCTCGCATATCCACCATCATAAGAGTTGAATTTTTTTGGTACTCCAAAGAAATTCAATTCCTTACTGTCATGACAACGCACGCATACGTTCCGATAGTACTACCACTTGTACTTATTTCATAGTTTAAATACTTCTCCTTGTCAGCATTCAATACTGCAATAAACACTATCATGTGAAAACACTTTCTTAAAATGCTTCATCTTCACTTTTTTAGAGATATTAGTTATGTGTTTATCGTTCCACTGTGTAAAAAAATACTGATTTAATACATGCAATAAACTAGGTAGTGTTGATAGCCGGCCGTAGAGCAGTCTTTGCGGGGAGGAGTCATTGAACTCCTCTTGAATATACAGTACAGATACTTCATTCAAGAAACGTGATTAAACACGTTTTGAAAACTACATGCTATTTGCTTGCCTTTCCTTGGCACCTATCCAAACGAGCGGGGATTCCCACTGGTTCCTACACATTGCAAAAAGTGAGCAGTACGAAAACTCCACGTTTTCAACCAGACTGGTTTTTTAGGGACCAATCAGGAGAGACATGCAAAGTCGACATAGCTTTATTTCATTTTTTAAGGTTAATTTAGACGAGGTTACGTGCGCGCACGTAACTTCGTCTAAATGAACCTTAAAAAATGAAATAAAAGCTATGTCGAATTTGCATGTCTCTCCTGATTGGTCCCTAAAAAAAAACCAGTCTGGTTGAAAACGTGGAGTTTTCGTACTGCTCACTTTTTGCAATGTGTAGGAACCAGTGGGGAATCCCCGCTCGTTTGGATAGGTGCCAAGGAAAAGGCAAGCAAATAGCATGTAGTTTCAAAACGTGTTTAATCACGTTTCTTGAATGAAGTATCTGTACTGTATATTCAAGAGGAGTTCAATGACTCCTCCCCGCAAAGACTGCTCTATGGCCGGCTATCAACACTACCTAGTTTATTGCATGTATTAAATCAGTATTTTTTTACACAGTGGAACGATAAACACATAAACTAATATCTCTAAAAAAGTGAAGATGAAGCATTTTAAGAAAGTGTTTTCACATGATAGTGTTATTGCAGTATTGAATGCTGACAAGGAGAAGTATTTAAACTATGAAATAAGTACAAGTGGTAGTACTATCGGAAACGTATGCGTGCGTTGTCATGACAGTAAGGAATGAATTTCTTTGGAGTACCAAAAAAATTCAACTCTTATGATGGTGGATATGCGAGATTGAGATCTCCGGAGATGATTACACTCAAAGAGAATGCCAACATAAAAATAATAGTTGATAAAGAGGGGCATCTTCTTGCTAGTGCTTGTGGGTAACATGTTACCCAGTGTTAAACCATATCGTCAGCTTTCGGGTATTAGCATTCAAACGAAAGCAAAGACGAAAAGAAAGGCCTACTCTTCTACTAATATCATAAACCATATCCTGTCTACGTGCCGGAACTGTTACCTGTGTAAAAATAGTGTGATAATAGACATTGAAATTGCTAGAAAAAATAAAAGGGCATTGGCAGAAAATATCACCAAGGAATATAAAGATGAATCGATGAAAAACAAAGTACAGCAAACGTTTACTGCCATTGATCAAACAGTCAATGAATCAAATAATACCAAAGACGAAAAGCATATTGACCCTGTCGATGACACACCTATAAAAATTGTGTATGAGTCAAAATGGAATAATGATTATTCTACTGATTACGAGCTAAAGAGAAGACAATAGCTATACTATCAAGAGAGTTCATGGTGAAGCATTTTATGGAACAGATTCAAAATGTCCCAAAGTTGTTCAATTCTATATGACATTATTTCATTAAAAATATATTATACCTACATTGTTATGTGTTCATTATTTTTTAGAGTAAGCTAGCATATCGAACGTTTAGAATGTCTATTAAAACATCGGAGATGTAAGAAAAGGATTTACATACATCATATATTGGATAGATAGGTTAACATAGAGAAAATCTAGGTATAAGAATGAATAAATTCTCTATCGACATCTATTGACAGATACTTGGGATAGCACTGACAAAATCAAAGTATCGTAAGTAGCAAAACTCTTTCTTGAATTCAAACTCATGGGATTTCTCGAATTAAATATCAAAACAATAAAGAGTTATTATTGCTTAAACGTATTAACATATTTTTGAAAGAATTTGCTACTTACTTACAATTTTTGATAATTTCTTAAATGAAATTTCTGCATTGTGTATCCATGAGGTAACTTCAAGAAAGAGTTTGTTGCTTACTTAGAATTTCGTCATAATTTCTTGAATGAAATGTCTTTTTTATTTATCCAGGAGGCGAAATTCAAGAAGAGATTTGCTACTTACTTACAATTTTTGATAATTTCTTAATTGAAATTTCTGCATTGTGTATACAAGAGGTGACTTCAAGAATGAGTGTGTTACCTATTTACAATTCCTTCATAATTTCTTGAATGAAATTTCAGTATTGTGTATCCAATAGGTGAAAACAATAAAGACTTTATTACTTACTTGCGATTTATTATGATCTCTTGAATTAAATATCTGTATTACCTATTTACAATTCCTTCATAATTTCTTGAATGAAATTTCAGTATTGTGTATCCAATAGGTGAAAAACAATAAAGACTTTATTACTTACTTGCGATTTTATTATGATCTCTTGAATTAAATATCTGTATTGTGTCCAGGAAGTGAATTCAAGAAAGCTATTGTTACTTACATTACAATTTCTTCATAATTTAATGAAATGAATAAAACTATTCTAAAGAATAAAGAGGGGTTAAGCTTAAAGATATTTATTGTCTAAACGTATTAACATATTTTTTTTGAGAGAAAAAAAAATACAACACCACATATTTACATAAAAATAGTACTTAGAGTTCACACTTAAACATCCAGAAACGATGATCCCATGATATAGAATAGTTTTTTTTTCTTAACCATGTCTTATGGATTTATCACGATCAGGTATTTCTTAGGTATCCACTGTGCGAAGAACCTAACCTCGTCTTCAGGACGGTGATAACCCCCTTCAAATTTAGGACACTTAAACTCTTCTAGATTGAAAAGTGGAATCCTAGGATCACACTTTTGAATTAAAACTTTATCTGTAGGTATATTGCCCTTTACGTAGAGTGCTTCAACCCCGAAAAAGCTGCAAATTTCACTGACTTCCTCCTGAACATTTCTCAGTTCCTGACCAGCATTATTAAGTGGTGTAATCACTCTATCATAGAATCCTAGTCTGTTTATATAACGTAATGTAGTACTCCACAAGCTTTTATCATACTCAAACAGATTATAGTTCACTATCCAATGATAACAGTCAATTTCTTCGAGATCCATAGACAATAATAAAAAAGCACATTCAAATATAACACCACAAGATGATTTTTTTAATCCGATAAATTCGGTGTCATACAGTCCTATCATCTTGGAGGCTATTAATGTACTTGTTAAGTAGAGAAATACTTCATCAAACTTTTATACCTTCGCTCAAGGTTGAATGGAGTTATGGCTAGTGAGATGAGTCCTAAAACCATCTGAATTCATAGTGGGGAGGAGTCATAAAACCTCCAGTGGGAATTTCTTAAGAAAAAACATATACATTTGAAAAAATATTAAATGTTCCATTATTACCTAAGTAGGCACGTCAAGAAAAACACAATAGCCTTATTTATAGTGAAGCATTTCTTAGTCGTATGTTTACTCAAATATTCAACACGTACCATTTTTCCACACCTGCCACAAAACTCAATTCCTCCTAGAATTATTTCAACTAAATACTTACCCCCGCCTCATACGTACCATTTTTCCGTACCACCCACAAAAATGAATTCCTCCTAGAATATTTTAAACTAAATACTTACCCCCGCCCTAGAAAGTTCGGAAAAAAAAACGATAGCCTTATTTATAGTGAAGCGTTTCTTAGTCGTATGTTTACCGAATATTTAACAAGTACCATTTTTCTATACCATCCATAAAACTCAATTCCTCCTAGAATTATTTAAACTAAATAGTTACCCCGCCCTAGAAAGTTCGGAAAAACACGATTGCCTTATTTATAATGAAACGTTTCTTAGTCGTATGTTTACCCGAATATTTAACAAATATCATTTTTCCATACCATCCATAAAACTCAATTCCTCCTAGAATTATTTACACTAAATAGTTACCCTCGCCCTAGAAAGTTCAGAAAAACATAATAGCCTTATTTATAGTGAAGCGTTTCTTAGTCGTATGTTTATCCGAATATTTAACAAGTACCATTTTTCCACACCAGCCACAAAAATCAATTCCTCCTAGAATTATTTAAACTAAATACTTGACCCCCCCCGCCCTAGAAAGTTCAGAAAAACACAATAGCCTTTATAGTGAAGCGTTTCTTAGTCGTATGTTTACCCGAATATTTAACAAGCACCATTTTTCAACACCATCCACAAAACTCAATTCCTCCTAGAATTATTTAAACTAAATAGTTACACCCGCCTAGAAAAATCGGAAAAGCGTTTCTTAGTCGTATGTTTACCCGAATATTTAACAAGTACCATTTTTCAACACCATCCACAAACTCAATTCCTCCTAGAATTATTTAAACTAAATAGTTACACCCGCCTAGAAAATCGGAAAAACACGATAGCCTTATTTATAGTGAAGCGTTTCTTAGTCGTTATGTTTACCCGAATATTTAACAAGTACCATTTTTCTATACCATCCATAAAACTCAATTCCTCCTAGAATTATTTAAACTAAATAGTTACCCCCGCCCTAGAAAGTTCGAAAAAAACACGATTGCCTTATTTATAGTGAAGCGTTTCTTAGTCGTATGTTTACCCGAATATTTAACAAGTACCATTTTTCCATACCATCCATAAAACTCAATTCCTCCTAGAATTATTTAAACTAAATAGTTACCTCTGCCCTAGAAAGTTCAGAAAAACACAATAGCCTTATTTATAGTGAAAGCGTTTTTAGTCGTATGTTTACCCGAATATTTAACAAGCACCATTTTTCCACGCCAGCCACAAAAATCAATTCCTCCTAGAATTATTTAAACTAAATACTTACCACCGCCCTAGAAAAGTTCAGAAAAACACAATAGCCTTATTTATAGTGAAGCGTTTCTTAGTCGTATGTTTACCCAAATATTCAACACATACCATTTTTCAACACCATCCATAAAACTCAATCCCTCCTAGAATTATTTAAACTAAATAGTTACCCCCGCCCTAGAAAGTTCGGAAAAACACGATAGCCTATTTATAGTGAAGCGTTTCTTAGTCGTATGTTTACCCGAATATTTAACAAGTACCATTTTCCATACCATCCATAAAACTCAATTCCTCCTAGAATTATTTAAACTAAATAGTTACACCCGCCTAGAAAAATCGGAAAAACACGATATCCTTATTTATAGTGAAGCGTTTCTTAGTCGTATGTTTACCCGAATATTTAACAAGTACCATTTTCCATACCATCCATAAAACTCAATTCCTCCTAGAATTATTTAAACTAAATAGTTACCACCGCCCTAGAAAGTTCGGAAAAACATGATAGCCTTATTTATAGTGAAGCGTTTCTTAGTCGTATGTTTACCGAATATTTAACAAGTACCATTTTTCCACACCAGCCACAAAACTCAATTCCTCCTAGAATTATTTAAACTAAATAGTTACCACCACCCTAAAAAGTTTCGGAAAAAAAACACGATAGCCTTATTTATAGTGAAGCGTTTCTTAGTCGTAGATATGTTTACCCGAATATTTAACAAGTACCATTTTACCATACCATCCATAAAACGTCAATTCCTCCTAGAATTATTTAAACTAAATAGTTACCACCGCCCTAGAAAGTTCGGAAAAACACGATAGCCTTATTTATAGTGAAGCGTTTCTTAGTCGTATGTTTACCCGAATATTTAACAAGTACCATTTTTCCATACCATCCATAAAACTCAATTTCTCCTAGAATTATTTAAACTAAATAGTTACCACCGCCCTAGAAAGTTCGGAAAAACACGATAGCCTTATTTATAGTGAAGCGTTTCTTAGTCGTTATGTTTACCCGAATATTTAACAAGTACCAATTTTTCCACACCAGCCACAAAACTCAATTCCTCCTAGAATTATTTAAACTAAATAGTTACCACAGCCCTAGAAAGTTCGGAAAAACACGATAGCCTTATTTATAGTGAAGCGTTTCTTAGTCGTATGTTACCCGAATATTTAACAAGTACCATTTTTCCATACCATCCATAAAACTCAATTCCTCCTAGAATTATTTAAACTAAATAGTTACCACCGCCCTAGAAAGTTCGGAAAAAACACGATAGCCTTATTTATAGTGAAGCGTTTCTTAGTCGTATGTTTACCCGAATATTTAACAAGTACCATTTTTCCATACCATCCATAAAACTCAATTCCTCCTAGAATTATTTAAACTAAATAGTTACCACCGCCCTAGAAAGTTCGGAAAAACACACGATAGCCTTATTTATAGTGAAGCGTTTCTTAGTCGTATGTTTACCCGAATATTTAACAAGTACCATTTTTCAACACCATCCACAAAACTCAATTCCTCCTAGAATTATTTAAAACTAAATAGTAACCCCTGCCTCGCACAGAAAGTTCAGAAAGACACGATAGCCTTATTTATAGTGAAGCGTTTCTTAGTCTTATGTTTACCCGAATATTTAACAAGTACCATTTTTCCACACCAACCAAAAACTCAATTCCTCCTAGAATTATTTAAAACTAAATAGTAACCCCTGCCTCGCACAGAAAGTTCAGAAAGACACAATAGCCTTATTTATATTCGTATGTTTACCCGAATATTTAACATGTGCCATTTTTCCATATCATCCATAAAACTCAATTCCAAGCTCTTTATTGATTTCACCTCTTGAATATATAGTACAGATACTTCATTCAAGAAAAGTGATTAAACACGTTTTGAAACTACATGCTATTTGCATGCCTATAATTTCGTAGTAATAGGTTTAAAAAACCTATTAGCCAAGTTTAAAAAAAAAAAAAAAAACTACTAATCAACTTACAGATGAATGACCACGGATTTAACCTAAAAAATATTCAAATCCTAATCACCAATCAAGTTATACTCGTTGAAATGATACCTCTTTGCAAATGACCCTGGTAACCGTACAATTCGTTAGAAACTTACACACATATCTATGCCTTCAGGCGTAAGTTTGAATGTAAGTTTTTTAACCTTTATATGACTTACTACTCATCATTTGGATGAGTCTCAACTCATAATATACATTTTGATTAACCCTCTCTAAAGTTTATACGAGCATCCCTTCAATATCGGAAATCAACTACGCTGAACAAAATGGCTATCTCAAAATTTTGATTTGATGTGTTTGGGGGAATGATGGGCGTGGGGGGGGGGGGGTTAGCTGCCGTCCAATCACTTTCGACTATGAAAAAGGGCACTAGCCCTTGAATTTCTAATAGAATGAGCCTTTTTTGAAGTTTCTACGACAACGCCTTCTATAAAAAGCTTATATACCCCCAGGGCATAACTTGAACCCTTTCCCTGAGGGTTGTGGGGGATCGTCCTCCTCAAAAAACATATTTTCTATCTGGATTGATCTCATAAAATGTGGAATGGTGAGCCCCCTGGGCCATCATTTGGGTGAGCCTCAACTCATAATATACAATTTTGATTAACCCTCTCTAAAGTTTATACGAGCATCCCTTCCATAGAAATAATATGAAGGATTCGGAGAATCCTTAAATTACAACCCTTTCCCTGAATGCTCTGGGGGAGTTGTCATCCTCAAAGACCTAATTCCAGAGCTTAAAACTACGTTTAATAAAATGGTTGTCTCAAAATTTTGATTGGATGTGTTTGGGGAAAAGGTGGGCGTGAGAGGGGGGTTAGTTGCCCTCAAATCACTTTCGAGTATTAAAAAGGGCACTAGCCCTTTGAATTTTCAATCGAATGAGCCTTTTTTGAAGTTTTAACGACACCGCCTTCAATAAACACCTATATGCCCCCCAGGGTATAATTTAAAACCCTTGCCTTGAGGGTTGTGGGGGAGTGTCCTCCTCAAAAACATATTTTCTATCTGAAAATCAACTACGCTGAACAAAATGGCTATCTCAAAATTTTTATTGGATGTGATTGGGGGAATGATGGGTTTGGAGGGGGGGCTAGTTGCCCTCCAATCACTTTCGACGATTGAAAAGGCCACTAGCCCTCTGAATTTCCAATAGAATGAGCCTTTATTGAAGTTTCTATGACATCGCCTTCTATAAAAACCTTATATGCCCCAAGGCACAACTTAAAACCCTTGCCCTAAGGGTAGTGGGGGAGTTTCCTCCTCAAAAACATATTTTCTATCTAGAAATCAAACTACGCTAAACAAAATGGCTGTCTCAAAATTTTGATTGGATATATTTGGGGAATGATGGGCGTGGGGGGGGGGCTAGTTGCCCTTCAATCACTTACGACTATTAAAAAGGGCACTAGCCCTTTCAATCTCTAACCGAATGAGCATTTTTTGAAGTTTTTACGACAAAGCCTTCTATAAAAAGCTTATATGCCCCCAGGGCACAACTTAAAACCCTTGCCTGAGGGTTATGGGGGATTGTCCTCCTCAAAAACATATTTTATATCTTGATTGATCTCATAGATTGTGGAATGGTGAACCCCTGGGCCATCATTTGGATGAGTCTCAACTCTCATAATATACAATTTTGATTAACCCTCTCTAAAGTTTATACGAGCATCCCTTCAATATCGGAAATCAACTACGCTGAACAAAATGGCTATCTCAAAATTTTGATTTGATGTGTTTGGGGGAATGATGGGCGTGGGGGGGGAGGGTTAGTTGCCTTCCAATCACTTTCGACTATGAAAAAGGGCACTAGCCCTTTGAATTTCTAATAGAATGAGCCTTTTTTGAAGTTTCTACGACAACGCCTTCTATAAAAAGCTTATATACCCACAGGCATAACTTAAAACCCTTGCCCTGAGGGTTGTGGGGGATCGTCCTCCTCAAAAACATATTTTCTATCTGGATTGATCTCATAGAATGTGGAATGGTGAGCCCCCTGGGCCATCATTTGGGTGAGCCTCAACTCATAATATACAATTCTGATTAACCCTCTCTAAAGTTTATACGAGCATCCCTTCCATAGAAATAATATGAAGGATTCGGAGAATCCTTAAATTACAACCCTTCCCTCAATGCTGTGGGGGAGTTGTCATCCTCCAAGACCTAATTTCCAGAGCTTAAAACTACGTTTAATAAAATGGTTGTCTCAAATTTTGATTGGATGTGTTTGGGGAAAAGGTGGGCGTGAGAGGGGGGTTAGTTGCCCTCAAATCACTTTCGAGCATTAAAAAGGGCACTAGCCCTTTGAATTTTCAATCGAATGAGCCTTTTTGAAGTTTTAACGACACTGCCTCTCTATAAACACCTTTATATGCCCCCAGGGTATAATTTAAAACCCTTGCCTTGAGGGTTGTGGGGGAGTGTCCTCCTCAAAAATATATTTTCTATCTGAAAATCAACTACGCTGAACAAAATGGCTATCTCAAAATTTTGATTGGATGTGTTTTGGGGAATGATGGGTGTGGGGTGGGGGGGCTAGTTGCCCTCCAATCACTTTCGACGATTGAAAAGGCCACTAGCCCTCTGAATTTCAAATAGAATGAGCCTTTATTGAATTTTCTATGACATCGCCTTCTATAAAAACCTTATATGCCCCAGGGCATAACTTAAAACCCTTGCCCTAAGGGTAGTGGGGGAGTTTCCTCCTCAAAAACATATTTTCTATCTGGAAATCAACTACGCTAAACAAAATGGCTGTCTCAAAATTTTGATTGGATATGTTTGGGGGAATGATGGGCGTGGGGGGGCTAGTTGCCCTCCAATCACTTACGACTATTAAAAAGGGCACTAGCCCTTTCAATCTCTAACCGAATGAGCATTTTTGAAGTTTTTACGACAAAGCCTTCTATAAAAAGCTTATATGCCCCATGGCACAACTTAAAACCCTTGCCCTGAGGGTTGTGGGGGATTGTCCTCCTCAAAAACATATTTTCTATCTGGAAATCAACTACGCTGAACAAAATGGCTATCTCAAAATTTTATTGGATGTGTTTGGGGGAATGATGGGCGTGGGGGGGGGGCTAGTTGCCCTCCAATCACTTTTGACTATTAAAAAGGGCACTATCCTTTGAATTTCCAATCGATTTAGCCTTTTTTGAAATTTCTACGACAACGCCTTCTGTAAAAACCTTATATGCCCCAGGGTATAACTTAAAACCCTTGCCTTGAGGGTTGTGGGGGAGTTTCCATCTCAAAAACATATTTTCTATTTAAAAAATCAACTACGCTGAACAATAATGGCTATCTCAAAAATTTTGATTTGATATGTTTGGGGGAATGATGGGTGTGGGGGGGGGGGGGCTAGTTGCCCTCCAATCACTTTTGACTGTTAAAAAGGCCATTAGCCCTTTGAATTTCCAATAGAATGAGCCTTTTTTGAAGTTTTTATGACAACGCCTTCTCTAAAAACCTTATATGCCCCCAGGGCATAACTCAAAACCCTTGTCCTGAGGGATTGTGGGGGATTGTCCTCCTCAAAAATATATTTTCTATCTGGAAATCAAACTACGCTAAACAAAATGGCTATCCAAAATTTCGATTGGATGTATTTGGGGGAATGATGGGCGAGGGGGGGGGGGGGCTAGTTGCCCTCCAATCCCTTTCGACTATTAAAAAGGGCACTATCCCTTTGAATTTCAATCGAATGAGCTTCTTTGAAGTTTCTACGGCAACGCCTTCTATAAAAACCTTATATGCCACTAGGGCATAACTTAAAACCCTTGCCTGAGGGTTTTGGGGGAGTTTCCTCCTCAAAAATATGTTTTTCTATCTGGAAATCAACTACGCTGAACAAAATGGCAATCTCAAAATTTTGATTGGATGTGTTTGGGGGAATGATGGGCGTGGGGGGGGGGGGCTAGTTGCCCTCCAATCATTTTCGACAATTAAAATGGGCACTAAAACTCTCGTTTTCCAATCGAATGAGCCCCCTTTGAAGTTTCTACGACGACCCCTTCCATATGAAGTGCCCCTGGGAAAAAAATAAAATAAATAATAAATAAATAAATAATAAAACATTGGAGCCGTATGGCCTTTACTATAGGCAACGCTACAGCGTTGCCTCTGATCAGAAGACCAATCCTATCAAGTTTTTTAAATAATTTTTTAAGGGATAGCTGATTGTAGATTTAAGGTCTATTTACCTGGGTTCAAAATATCTACTTATTTCAACAAGTCAAGAGCTTTCACAGTTTCAGTTTAAGAGCACCCATAAGGGCTGTTACAAAATCAACCACTGTAATTTACTTTGGAGATAAAGCTTTATTAGACACTTACTAGATTTCTTTCTTATTCTTGCTAGCTTTATCTAATTCTTATGTTAAGAGGGGGGGGGGGTAGCTGTTATAGAGGCAATACCAATGAAGTACACCAGATTTTTTCCTGTATGAAGCCTCAACAGACCGCTCATTTGGTTGAAATTGGAAGTTCTGGTTCCCTTTTAAGAATCAATAGTGATGGAGGTCAAGTAGCACCCCCCCCCCCAACTACCCCTGTTTTCACAAATGCAACTGATTGAAATTGTGCGATGGTAATTTTTTTTTAAAATGGCCCAAAGAAAATATAACAATGCTTCCAGGGTTGACACAACCCCCCAAAGCCCTGGGACAAGGGCTTTGAGATATGCCCTAGGAGCATATATGAGTAGGGTTTAGAACTCCTATTCTTTCTAAAAGCCAGAATATAATTTGTACTTTACTGAAAAAATTCAAATGAATGTGCATTGTCAGTTTAATATACGTATGCTGTATTTATTCCTTAAAATCATAATTAATTTTTGATTTCTTAAAGTTATAAAAGTGAAAACATTTAAAAGAATTTTTTCAGTAAAGCACAAATTATATTCTGTCTTTTAGAAAGCATAGGGGTTTTGAACCCTACTCATATTAATTTCTGCTTGTTTTGAGTTTGACTCTAATATCTTTTTTAATATTTGTTCGTTTTGGGTTTCATTTATTTATTGATACTGATTTGGGGTAGTTGTATGCTTGGTAGATAATATGATAGTCCGGACGCCAGGTGTTAAAAGTGTGAATAATACCACGACGGAATGGGATTGTTACGAGAATTAGCCTTTTTAATTACTTGTAATTAAAAAGGGCCTTTTTAATTGCTGGCATTTAAATGTGGCACAAATGTTTTGCTCTCACACACAATTATTAATATGGCTCATTAACAAGGATTAACTGAGAGTTTTCCGGGTTGGCTGACAGCGTTTCCTCTTCAAGAACTTCACAATCAGTAAAAACCCTCCAAAAATTGTTTTTAAGCACGCAGTAGCACACACTTCTTCATCGATTGACAGATGCAGCGTATATATATATACATTTTTGTGTAACTAAATAAACTGATTTTGTTCTTTAGTTAAACAGCATAAACAACTTAAACTATTCAAAATTTTGAATTAAATGTGTGTCTTGTTTATTGTACATTTTTAGTCATAAAATCATTTTAGCAAAATAATAAAATAAGAGTAATTACAGGACTTCAAAATGAACTATCAATAATTTACTTTACTTAATGAGGGGTCAAATACTCCTGCTGAAATTAATTAGTTTGTGGGTTTATCCGTTTTTGAAAATCAAACGGGGATGAACAGACAGAATATAATATTTTAAGCTTGAGCTTAGTGCATAAAATTTTAAATTACAATATAATTTCATTTTGTAATTACAACTAAAGTTGTCCGGTTAAAGTTTCGGAAGTTTAATTGTGGAAATCACAGAAGGAAAAATATTAAAATAACAATAAGTGGTGGAAAGAGGGAGAAGGAGGGGGTAGGGTATAAAACACATAGAGTAAAATAAATAGGGATCTTTACCTTAAGCTCTCCCAAATAGACATTCTATAAAGGGTTATCGTGTTGGATTTTTTATTTTTATTTTTTATCTTTTTTTTGCATCGCGGTGATAAAAAATTTCGAAAAAGATTTGTATTTACTACCATACCCTAAAACCTTAGGCAATGCCTCGCTTTCACGCCCAGATGAATTTCTAACGACTTAGGAATGATTTTTTCTTTCAAAGCCTTTCGACTGCCAATATAAGGTCTCTTTTTGGTACTTGTGTATCATACCGCAAACACTCAAGTTTACGCTGTGTAACACTCGAGAAAAGACCTTTCATATCTGTCTGTATTAAGAAACAAATAGTTTACGCTATAGTTATAGTAGCTATAGTATATATAGCTATAGAAAAACAAGCCGCGAGTAGTAAGGACCCAATTAGTTAAAAATATACATGCACTTTCACAAGCCTGAGGCATGGATATGTGTGTATATTTTCAAGTAATTGGGTTACCAGGGCCATTTGCCTATTACAATGAACTCTACATAGCTTGGCAGACATGTTTTTTATTATGACATCGATTTTTTGTGTGTCAGTCGATTAGAGAAAGTTGGTGGTTAGTCCAATATAATAACTTGATTGGTCGGTTTTCTAAAAAAAAAAACTTGGCATGGTATATGTACTCAATAAAAAAAAAAAAAAAAACCCGATATAATGTCCCTACACTGCATTCCAATTTTCATTATGTTTTAAGACATTGTTTATAGTACACCATATATTTTTAACTTTTGTAAACAATGGATTTGTCAATTTTCAATGTGAGTTTACAAGTTTTAATTGTTTTGAAAAAACAGTTTTTTATCATTCAGAAACAAGCTTTTTCCTAACATGATGTATTTTTCTGCTTTGAATGAAAAGCTTGCGTGTTACAAAGAGTGTGAGGTTAGGTAGTAGTAAAGCATTAATAGATACAGATCGTGATTGTGTAATTTGTCTTATCTCCCGCCTGAGGCATGGATATGTGCGTGTATTTTCAAGTAATTGGGTTACCAGGGTCATTTGCCTATTACAATGAACTCTACATGGCTTGGCAGACATGTTTTTTATTATGACATCGATTTTTTGTGTGTCAGTCGATTAGAGAAAGTTGGTGTTTAGTCCAATATAATAACTTGATTGGTCGGTTTCCAAAAAAAAACTTGCCAAGCTAGTGTTAAATAAGTAGTTTTTGTATCTTTTAAAATAGCTTTAAGGGGTTTGAGAGACTCAGTTGCTTGATTCCGTGTGTGTTTTTCTCTACTTAGTGCTCATTAAAAACGAAGTTTTTTGTGTTAAATAAGTAGTTTTTGTATCTGTTAAAAGATCTTTAAGGGTTTGAGAGACTTTGTTGCCTGATTCTGTGTGGTTTTTCTTTACTTGGTGCCCATTAAAAACGAAATTTTTGTGTTAAATAAGTAGTTTTTGTATCTTTTAAAATAGCTTTAAGGGGTTTGAGAGACTCAGTTGCTTGATTCCGTGTGGTTTTTCTCTACTTAGTGCTCATTAAAAACGAAGTTTTTGTGTTAAATAAGTAGTTTTTGTATATGTTAAAAGAGCTTTAAGGGGTTTGAGAGACTCTGTTGCCTGATTCTGTGTGGTTTTTCTTTACTTGGTGCCCATTAAAAACGAAATTTTTGTGTTAAATAAGTAGTTTTTGTATCTTTTAAAATAGCTTTAAGGGGTTTGAGAGACTCAGTTGCTTGATTCCGTGTGGTTTTTCTCTACTTAGTGCTCATTAAAAACGAAGTTTTTTTGTGTTAAATAAGTAGTTTTTGTATCTGTTAAAAGAGCTTTAAGGGGTTTGAGAGACTCTGTTGCCTGATTCTGTGTGGTTTTTCTTTACTTAGTGCTCATTAAAAACGAAGTTTTTGTGTTAAATAAGTAGTTTTTGTATCCTTTAAAATAGCTTTAAGGGGTTTGAGAGACTCAGTTGCTTGATTCCGTGTGGTTTTTCTCTACTTAGTGCTCATTAAAAACGAAATTTTTGTGTTAAATAAGTAGTTTTTGTATCTGTTAAAAGAGCTTTAAGGGGTTTGAGAGACTCTGTTGCCTGATTCTGTGTGGTTTTTCTTTACTTAGTGCTCATTAAAAACGAAATTTTTGTGTTAAATAAGTAGTTTTTGTATCTTTTAAAATAGCTTTAAGGGGTTTGAGAGACTCAGTTGCTTGATTCCGTGTGGTTTTTCTCTACTTAGTGCTCATTAAAACGAAGTTTTTGTGTTAAATAAGTAGTTTTTGTATCTGTTAAAAGAGCTTTAAGGGGTTTGAGAGACTCTGTTGCCTGATTCTGTGTGGTTTTTCTTTACTTGGTGTCCCATTAAAAACGAAATTTTTGTTGTAAATAAGTAGTTTTTGTATCTTTTAAAAGAGCTTTACGGGGTTTGAGAGACTCTTTTGCCTGATTTCGTGTGGTTTTTCTTTACTTGATTACCCATTAAAAACGAAATTTTTTGTGTTTAAATGGTCTTGTATCTTCTAAAAGAGCTTTAAGGGGTTTGAGAGACTCTGTTGCCTGATTCCAAGTGGTTTTTCTTTACTTAAAAACGAAATTTTCGTTGTAAATAAGTAGTTCTTGTATCTTTTAAAATAACTTTACGGGGTTTGAGAGACTCTGTTGCCTGATTCCGTGTGGTTTTTCTTTACTTGATACCCATTAAAAACAAAATTTAGGATTTCTGTTAAATAAATAATTCTTATACATTTTAAAATAGCTTTACGGGATTTGAGAGACTCTGTAATGCAGTAGTTTTTCAGTAAGGACACTCGATATCCTAAAAGTGTTTAATTCAAACTTTTTTAAAACTTCGAAATTTTTCAACTTTATTTATTTTCTTTTTTGTACATATCTTAAAATGTCAAAATATGCTTGCAGTTCTAACAATTGCGCTCTGTGATTGATCAGAGACACGATGTGACTTTCCCACTGGTATTCCATGACCGGTTATTGACACTACCTAATCTATTGCATGTATTAAATCAGTATTTTTTACGCAGTGGAACGATAAACACATAAGTCATATCTTTAAAAAAAAGTGAAGATGGAGCATTTTAATAAAGTGTGTTTACATAACAAGGTTATTGTAGCATTGAATGCCGACAAAGAGAAGTATTTAAACTTTGAAACAAGTACAGATGGTAGCACTATTGGAAATGTATGCATGCATTGTCATGACAGTAAGGAATTAAATTTCTTTGGAATACCGAAAAAATTCAACTCTTATGTTGGTGGTTATGCGAGATTGATCTCAGAGATGATTGCACTCAAAGAGAATGCCAACATAAAAATAATCATTGATGATAGAGGACAACTCCTTGCTACTGTTGCAGGTAACACATTACCTACTGATACATCCAATCGTCACCTTTCGGGTATTAGCATTCAACGGAAGATCAATAAAAGAAAGGCCTACTCTTCTACTAATATCGTAAACCATATCTTGTCTACGTGCCGAAACTGTTACCTGTGTAAAAATAATGTGATAATAGACAGTGAAAGTCACCTCTTGGATACACAATGCAGAAATTTCATTTAAGAAATTATCAAAAATTGTAAGTAAGTAGCAAATTCTTTCTTGAATTCACCTCCAAAAGACATTTCATTCAAGAAATTATGACAAAATTCATAGTAAGTAACAAACTCTTTCTTGAAGTCACCTCTTGGATACACAATGCAGAAATTTCATTTAAGAAATTTAAAAAAATTTTAAGCAAGTAACAAACTCTTTCCTGAAGTCACCTCTTGGATACACAATGCAGAAACTTCATTTAAGAAACTATAAAAAAAATTGTAAGTAAGTAAGTAACAAATTCTTTCTTGAAGTCACCTCTTGGATACACAATACAGAAATTTCATTAAAGAAATCATGAAAAAATTGTAAGTAAGTAGCAAATTGTTTCTTGAATTCGCATGCTGGATATAAACAAAAAGACATTTCGTTCAAGAAATTATGACAAAATTCTAAGTAATTAACAAACTCTTTATTGTTTTCATGTCATAGATACACGATGTAGAAATTTAATTCAAGAAATTATGAAAAAATTCTCAGTAAGTAACAATTTCTTTCTTGAAGTCAACTCTTGGATACACAATACGGAAATTTCATTTAAGAAATTATGAAAAAATTGTAAGCAAGTAACAAACTCTTTCCTGAAGTCACCTCTTGGATACACAATGCAGAACTTCATTTAAGAACTATGAAAAAATTGTAAGTAAGTAACAAATTCTTTCTGAAGTCACTTCTTGGATACACAATACAGAAATTTCATTAAAGAAATTATGAAAAAATTGTGAGTAAGTAGCAAATTCTTTCTTGAATTCACCTGCTGGATAAACAAAAAGACATTTCGTTCAAGAAATTATGACAAAATTCTAAGTAAGTAACAAACTCTTTATTGTTTTTTCACGACTTAGATATACGATGTAGAAATTTAATTCAAGAAATTATGAAAAAATTCTCAGTAAGTAACAATTTCTTTCTTGAAGTCAACTCTTGGATACACAATACGGAAATTTCATTCAAGAAATTATGAAAATATTTGTAAGTAAGTAACAAACTCTTTATTGATTTCACCTCTTGGATATACAGTACAGATACTTCATTCAAGAAATTATGAAAAAATCGCAAGTAAGTAACTTTTTTTCTCTTTATCACAAACAATTTTCACTTAGCTACACGATGTAAAATTTAATTCAAGAAATTATGAAAAAATTCTCAGGATACACAATGCAGAAACTTCATTTAAGAAACTATGAAAAAATTGTAAGTAAGTAACAAATTCTTTCTTGAATTCACCTCCAAAAGACATTTCATTCAAGAAATTATGACAAAATTCATAGTAAGTAACAAACTCTTTCTTGAAGTCACCTCTTGGATACACAATGCAGAAATTTCATTTAAGAAATTTAAAAAAATTTTAAGAAAGTAACAAACTCTTTCCTGAAGTCACCTCTGGATACACAACGCAGAAACTTCATTAAAGAAACTATAAAAAAATTGTAAGTAAGTAAGTAACAAATTCTTTCTTGAAGTCACCTCTTGGATACACAATACAGAAATTTCATTAAAGAAATCATGAAAAAATTGTAAGTAAGTAGCAAATTGTTTCTTGAATTCGCATGCTGGATAAACAAAAAGACATTTCGTTCAAGAAATTATGACAAAATTCTAAGTAAGTAACAAACTCTTTATTGTTTTCATGTCTTAGATACACGATGTAGAAATTTAATTCAAGAATTATGAAAAAATTCTCAGTAAGTAACAATTTCTTTCTTGAAGTCAACTCTTGGATACACAATACGGAAATTTCATTTAAGAAATTATGAAAAAATTGTAAGCAAGTAACAAACTCTTTTCCTGAAGTCACCTCTTGGATACACAATGCAGAAACTTCATTTAAGAAACTATGAAAAAATTGTAAGTAAGTAACAAATTCTTTCTTGAAGTCACCTCTTGGATACACAATACAGAAATTTCATTAAAGAAATTATGAAAAAATTGTAAGTAAGTAGCAAAATTCTTTCTTGAATTCACCTGCTGGATAAACAAAAAGACATTTCGTTCAAGAAATTATGACAAAATTCTAAGTAAGTAATAAAACTCTTTATTGTTTTTTCACGACTTAGATATACGATGTAGAAATTTAATTCAAGAAATTATGAAAAAATTCTCAGTAAGTAACAATTTCTTTCTTGAAGTCAACTCTTGGATACACAATACGGAAATTTCATTCAAGAAATTATGAAAATATTTGTAAGTAAGTAACAAACTCTTTATTGATTTCACCTCTTGGATATACAGTACAGATATTCATTCAAGAAACTATGAAAAAATCGCAAGTAAGTAACTTTTTTTCTCTTTATCACAAACAATTTTCACTTAGCTACACGATGTAGAAATTTAATTCAAGAAATTATGAAAAAAAGGATAAATGCAGAAACTTCATTTAAGAAACTATGAAAAAAATTGTAAGTAAGTAACAAATTCTTTCTTGAAGTCACCTCTTGGATACACAATACAGAAATTTCATTAAAGAAATTATGAAAAAATTGTAAGTAAGTAGCAAATTCTTTCTTGAATTCACTGCTGGATAAACAAAAAGACATTTCGTTCAAGAAATTATGACAAAATTCTAAGTAAGTAATAAAACTCTTTATTGTTTTTCACCACTTAGATACACGATGTAGAAATTTAATTCAAGAAATTATGAAAAAAATTCTCAGTAAGTAACAATTTCTTTCTTGAAGTCAACTCTTGGATACACAATACGGAAATTTCATTCAAGAAACTATGAAAATATTTGTAAGTAAGTAACAACTCTTTATTGGTTTCACCTCTTGGATATACAGTACAGATACTTCATTCAAGAAATTATGAAAAAATCGCAAGTAAGTAACTTTTTTTTCTCTTTATCACAAACAATTTTCACTTAGCTACACGATGTAGAAATTTAATTCAAGAAATTATGAAAAAATTCTCAGTAAGTAACAATTTCTTTCTTGAAGTCAACTCTTGGATACACAACACGGAAATTTCATTCAAGAAACTATGAAAATATTTGTAAGTAAGTAATAAACTCTTTATTGATTTCACCTCTTGGATATACAGTACAGATACTTCATTCAAGAAATTATGAAAAAATCGCAAGTAAGTAACTTTTTTTTTCTCTTTATCACAAACAATTTTCAGTTAGCTACACGATGTAGAAATTTAATTCAAGAAATTATGAAGAAATTCTCAGTAAGTAACAATTTCTTCTTGAAGTCAACTCTTGGATACACAATACGGAATTTCATTCAAGAAATTATGAAAATATTTGTAAGTAAGTAACAAAACTCTTTATTGATTTCACCTCTTGGATATACAGTACACAGATCTTCATTCAAGAAATTATGAAAAAATCGCAAGTAAGTAACTTTTTTTTCTCTTTATCACAAACAATTTTCACTTAGCTACACGATGTAGAAATTTAATTCAAGAAATTATGAAAAAATTCTCAGGATACACAATGCAGAAACTTCATTTAAGAAACTATGAAAAAATTGTAAGTAAGTAACAAATTCTTTCTTGAAGTCACCTCTTGGATACACAATACAGAAATTTCATTAAAGAAATTATGAAAAAATTGTAAGTAAGTAGCAAATTCTTTCTTGAATTCACCTGCTGGATAAACAAAAAGACATTTCGTTCAAGAAATTATGACAAAACTCTAAGTAAGTAACAAACTCTTTATTGTTTTTTCACGACTTAGATACACGATGTAGAAATTTAATTTCTACATCGTGCGCGCACGAGGTTACGTACGCGCACGTAACCTCGTCTAAATTAACCTTAAAAAAAACGAAATAAAGTTATGTCGACTTTGCATGTCTCTCTCACTATGTATGCACCGTCGCGGTGTGTAACCAATCACCAATCAAGTTATTGTATATTGAGCAACCTCCGCTGTCTCTGATTGGTCCCTAAAATGGGTGTTGTCTAAAAAACCGGTCTGGTTGAAAACGTGGAGTTTTCGTACTGCTCACTTTTTTGCAATGTGTATGAACCAGTGGGGAATCCCCACTCGTTTGGAAAGGTGCCAAGGAAAGGCAAGCAAATAGCATGTAGTTTCAAAACGTGTTTAATCACGTTTCTTGAATGAAGTATCTGTACTGTATATTCAAGAGGTGAAATCAATAAAGAGCTTGTTACTTACTTACAAATGTTTTCATAATTTCTTGAATGAAATTTCCGTATTGTGTATCCAAGAGTTGACTTCAAGAAAGAAATTGTTACTTACTGAGAATTTTTTCATAATTTCTTGAATTAAATTTCTACATCGTGTAGCTAAGTGAAAATTGTTTGTGATAAAGAGAAAAAAAAAAGTTACTTGTTTAATCACGTTTCTTGAATGAAGTATCTGTACTGTATATTCAAGAGGTGAAATCAATAAAGAGCTTGTTACTTACTTACAAATATTTTCATAATTTCTTGAATGAAATTTCCGTATTATGTATCCAAGAGTTGACTTCAAGAAAGAAATTGTTACTTACTGAGAATTTTTTCATAATTTCTTGAATTAAATTTCTACATCGTGTAGCTAAGTGAAAATTGTTTGTGATAAAGAGAAAAAAAAAAGTTACTTACTTGCGATTTTTTCATAATTTCTTGAATGAAGTATCTGTACTGTATATCCAAGAGGTGAAATCAATAAAGAGTTTGTTACTTACTTACAAATATTTTCATAATTTCTTGAATGAAATTTCCATATTGTGTATCCAAGAGTTGACTTCAAGAAAGAAATTGTTACTTACTGAGAATTTTTTCATAATTTCTTGAATTAAATTTCTACATCGTGTATCTAAGTCGTGAAAAAACAATAAAGAGTTTGTTACTTACTTAGAATTTTGTCATAATTTCTTGAACGAAATGTCTTTTTGTTTATCCAGCAGGTGAATTCAAGAAAGAATTTGCTACTTACTTACAATTTTTTCATAATTTCTTTAATGAAATTTCTGTATTGTGTATCCAAGAGGTGACTTCAAGAAAGAATTTGTTACTTACTTACAATTTTTTCATAGTTTCTTAAATGAAGTTTCTGCATTGTGTATCCTGAGAATTTTTTCATAATTTCTTGAATTAAATTCCTACATCGTGTAGCTAAGTGAAAATTGTTTGTGATAAAGAGAAAAAAAGTTACTTACTTGCGATTTTTTCCATAATTTCTTGAATGAAGTATATATGTACTGTATATCCAAGAGGTGAAATCAATAAAGAGTTTGTTACTTACTTACAAATATTTTCATAGTTTCTTGAATGAAATTTCCGTATTGTGTATCCAAGAGTTGACTTCAAGAAAGAAATTGTTACTTACTGAGAATTTTTTCATAATTTCTTGAATTAAATTTCTACATCGTATATCTAAGTCGTGAAAAAACAATAAAGAGTTTGTTACTTACTTAGAATTTTGTCATAATTTCTTGAACGAAATGTCTTTTTGTTTATCCAGCAGGTGAATTCAAGAAAGAATTTGCTACTTACTTACAATTTTTTCATAATTTCTTTAATGAAATTTCTGTATTGTGTATCCAAGAGGTGACTTCAAGAAAGAATTTGTTACTTACTTACAATTTTTTCATAGTTCTTAAATGAAGTTTCTGCATTGTGTATCCAAGAGGTGACTTCAGGAAAGAGTTTGTTACTTGCTTACAATTTTTTCATAATTTCATAAATGAAATTTCCGTATTGTGTATCCAAGAGTTGACTTCAAGAAAGAAATTGTTACTTACTGAGAAATTTTTTTTTCATAATTTCTTGAATTAAATTTCTACATCGTGTATCTAAGACATGAAAACAATAAAGAGTTTGTTAATTACTTAGAATTTTGTCATAATTTCTTGAACGAAATGTCTTTTTGTTTATCCAGCATGCGAATTCAAGAAACAATTTGCTACTTACTTACAATTTTTTCATGATTTCTTTAATGAAATTTCTGTATTGTGTATCCAAGAGGTGACTTCAAGAAAGAATTTGTTACTTACTTACTTACAATTTTTTTTATAGTTTCTTAAATGAAGTTTCTGCATTGTGTATCCAAGAGGTGACTTCAGGAAAGAGTTTGTTACTTGCTTAAAATTTTTTAAATTTCTTAAATGAAATTTCTGCATTGTGTATCCAAGAGGTGACTTCAAGAAAGAATTTGTTACTTACTATGAATTTTGTCATAATTTCTTGAATGAAATGTCTTTTGGAGATGAATTCAAGAAAGAATTTGCTACTTACTTACAATTTTTGATAATTTCTTAAATGAAATTTCTGCATTGTGTATCCAAGAGGTGACTTTCATTGTCTATTATCACATTATTTTTACACAGGTAACAGTTTCGGCACGTAGACAAGATATGGTTTACGATATTAGTAGAAGAGTAGGCCTTTCTTTTATTGATCTTCCGTTGAATGCTAATACCCGAAAGGTGACGATTGGATGTATCAGTAGGTAATGTGTTACCTGCAACAGTAGCAAGGAGTTGTCCTCTATCATCAATGATTATTTTTATGTTGGCATTCTCTTTGAGTGCAATCATCTCTGGAGATCTCAATCTCGCATAACCACCAACATAAGAGTTGAATTTTTTCGGTATTCCATATAAATTTAATTCCTTACTGTCATGACAATGCATGCATACATTTCCAATAGTGCTACCATCTGTACTTGTTTCAAAGTTTAAATACTTCTCTTTGTCGGCATTCAATGCTACAATAACCTTGTTATGTAAACACACTTTATTAAAATGCTCCATCTTCACTTTTTTTTTAAAGATATGACTTATGTGTTTATCGTTCCACTGCGTAAAAAATACTGATTTAATACATGCAATAGATTAGGTAGTGTCAATAACCGGTCATGGAATACCAGTGGGAAAGTCACATCGTGTCTCTGACCAATCACAGAGCGCAATTGTTAGAACTGCAAGCATATTTTGACATTTTAAGATATGTACAAAAAGAAGAAAATAAATAAAGTTGAAAAATTTTCGAAGTTTTAAAAAAGTTTGAATTAAACACTTTTAGGATATCGAGTGTCCTTACTGAAAAACTACTGCACTACAGAGTCTCTCAAATCCCGTAAAGCTATTTTAAAACGTATAAGAATTATTTATTTAACAGAAATCCTAAATTTTGTTTTTAATGGGTATCAAGTAAAGAAAAACCACACGGAATCAGGCAACAGAGTCTCTCAAACCCCGTAAAGTTCTTTTAAAAGATACAAGAACTACTTATTTACGACAAAAATTTCGTTTTTAATGAGCACTTAAGTAAAGAAAAACCACATGGAATCAGGCAACAGAGTCTCTCAAACCCCTTAAAGCTCTTTTAAAAGATACAAGAACTACTTATTTAACACAAAAATTTCGTTTTTAATGGGTATCAAGTAAAGAAAAACCACACGGGAATCAGGCAACAGAGTCTCTCAAACCCCGTAAAGCTCTTTTAAAAGATACAAGAACTACTTATTTACAACAAAAATTTCGTTTTTAATGGGACACCAAGTAAAGAAAAACCACACAGAATCAGGCAACAGAGTCTCTCAAACCCCTTAAAGCTCTTTTAACAGATACAAAAACTACTTATTTAACACAAAAACTTCGTTTTTAATGAGCACTAAGTAGAGAAAAGCCACACGGAATCAAGCAACTGAGTCTCTCAAACCCCTTAAAGCTATTTTAAAAGATACAAAAACTACTTATTTAACACAAAAATTTCGTTTTTTAATGAGCACTAAGTAAAGAAAAACCACACAGAATCAGGCAACAGAGTCTCTCAACCCCTTAAAGCTCTTTTAACAGATACAAAAACTACTCATTTAACACAAAAATTTCGTTTTTAATGAGCACTAAGTAGAGAAAAACCACACGGAATCAAGCAACTGAGTCTCTCAAACCCTTAAAGCTATTTTAAAGGATACAAAAACTACTTATTTAACACAAAAACTTCGTTTTTAATGAGCACTAAGTAAAGAAAAACCACACAGAATCAGGCAAAAGAGTCTCTCAAACCCCTTAAAGCTCTTTTAACAGATACAAAAACTACTTATTTAACACAAAAACTTCGTTTTTAATGAGCACTAAGTAGAGAAAAACCACACGGAATCAAGCAACTGAGTCTCTCAAACCCCTTAAAGCTATTTTAAAAGATACAAAAACTACTTGTTTAACACAAAAATTTCGTTTTTAATGGGCACCAAGTAAAGAAAAACCACACAGAATCAGGCAACAGAGTCTCTCAAACCCCTTAAAGCTCTTTTAACAGATACAAAAACTACTTATTTAACACAAAAAGTTCGTTTTTTAATGAGCACTAAGTAGAGAAAAAACCACACGGAATCAAGCAACTGAGTCTCTCAAACCCCTTAAAGCTATTTTAAAAGATACAAAAACTACTTATTTAACACAAAAAATTTTGTTTTTAATGGGCACCAAGTAAAGAAAAACCACACAGAATCAGGCAACAAAGTCTCTCAAACCCCTTAAAGCTTTTTAACAGATACAAAACTACTTATTTAACACAAAAAACTTCGTTTTTAATGAGCACTAAGTAGAGAAAACCACACGGAATCAAGCAACTGAGTCTCTCAAAACCCTTAAAGCTGTTTTAAAAGATACAAAAACTACTTATTTAACACTAGCTTGGCAAGTTTTTTTTAGAAAACCGACCAATCAAGTTATTATATTGGACTAACCACCAACTTTCTCTAATCGACTGACACACAAAAAATCGATGTCATAATAAAAAAACATGTCTGCCAAGCCATGTAGAGTTCATTGTAATAGGCAAATGACCCTGGTAACCAAATTACTTGAAAATACACACACATATCCATGCCTCAGGCGGGAGGTAAGACAAATTACACAATCACGATCTGTATCTATTAATGCTTTACTACTACCTAACCACACACTCTTTGTAACACGCAAGCTTTTCATTCAAAGCAGAAAAATACATCATGTTAGAAAAAGCTTGTTTCTGAATGATAAAAAACTGTTTTTCAAAACAATTAAAACGTGTAAACTCACATTGAAAATTGACAAATCCATTGTTTACAAAAGTTAAAAATATATGGTGTACTATAAACAATGTCTTAAAACATAATGAAAACTGCAATGCAGTGTAGGGACATTATATCGTTTTTTTTTTTTTTTTTAATTGAGTACATTATACCATGCCAAGTTTTTTTTTTAGAAAACCGACCAATCAAGTTATTATATTGGACTAACCACCAACTTTCTCTAATCGACTGACACACAAAAAAATCGATGTCATAATAAAAAACATGTCTGCCAAGCTATGTAGAGTTCATTGTAATAGGCAAATGGCCCTGGTAACCCAATTACTTGAAAATATACACACATATCCATGCCTCAGGCTTGTGAAAGTGCATGTATATTTTTTAACTAATTGGGCCCTTACTACTGCCGCGGATGACAAAATACATTTGAATTATATACTTTGGGCTATATATTTGCCCATTAGGGGTGAGGTTGGGGGTTAGTTTAGGCTACCCACTCTCTAATTTGCAAGTATATAACGCAATTTTTTTTTTTAAGTATTGTATTTTCATTTTGTTTTGGTATTTTTTCATTAGAATTAATCTAACTTCACTTCCTGAATGTTTGCGGTATAATAAACAAGTATCAAGTATCACAAGTAACACAAGTATCACATAGTCCAGGTAAAACAACGAAAAAATAGGCCAAAACTTGCTGTTTTAGCGACAGAAATATTTTTCACCCTGAAAAGTTAAACACATCCCTAATAACAAATACTAGCTCGACAAAATTTGGCTGTACTGATATATTCCTTTTTTCGGAGAAAAGAGGGGGAAGGGGAGGGAGGGGGAATCTTGAATATAAATTTCTGCAATATTTTCTGGATTCAAAGGACATTCTTTATCAATTCAAGTCCAAAGCAACTAAAATGATTTAAGAATCGGAAAATTCAGTCCCTTAGTGCGGTACCCCATATTCAGCGAAGTCAGGAGAGGATGAAAAACCAAAATCCTAATTTGTCCAGTATTAGATGGATTACAAGGTCGTTTACTATTAATCCAAGTCTGTGGAGACAAAAAGTGACAAAAAAAAAAAAAAAATATTATCATTCAGTTCTCTGTTTCCACCCCATGTGAAACCAGAGGGGGGTGACAAAGCGGAACCGTAAATTTGGCAATATTCACACACAAATGAACACCAAATTGTTCAGAGATATTTAATAATAATGTATACTAGTTCTCTCAAAATATGGGACTGGAAGCTGGTATGTCTGAAAGTTTGAAGTCTGAAGACCGGGGCTGGAATCTTTCACCAAGCGGTTAAATGTCTATTATGACTGATATTCATAATAAGCATCGGAAAATTCTAAGAAATCCAAATAATAATAAGAATGTGAGTTTAATAAAATTGGATTCTTTGCCGTTAATACTAAAGTGCATATCTCCCTTCGAATTCCTTCAAATCCACACTTCATAGGAAACAAATTATACGCACTATACGCACTACGCACTACGCACTATTCCAACAGCCCCATGCATTCTTAAAATGCATGTAATTTGAAAATGACATCTTAGCAAACCAAAAAGTACATTTTTTTGAATTACCATTGTAGAAACCTTAATCAAGAAAATTGCAACCCCTCTCATTAAAAAACAAGAAAAATCACTTTTTTTACATGGGCAGCAGTGATATGCCCTTTTGTGTTTCTTCGTCGCTATTGAGGCACTGCAACATCATAGAGAGCTGTTCAAGGACTCATAAAAAATAAATCTTATATATTATTGTTTTGTGCTTAGACTCGATAGGGCCGTCATAAAGTGCCGCATGGCACACTAAAATTGCAATTTGGTTGACATTTTTGGAATAGAAATGCTGGGTCGGACACATGGACATTAAAGAGAGCTAATTATGCCCTCATTTACAAAAAAAAATTATATTCAATTGAACTTTATAAATTTGAATTTATAAGGCAAACATAACATGACATATAACACCCACAAAGTGCGCTTCGGGTTTTTCTTTTCATCTTTTTCATCTTTTTAAATTAAAAATAACTAAATGCATTGAAAAAGTTTTGGCGAACAAATTTCCCCCCATCTTTTCGGAAATTTTTCTCTGTGGAAAATCCCCTTAAAAATTTTCCTTTAAAATAGCGACAGTATTTTTTATTTAAAGTATTCGAAAAAAGTGTCTGAATTATTAACTTACTCGCTGAGCATTGTTTGATTAAGAATATCCAGAAAACCTGAACAATTCTTGGCAGTATTGTGGTAGAAACCTTATCTTAAACAAAACTTAACAGGGATGCCAATTGGATGGAAAAAAATTTACACCTAGAGTTTGAAAATCACTTTCCCCTTGTATTTTTATGTAAAAAAAAAAAAAAAAACTAAATCTAGAAAAAAACACAAGGAAATCAGGGAAAACAAGGAAATTTTTGTGTGTAAATCAGGGTATAGGAGGCATTTCTAGAAGGGCAGGGGTGGAATACTTGTTTTATGTCTAAAATTACCTTCACCAAGCGAAGCCTGGTCTCCTAGTGCTGCATATTTAAAACCGATAACATTACATAAAGAGTATGGGTTTGTACTACTTATTTGTGAGCATAAAATTTCCAAATTGTGAGAAAAACAGTAATTAGCCTGGACACATTTATATCAATTATTTTTTAGATGCTGGTTAAAAGAATTTTAAAAAAACAAAAATACCAAGAAGTTAACATGGCACTGTACATAGAAACAGTTCTACATTTATGGGTTAGTATATGAATCCAAACGTAAGGAATAGGACATTATCAGCAGTCAGCACTCACTAGGCGTTTCGATTACGAGTAAGAGAATTTGGAGGTATATTGGAGTTATGATTTAAATATTGGACGTAAAAAATTAAAACAATTAAATGTTTTCTGGAGCTTTACGGATCGGGGGAAAATTTTTGGGGGATTCAAACCCCATCCCTTCTAGATACAATCTAGATTGACTTAGTATTTCTATTGTTCGTTGATGTTCTTTCATTTTCTGAGGCTTTCAAACAGTTCGTGGTAACGAACTGTAA
This sequence comes from Artemia sinica, assembly GCA_027921565.1. NCBI lineage: Eukaryota > Metazoa > Arthropoda > Branchiopoda > Anostraca > Artemiidae > Artemia > Artemia sinica. The sequence continues at coordinate 351,053 of JAPEVW010000156.1, read as the reverse complement.
GTAAGGAGCGACCCGGCTCAATAGTAACCGAAATTTTAAAAACGGAATTTTGGGTACCAATAGATACATCAAAAGAATCAAATTTTTATGCTGATTTCAAATATATAAGTTTTATTAAGTTTATTTTTTACCCATCAAAAGTTACGTTCCTGAGAATATTTGCCTTATTTTCGAAAAAAGGGGAAAACAACCCCTAAGAGTCATAGAACACCATCAGATTCAGTGTATATGAGAACCCTACTATTGAAGTTTCAAGCTCCTATCTGCAAAACTGTGGAATTTTGTATTTTTTGCCAGAAGAAAGATAATGGATGCGTGTTTATTTGTTTTTTTGTTTTATTTCCCCAGGGGTGATTGTATCGATCCAGTTGTCCTAGAATATCGTGAGAGGACTCATTCGAACGGAAATTAAAAGTTATAGTGCCCCAATTAAGTGACCAAAAAATTGGAGGCAACTTGGCCCCCTGACACACTCAGTTTTTTCCCGAAGTCACCGAATCAAAATTTTGAAATAGCCATTTTGTTCAGCGTAGTCAAAAATTTAATTAATATGTTTCTGAGGATGACTTAACCCCCCACAGTTCCCGGGGGAAGGGTTGCAAATTATAAACTTTGCCCATTGTTTACATATAGTTTTGGTTATTGGGAAGTATACAGGTGTTTTCAGGATTTTTTTTCTGGTTGAGGGGGGTTCGGAGTAGGGGTTACGGGGTAGAATATTTCCATGGAGGATGTTTTCTTAGGTTAGGTTAGGTTTTGTCTATGAAAATATTGGTGAAGTGGGAAGTCTAAGTTCCTCCACAACACTTTCTAAAGTTGCCTTTGACGTCGGTGGCAACAGCAGCAGCACTTAAAAAATGCAAAAGAGTATGTAGAAAATGAACCGAGTTACACTCTGCATCGGAATCGTAGGCTTCGTGGCAAACAATATCGACAAACTAAAGCCTTTTCCCTCTGCATATAATGCAAACAGATCTTTTAACTCTAGATGAGGTTCAAAGACTTTACAATACACCCTACAAAAATATATTCTAGTGGCAATCAGTGTCTTTAGTCGCTATGCATATGTCATTCCATTGCGATCAAAGAGAGATATTGAAGTTGTTCAGGCCTTAGAAAGTATTCTTGAACAAGATAACTATAAAAATTCAAAGTGACCGTGGTAGCGAATTTGTTAATCCACATGTGCAAAAAGGTTCTATTGAAATATAATACAAATCTCTATCATAGTCACAGTCTGATAAAGGCTGCATTGGCTGAACGATTGATAAGAACGATTCGTCTATTAATTTTGAGATATTGTACACTGAAAAAATACTGCTGCTTTTATTCATGATATAGATAAAATTATGCAAATATATAACATACGACCTCATCAATCACTGTCCAGTGTTAGTCCTCAGGAAGTTCATTGCAGTGAAAATACATTTGACACTTTTCTTAAACAATATTCCAGTGAAAAAACAAAAAATGTGAAGAAGAAATTCAATGTTGGCGGTACTGTTCGAATTAATAGAACCAGTAATACTTTTCAAAAGGGGAATTATTTATGGAGCGGTTTTTATGAATTATGCGGTTTTTTCAAACCGCATAACCGCATTTTTTATGGAGCGGTTTTTTCAAAAGGGGAATTATTAAAGTATCCAAATCCTAGACACCGAACCCACGACATATCTTCTGCGAGACAACAAAGATGATAAATTCCTCGGCGGTTTTTATGAATATGAACTACAAAAAGTTAGAAACAGTAGTGAAATTTATCAAATTGAAAAAAATATTAAAGAGCCGTACTTGCAGGGGCGAAAGACAGTTTGCTTGTTCGTTTCCTGATCAGTTTTTTTGCTTAGATCAACTCTTGATTTTTCCTTTTGCCAAAGTTCAATAACAAAAAACGGTAATTAAAGAGCATTTTGCACAGTTTTGTCCAAACTTTAAATAATATAAAAACAAACTTCAATTACATAAACGAATATCACAAAAACTAAGGTTTGAAATTGCTCAAGCTGAGGATGAAGAAAAAAAACCTACTGGCTATTCAAAATCAGCAACGTGTCAACATTTTATTCCTCAGAATTGATTCTGCCTTTCAGTGATTAAATTAAAAAAAAGATTTTTCATCTGAAAGTAAGAAGCAACACTAAAACTTAAAACTCGCTTTTCAATCTAATTTTTTTAGTATTCAAAAAAACTTCTCATTTAATTAAACAACCCTTGTGTTTCAGGAGTTGTACTTAAAGAATTGGGAAAAAAGGCATTTATATACAAAGTATCCCCTCATATATAGGATAATTTATGTTCTTTTTATGTCATAATTTTGCTCCTTACTTTCAGCTGAAAAACTTATTTTTACTTTTTTTTGATTGTTTTTCAAATAATACCGCAAAATCTGCCTCCATGGAAAATCCCCCTCAGGAAAATTACTCCTTGGAAAGTTCCTTCCACACAAAATCCCCCAGACAATTCCATCCCTGCTGAAGATTTCACCCGGGAAACTTCTTGCGGACAATTCCGCCCAGAAAATTCTCTTTGGCCTACTTTCATTTGAAAAAAAAAACGACTATTATTTCATTAATTTTTTTCTTTTTTTAATCATGCCGTAAATCTCCCGTCCGTAGAAAATTTTTACTGGAAATTCGCCCCTCACAATGGAGAGCTTCGCCAGTAGAAAAATTCCCCCTTTGAGAATTTCTCCGGAGAAAAATACTCCCCACTGAAAGGTCCTCTCGACGATTTCAACTACTTTGAAAAATCTTCCAAGGTAATTTCCCCGGAACTTCTCCACATGTAAAATTGCATTAGCAATAGCTATTTAAGACAAATAAAAAGAATTTTGGGTGGGAATTCGAGCTATGTCCGTTTACTTCCCAATAACAAACACTACATGTAAACAATAGGAAAGCTTCATAACTTAGAGCCCTTTCCTCAGGGGCTGAGGGGGTCTTGTCATCCTCAGATGCATAGTTATTTGACCTTTCAACTATGCTGATCAAAACAGCTATCTTGAATTCTAGATCGGATGACTTCGAAAAAAAAAAACGGGTGTTGGAGGGGGGGGGGGGGAGAAGAGTTGCCCGTAAATCTTTTTGGTCACTTAAAAAGGCAGAAGGACTTTTAATTTCTGTTTGAACCAGCCCTCTCAAGCACTCTCAAGAAGGCTGATCACACGAAAAAAAAATGGCGAAAAGGAAACTTCAAGATGTCCCCAAGAATGTTTGAAAAGTTCAAAAGAAAGAAATAAGGAAGCCGCTCGAAATTACAGACTAAAGATACGAACCCGGAATCAAGATCTTGAAACAGAGGTAGAATTTTTGAAAAAGAAAATTGCGCTGCTGGAAGAAGAATTGAAATCTCTTATATAGAGAATAAAAGTCAAAATTCTAGTTTTCAAAATTATTATTCCATAGGCTAGTTTTGAAATATTATGTAGGTTAAAGGAAATTTTTGCCTTAGATTTGGATGTAAAGAGAAAAAAATATCCCCGTCCTGAAAAATGTCCGTTTACTTCCCAATAACTAACACTACAAGTAAACAATAGGAAAACTTCATAACTTAGAGCCCTTTCCCTAGGAGCTGTGGGGGTCTTGTCATCCTCAGAGGCATAGATATTTTATCTTTCAACTATTCTGATCAAAACGGCTATCTTAAATTTGAGACCGGATGACTTTGGAAAGAAAACAGTTGTTGGAGCGGGGGGGGGGGGGGCGGGGGGGGGGAGAAAAGTTGCCCGTAGATCTTTTTGGTAGCTTTAAAAATGGCAGAAGCACTTTTAATTCCTGTTTTAACCAGCCCTCTTCCAATTTTCTAGGACCATCGGTTCAATAAAATCACCAAAAAAAAAAAAAAAAAAAAAAAAAAAAAAAAAAAAAAAAAAAAAAAAAAAAAAAAAAAAAAAAAAAAAAAAAAAACTCGGTTTTATATCAGAGAACTAGGGTTTTCTGATATTCTGAATCTGATGGTAGGATTTTCAAGAACATTCGTTGAAATTTTGGAAGTGTCTCCCCCCCTTTCTCGAAAACCACACAGAATTCCTGAGGCTCGTAGCTTCTGATGTGGCCGGTAAACTTAATGAACTTTATATATCTGGAATCAGCATGAAAAAAACTTATTCTTTTGATGTGTTTTGTTTGTTATCAAAATTCCATTTTTTAGAGTTTAGGTTACTATTGGGCCGAGTCGCTTCTTACTTATAGTTTGTTACCCTGAACTGTTTGGTTACTGATCAGCTTCGGAAAACGCTCTCAGAAGGGAAAGTGGTGGCGGGCATGGACATTAATTTCATGACAACCTCGTATAGGTGTTTCTGAAACCCATATTATGAGACTTCAACGACCTGAGTGAATCTGTTTTTCTTACAACTAAAGACTCCTTATTGAAAATCTTCAGAGCCGTGACAGATCTGGCTGCTGACGAAGTATGTCAAGCATTGACTACTGAAACTTCTTCATGTGATCCCCAGAAACTGGCTTAATTCTGTGGTGGCTGAATCACAGGGACTGTCACCGCACTTGCATCTGTTGATACAGATTCAGCAGCCAGCAAGGCCAAATCCATGCCCCTTGCTTTTTGTTCTCAACTTGGAGAAGATTGTAAGGGGAAATATACATTTTCATGAAACGTGGATCAAGGTATTTAGTAATCGTGACGGGTGTGATCTGACCAAGACCTATAAGCCTAGAAGATACTTTATCTAGCCAAGCATTTCAGGAGTCCTCAGCAACATTTGAGGGTCCACCCTCCCTAACCGTAGTTTGATTTTGAGAACAGGCTATGCCAACTTATGTATGTAGCTGTGTATGCTGTAAAGCAGCATGGTCACTGGATTGATTACATTACTTTTCTTCTTCTCGAAAATTTGCGAAACATTTTTTCTATGTTGGATTTTTTTTTTCGCTGGACGTTCACGCAGTAGATAGCAAGAAAAGCAGAAAATATTAGAAAATTTCCAAATATCGTTTTCGATATTGTTATTTACGTTTCGATATTCGCTGTATCTATATCAATATCGAATATCGCCCAATCTTAGTTTATATCGTAAGAATTGTTTTTTGTTTTGTTATTGTCAATAAGTTTATAATGTCTTTCTGTTAGAATTTGTTTTGCATACAACACACACTATTATTGTACTAAAGAGGGAATTGGTCTGGAATTTTTTTGTATTGCATTCATTTTTATGACAAACTTTTCTCAAAATAAAAAGCAATGTTTGAAATAAGGGTTTATTTTAAACCACTCAAAGCTAATTCAATTTAGTTTATGGGGAAAGGGTCAATGGACTTACAACTAAGGTCCTAGAATAAAGGGAGAGGTTTCATTCCCTTTCTTGGAGGGCATTAGCCCCCATTTCCCCGAAGTATTCCAATCAAAGTTTTGAGGTAGCCATTTTGTTTAGGATATAAAACAAATCTATTTCGTATTATATCGTATGATTTACTGATACCTCAACCAATACATCCTCGAATGCGAGTGTCTTCTATCAATCAAACCACCTTTAAACCTCAACAATGTACATGGAATAACAAATGACCGGTCAAAACGTTATTAATAATGAATTGTAGATGTCAGAAAAACTAAAATGGAATAAGGCATTGTTATTAACATCACTTTACATATAAGATCAAAATAACCCCCATAGAAGAGGATATTTTGTACAAAGGTTTTCATTTTTCTAGTAAAATGTCCACAAAAACGGAATGCTACAAGTAAACGAGACAATGCTATCAATCGCAAGAAAGACACCATATTGTGTTTCGATGCTTCAAATCTTGAAAAAGTTACCTTTGTTTAGAAATAGATCGCGCTGTTGGATCTACTGTTGGAACCATTACATAAGGTTCTAAAATGCATTAAAACAAAAAAAATATATGATGCAATGTGTTTGCTACAATATTTTTCACCGCTACTAATGAGATTTTAATATATTATTCTTTTTATAATAGATGTGTTATTCTACATAAGTGATAAATCTTGCTCTAATACTCCTCCCAACGGCTTGTTCCTTGTCGTACGCTATGAAATTATGGGAAACCCCAAAATAATTTAATTTTTCGGGGTTTTATTAGTCAAGTAAAACTTATTTTGTGTATATTTTACGTGGTATGTAATAGCTAAATAAAATGAGGCTCAGAAAATGGAATTTAAAGTTGGCGCCTCATCAAATCAGGATCTGTAATTAGAAATTATTGACCTCCTCCCTCTATGCATAGCCTGGCTATCATTCAACTCAGTTTTTTTCATACAAAAAACTTTGAAAAAAAAATGTTTTCCCTCTTTTTAGAGAGTAATTATTTGGCAATATGCATAAACTGTTAAAGATTTATTTCATATTAATCCTCATTTTAGGTCAAATACTTGTCAATTGGCTGTTGAGTGAATTGGACGAAGTAAATTATCAAAGACATTCCGTTGTGCAACTGGGAGTTCGACAGCTAATTGGAATTTATAGTTATACACTATGCTTTTGCATGCTGGGGTTATAAGACCTGTTGAAGATGCTAACATCAACGGGGTGGATATGAACTTCAAGGTATGGAGAAGACTGGTTTCTTATGACCTCAAAGTATCTAGTATCTAAAAGTACCATGGTTTAATTTTAAGCAAAAAAAACAAAAAAAAAAAAAAAAAAAAACAAACAAAAAAACAATGTTAATTACAAAAATAACGAAATATTATGGCTGTATTTAATGTGAAAAAAAAACTTTTTTTTTCTTTTTTAACTCAATTTTTTTTTATTGACAGTGGAACAAGAAATTGGAATAAATTCCAACAGAGATAGAAAATATGACATGAAGTCAGCTTTGACCTTTTTCCAGCGGTAGAAAATTACCAACAAAATGATGCAATTACAAAAGTGATGGTAAGAACAATATAGTTCTGTCTATCACCGATTGATTGCCATATAAGTACTTGACTAATAATTCCAAAACTATTATTGTTTAAACTTCTTGGTAACCAGTTGCATGAATAATTGAAATCAGATTTTTTTAGCCTAAAAGATATGTGATACTAAGAAAAGATAGTTTAGTCAGTAGGTTTTTGTATCTTGTCTAGAAAAAACAACTACCTCCAGTATTTGAAGAAAATCGATGTTCCGTTGACAACTTTAGATTAATGAATGATTTTATTCAGTGAATAAACCCGTACAGAGTATTTCACTATCTAGTCTACAAAATATAGCATAAAAAACAGAAACTGAAAAACAAATACTAAATACCACAAAGAAACAAGGAAAATCAATGAGGAGACGAAACTTATTAATAATTAATAGTAAGTAAATGAAGGGGAGAAGGAAGAAGAAAAAGAAGAAAAAAATTATACAATACCCAGTCTCTTTGTTCGGTTCAAATATTCCAAAACGGCAAAGCGACACCAACATTGGTGGCAGCAAGAAAAGGTCCCATCAGTAAACCTGATAGTAAAAGAATTCCGCGTTTTCGAAGAGACAAGTTGAGTTAGCCTATATAGTAGCCTATTGTGGTTACATATAAAGAGAAAAAAAAACGGAATCATTAAATAGAATTATTAAGATCTATTATGGGCTGTGCCTTGTTAGACCATAATTGAAAAATTTACGAATCAATGTATCGCGCAACTAATTAGTGTGCAAAAATATAAGGCTAATTGACACGCAGCAATTTCTCGCGAGAGACCGGAAGTTACATGGATAAAAGAATTTTCATTTAGACTGAAGAGGTAATTTAAGTTAACGAAATTTTGAAATTATGTCGGACAGAGATAAGATTAACTCAAGAGCGAGAAGGGCGAGTGAAGCCCATAGAAAAAGTAGGAAAATAGAAAGAAAGGCAAATATGGGGGCCTTTGAGGGAGAGCACCGACAATATAAGAAAAAATGCAGGCTGAGAAAGATAAAATTAGAATAAAGAAAGAGACAATACGGATAGAGAACGAACAGATTCAGGAAATGAATGAAGAAGAAATAATGACAGACGGAATCAAAGTAGTCCGAGTAGAGGGAGCAGTGTTGAATCGAGATGCAGCAGGAGCTCGCAAAAAGCACTCAAATAGATATGACACAACAAATGTTAAATTTCATGAAGGAAGTGAGAATAGCCAGAGAACGAAAGATGAAAGAGATCCAAAAGAAAGGGAACAAAGAGAATAGGCAGCCGAAAGAAAGCACCTAGATTATATGAAAAAAGTACAGGAGGAGATAGATCAAATCGAAAAAGATAGTCAAGCCCGAAAAATACTTCATCAGGCTCGTTTGAAAAAAATTGAAGCCAGTAAGGGAGTGTCAATGAGTGAGAGATTATCAGACATTTATTACAAATTAAATGCTTAAACGGAAAATCATGCTACTTCGTTGACAAGGCAGGGAGGTGAACCGGCCCATAAAACAAATTGGGAGGCTGTGCCACCCTGTCGGAAAAAAAGAAATGCTTGATGCTCAAAATGATGATAATCTGGCAAAGTTGATTCCTCGGAGCTTTTTTCTAAAAATTGCCATAATAGAGATGAGAAAGTAACCTCTAAAAGAACAAATTGGGCTATAGTCCATAATGAAGGAAACATTTACGATTTCGTCAAATCACATAAAATAGAAGGAAAATTTAAACGGAAATTGACCGAAATGGTAATTGACTCAGGGAGTGAGCAAACTTTTGTGCGAATGGACCTAATTAAAAAGACGGAAATAGACCATAAAAATAATATTACAACAGTATGTTATTATAGAGACAAGCACCCATGCCCGTCTGCTTGGGTTAGAAAAGAAATTGCAAGGAACGACGGTACAATCCAGAGAAAAACGATAAAAGTAGGCTTAGTACCTACGCTAGCAGTGGATGTTTTAGTAGGAGGAGACTTTGGAGATATCGGAAATCGGAAATCCAAATTCCCAGAAAATAGAACACTTGAGAACACTTTTAACGAGTGTGAGACGCCGAAAAAATGTTTGCCAGAAAGAAGCGCTGATTGTACCAAAGAAAAGGAGGAGACGAAATTTATTGTACGTGCTTTTCCTTGGAAAGTTCGAGAAATTTTAGTAGAATATGAAAAACCAAATGTCGGAGTTCAATTCCCATTTGATGACGAAATATTTGTTTCTGCGGTAAGAGTAAAGAGAACTAAAAGAGAGAAAAGAGATATTTAAACGGAGCTATAATGAAGAAATGCAGTCAAAGGTGGTGGACACTGGAGTCCAAATCTGATTTAACGATGATTTATTATTTTGCGTGAATGTCAAAATTGAGAAGAGTAGAGATGAAAAGAGGAGTGTAAAAAAGAGACAAAATTTGGAGATTCAGCCCGCAGTGGCGAAAAATAAAAAAATGTTGGATGGGTTGTGCCTTGACAACATAAATAATAGGGAGAAAAATAAAATGTTGGATGGGCTGTGCCTTGATAACATAAATAATAGGGGGAAAAAGAGGTCAAAGACCAATGGGGAACAAAACAAGATGGTTACAAAGTAGAGATGAATGACCTATAACAGGTTGGGGGAAAGTTGGGAGATATTGAATGTCGAGTCGGATTGGAAAAACTTGGAAAGGAATCTGAGATTGGTGTTATCAACTCAAAAGATATGGTGTTATCAACAAAAGATATGTAGGAATCCCTTGGGGAAGATCCCCTGCGGGAACTCGCAAAAGATAGCCCTTTTCCTCAATGCACAACTGGTGGACAAGTTGTGATCCCTTTACCGAGATTTTGCCTCTCTGATCTGGAGTCCTTGGGGGATACTCTCTCCCAGTCACTTCATACTTCACCCAAACCATTGTCCACTAACCCTATTCATAGCTGTTATTCTTCATGGGAATTGACAATTATTTGCGGGAAAACCATATTCAGTATCTAAGTTTTATCTTCAATTAGCATCAACACATATTCTTCATTTAATTATCCCAGGGGAGGGAACCCAGAAAAAAGGCGATTCATGGTTCGCTCAGAATTTTACTTCATTCCCAGTGCCCTTATCGTTTCCACATGCCATTGCATTTTTGGCCTTAGATTATTTGAAATTATGCCAAAGGGCAATTTACTTTTTAATTGAGATGTCGGGTTGCTTCACAGATGGAAATTAAGAGGCTAGTGCAGCCAATTTTTCATGATGGCTGGCATCATCATATGTGCCAGAAACTGATTCTCTGCTCCTCTCAAATGTAAATTCGTGAGTGTGAGAAATTTTTTTGTTTTTGATTCTGCTGCGCACAGTCATTGTCTATAAATCTTGGGGACTTCAACTTTCAAAACCTAATGCGGATGCTATACGATTTAGACCATGGTGGTCCTACAGTAGAGACGTGTCGATGACGACCGATCCAAGTAGTAGCACAGACACAGGTGGAAGAGAGAAGGCAAATGGATTTTGTAAAGTTGAAGTTATGACGATGGGTTTATGTTTGTAAGGGTGGACCAAGGTAGCACGTGGGCGGTCATTTATTTTACGGGGGGAGATGTTGGGGTTCCACCCCTGTTTCTTTGCCTTTCAGATAAATGACCTGTTTTCGTTCTAATTACATTTGCTTAGATTTGCCTATAGTATAATTTGCAATGACAATTTAAAAGTCTCGTGGCTAAGCTATAGTTGTGTTGCAATAGGTAAGCTTTGAAGTAAATTCTATTTTTGTACTTCCTGGTTCGAGTCATTGAATAACAGGGCTGGGAAGGTAGAATTGGTTATGAATGGGGATTGAGATGCTTGCCTGGGCAAAGCGAAGGTCCACCCCTATGAACAGTTGTGTACAGAATATTATTTTTGATTTAGTCTGCGTTTAGACCCCGCTCGGAGAAACATATTTTTGTGTTATTATTGTGACCGTTTGGAAGAATACAAGTAAGATATTTTCTACAAAACTGTGTACTAGTTTCCATAACCCAGGCAGGGTAGGAATAGAGTTACGAGATACCATCATTATTATATTGACAGGGGGGTTTGTTACCTCCAAGGAGAAAGTTAGAGATTTTCTAGCCGTAACCCAAGGCAGGTACATTTGGCTTTAGAAAGTGGCCATTTGACCACTTGATCGCGTTATCATACCCTGGGACAGGGTACACTGTAAATAGGGTAGTACCAAACCTGATATTTGCAGAACCGGTGTGGTAGACGCGGGCATCACATTATAATTTGGGGCCGGGGCTTTCCCCTCCAATAAGTGGTGACATCCGTATATTACCCACGCCAGTGGCGTTGTGGCCTAACGGTATAACACTAGTGGCTAACTACCACGAACATACCCTCTTTAATAAACCAGATAACATTAATATTAAAAGTATGAGAGTAAGAAAACCCTTGTAATTTAAATTGCATTTCGGTTCTTTCATTTTCAAAAAATTTACACTAAAAAGATAATGATATAAAGTCTCTTCGTCACCACAGTCACAAGCGGAACAATTACTTTTATTAATTCTACAAAAAATGAATTTAATTTACAGTAACCAATTACAATTTGTGTCAGTTTATAATTAGGAGTAATTGTGTGACTTGAAGAAGGTTAGTATGATCAGTAAATAATTGAAGGGTCCAGGGCTTAACAGCTTGGCGAGATAATTTTAATCTTTAATTTGAATATTTTTCGTAATCTCGGTAAAATTTTTACAATAAGGAACGAACTGTAACCCATAGTAACTTAAGTATTGAATCAAACAGTTTGTGGTCATAATAAAGGGCTGTGTAACTTAAAGGAAACTGCTGTATATAGAAACTTTTGTACTTATCAAAATTCAATATCATTATAAAATAAATTGTTACAATATCATAAAGAAAACTCTAGGCGATAGTAACTAATTTAGTTTTGAAAAGAAAGAATTACCGCAGAAACCTAAGTGGTAGTATAAGTAAGCTACATTTCATAAGAACCGTCCACCAGGACTTGAACCCGGATCGCAGGGTTTAAACTCTTAAGTGCTAACCACTACACCAAGTAACGCTCATATAAGAAAGAATTTTAACAGTATATGATAACTTAAAGACCGAACTCTAACCATCAGTATTATCAATCAGTTCGTGTTTTATTAAAAAATTTTTCCCACACCAAGAATCGAACCCGAGCCTGTTAAGTAAAAGTTAACTATCCTAGCAACTAGACCATATGGAACCATAGAGAAGTATGATTTAAGAGCCATATGCATATTATTATTTCACCATACCAATTATAATAAGGCCAAACAAAATCGTCGACTTGCAACCTTACTTTTAACACATTAGTTAAATCTTCATCAGACTTAAAAAATGTTTTGCTAGTTTTATCCGGGTTGCAGCGGTAGCTAGCCACCTAGTAAGAGACGATCACGTCCAATGTTAAGAAATATAAAAACCCATAGTTCCTAACAAAGGAGTCAGATCAAAACAAAAAGTACACTATTAGAACCGCCTTGTCCGAAACCCCTGTATAGGAAACTTTCTGTCCCTTGGCTTGAACAGCAAGGGAAATATATTGGCTTGAAAATCAAGAAATTGACTTTAACCACGTTATTCTCCCAAACGGGATATTTTTTTCTTTTTTCTTTTTTTTCTTTTCCACGAATAGCTTGGCACTGGAACATCGTAGAGGGTTGTTCAATAGCTCATTTTAAAGGAAATTAATTGGGTTAAAAACCTTTTGTAACTAAAATAAATTATTTCTAAAAGAGAATAAATTTTTCCACCAAAAACTGCATTTTCGATGTCTTTTCACACTGCAGTCTTTCAAACATAATCGTATACCAGCGGTAAGATTTGAACCTAGGCCTCCGAAGAGACTGGTAGCTAACACCAGTGCCTTGGACCACTCGGCCAGGTTGCCTCTCATAAATAACTATATATGTGAATCTGGGTTGCAGCAGTAGCTAGCAATCTAGTAAGAGACGATCAGTCCAATGCTAAGAAATATAACAAAACTCCTAAAAAATAGAGTAAAATCAAAACAAAAGTACATCGTTAGAATTACCTTGTCTGAAACCCTACTAGATAAATATTGAATGTCGTCATAGTTTTATATTAGAGCTATGACGTGAATAGAAAAATACATAAAGGCTCGATCATCGAATTTTTACATTAAAGAACGAACTTTAGTCCATAATTTATATTAAAGGACGATCATTAGAAAAGCACACCATTGCAATGTATTGGACTGAGTTAGTTTTTCAGTTTAGAATCGCTTAAGTTTATGTATACATAAAGGACGATCATTTGAATAACAGACCATTTATTAGACTTTGTTTACATTAAAGAACAAACTTCCAGCCCATTGTAGCTAAAATAAGATTATAATTAAGTTAAAGATTAATCATTGTTACAGTAAAGAACGATCTCTGGCCCATAGTAACTGATATAAGGTGGTTTACATTATTTCCGGGTTGCAGCGGTAGCTAGCAACCTAGTAAGAGACGATCACGTCCAATGTTAAGAAATATAAAAACCCATAGTTCCTAAAAAAGGAGTCAGATCAAAACAAAAAGTACACCATTAGAACCGCCTTGTCCGAAACCCCTGTATAGGAAACTTTCTGTCCCTTGGCTTGAACAGCAAGGGAAATATATTGGCTTGAAAATCAAGAAAAGTGGCAGCTACTACAACATTCTGCCTAAACGGGATATTTTTTTCTTTCTTCTTCTTTCCACAGATAGCTTGGCACTGGAACATCGTAGAGAGTTGTTCAATGGCTCATTTTAAAGGAAATCTCTAGATCTAGCAACTTTTGCACTTAATTTTTTTTTCAATTAATTATTTTTTACGAAAAACTTAATTTTTTATATACAATATTGGACCAATGACGTCATAGTCGTTGGATGTAGTTAGTATTACATAATTATAATAAAGAACGAATATTTTACCGTGACGTAAAATTGAAAAATTAATTTTTATTTATTATCTAATAATAATGACATATATGACGTGTACTAATTATATAAGTTTATGACTTAATGACGTGACGTAAAAATTAATTTTCGTTTTTAGTTCAGAATCGCTATAAACTGCTATTTATGTCTCAACAATAGTTTTAATCTTTTAATTTAGATAGAAAAATACCTGAAAAATTTAAAATTAGTTTAATTTTTTTGTTAGGTTCTTGATACTTGATACGGGGTATAAAAAATTCAACTAATGGTTACACAATGGTTTCAATCAAGCAAGCTACACGCAAGTTAAAAAAAGAGTACTACCAAAAACAACAGAGATAGCATCTTGAAAAGAGAATAGCAAAGGTATTCAACCGACCAGGCGTATCGAGATGCGAAAATTGATAGTGACAAACAGCGTTATTATAATGATGTAGATTATAGACATGCGAAAATTGAGATAGCCAAACAAAAGAGCAAGGAACGGTATGATAACGATATAGATTACCGAAACAAACATAAGAAAAAAGTTGCTACCAGAATAATGGGTAGATACTGGGGTGACAAAAGCTATAATGAAAAAATTAAATTCTCTGCGAGGTTGTACCGAAGAACGCATAAGGACAAAGGGAAAAATTACATTCAGAAATACAAGAAGATGGCAAAAATGCAGGCTGATCTTTGTAAATTGAGAAAACATTTTACGCATGTTTTATCGGGATCACGAAAAGTATTCAAAATTACAGATTAAAATTCTCTTTGAAAGAGCGGATGCTGTTGAAAAGTCGGCAAGAAATGCTTTGGCAAAGCTTCATAGTAATATCCAAAAGAAATGTTGTCAGTTTAACGAAAAGCTTCCAAGGTATGGATTGGCAACTGCGGAACAGTTTATAGATGCAATGGAAAATGTTCGACAACACAGTGAATATACGGAGGCGTACTTCTTAGAAAATTCGTATATTAATTTTGGAAGGAGCAATTGCAGTTTATGTAGAAGCAATAAAAATATATATACAAGCATACCTATCAACAGTGAAGGAAAAGCAATGTTTTTCAATTATGGCGAAAACGAGCCTGTTAGGGTTATTAGTAAATGTGTTTGTAAGACTAATGATTTAGAACAAATTCCTGAACACCGACTCAAGAAAAAAGCATTTCTAACTGTGTTTTAAACAGTTCTTTTAGTTCTACTGAATATTTGGCAAAAAAATTCTCTGTGTAGTAGAACAACTGTCCTGAAAAGTACGAGACAACTATTGAAAAATGTATAATAAAGAACGACCTCTTGTCTATACTAATCAGGGTTGCAGCGGTAGCTAGCATCTGCTACATCTAGCGTCTTTTTTTAATTAATTTCCATAAGGGACCGATTGAGTTTCATCATAATCCGGGTTGCAGTGGTAGCTAGCAACCTAGTAAGAGAAGATCACTTCCAATGTTAAGAAATATGAAAACCCGTAACTCCTAAAAAATTTTAATAGAGAACGAACTCTAGCCTATACTAAATGGATTAAATAAAGGTTGTATTTAAATAAGTCCATTAGAAGAACTAACGATTGTATATATTGGACTTTTTTAGCTACCTGGTTCTTTGAGGGTCGTCTCTTACTATTTCAAAGAAGAAAAAGCCATTGGCTTTTTCCTGTTTGATACATCCGGGTTACAGCGGTAGCTAGCTACCTATCCGGGTTGCAGCGGTAGCTAGCAACCTAGTAAGAGACGATCACGTCCAATGTTAAGAAATATAAAAACCCATAGTTCCTAACAAGGAGTCAGATCAAAAAGTACACCATTAGAACCGTCTTGTCCGAAACCCCTGTATAGGAAACTTTCTGTCCCTTGGCTTGAACAGCAAGGGAAAATATATTGGCTTGAAAATCAAGAAAATGGACTTTAACCACGTTATTCTCCCCCAAAAAAAACGGGACATTTTTTTTTTTTTTCTTTTTTTTTTTCTTTTTCCACAGATAGCTTGGCACTGGAACATCGTAGAGGGTTGTTCAATAGCTCATTTTAAAGTAAATTAATTGGGTTAAAAACCTTTTGTAACTAAATAAATTATTTTTCTAAAAGAGAATAAATTTTTCCACCAAAAACTGCATTTTGATGTCTTTTCACACTGCAGTCTTTCAAACATAATCGTATACCAGCGTTAAGATTTGAAACCACGCCTCCGAAGAGACTGGTGGCTAACACCAGTGTCTTGGACCACTCGGCCAGGCTGCCTCTCATAAATAAATATATATGTGAATTTGGGTTGCAGCAGTAGCTAGCAACCTAGTAAGAGACGATCAGTGCCCCATGCTAAGAAATATACAAACTCCTAAAAAACGAGTCAGATCAAAACAAAAGTACATCATTAGAAATACCTTGTCTGAAACCCTACTAGATAATTATAATAAAGAATTACAATAAAGAACGATACCTATCCCATGTTAACTGAAACCATAAGTAGGGATTATGTAATTTCCATCAGTATCATGGCTGTAGAGATGGCTGAAGCCTTGTAAAGAACAAGCCATTTACAGTAAAGAACATTTCATGTTAAAGTTTGATCAATGATGCCATAGTCATAGTTTGTAAATCCGGGTTGCAGCGGTAGCTAGCAACCTAGTAAGAGACGATCACGTCCAATTTACAATAAAGAACGACACCTAGCCCATTAAAAATGAAACATAAATAGGGATTATGTAATTTCCATCAGTATCATGGCTGTAGAGACGGCTGATACCTAGTAAAGAACAAACCATTACAGCAAAGAACATTTCATGTTAAAGATTGATCAATGATGCCATAATCATAGTTTGTAGCCAGGTCGTCTCTTACTATTCCAATCAAGAAAAAGCCATAGGCTTTTCCTGTTTGTAATGTCACATCATCCGGGTTGTAGTGGTACCTAGCAACCCTATTAAGAGACAATCACGTCCAATGTTAAGATATAAAAACCCATAACTCCTAAAAAAAAGTCAGATCAAAAAAAAAGTACACCATTAGAACCACCATATCTGAGACCCCTGTATAGGAAACTTTCTGTCATATGGTTTGAACAGCAAGGGAAATATATTGGCTTGAAAATCAAGAAAATTGTTTTTAACCACGTTATTCTCCACAAACAGCATCTTTTTTTCTTTCTTCTTATTTTCCACAGATAGCTTGGTACTGGAACATCGTAGATAGTTGTTCCATGGCTCATTTTAAAGGAAATCTCTAGATCTAGTGCCATTTGTACTTATTATTTTTTAAATAAAATCAATTTTTTGCGAAAATCTTAATTTTTTTTTTTATGTACAATATTGATCAATGACACCATAGTCGTTGGATGTAGTTAGTATCCGGTTACAGTAAAGAACGATCTTTCTCCCATACTAACTGATATATGGTGGTTCCAGGTGTAGTTACATAAAGGAATATAGCTCATCATAAATGGTGTTTGTCAATTATCCGGGTTGCAGCGGTAGCTAGCAACCTAGTCTGGGTTGCAGCGGTAACTAGCAACCTAGTAAGAGACGATCACTTCAAATGTCAAGTCTGGATCCATCCGGAGAAACCTCAAATACTGAGATAATGAAGAGTATTGTCAAAATACTATCAAGTCTGCATCAACCCGGAGAAACATCAAATACAGAAATGACGAGGCTTATCGCCTGAATACTATCAAGTCTGCATCGATCCAGAGGCACGAGTGATGATTTGTGTCGGAGAAATCATATTGAAAAGGATACTCTTTACAATATGTTGAAAATATACAAAGGGATTAATTTTTTTTTTGAGGAAAAGATGAGAAAACAAGAAAAAGTGATTAAATTCTACTAGAGTTTCTATAGAAGCCGCAGGTTGACGAAAACACACAATCTTCCTTCATAAGCCAGTCCAAGCACAATTCGACTCTGGCTTATAACAGACAACCAGATTTTTATCTCAGTTTCAGGATCGCAAAAGTTATTATGTAAATGCAAAAATATTTATGGTATATGAGCAATAATTTAAGTTTTTTAAGTAAAACTAGAAAAATACCTGGAAATTTTTAAAATTAGTTTAATTTTTTGTTAGGTTCTAACTACCTGACGCGTCATTTAATGTGGATTTCCATAACAAAAATCGTTTTTTCTTATTTTAGTTTTCAGTTCAGGATCACTAAAGTTATTATGTAAACTGCAAAATACTTGTGGTGTCTGAGCAATAATTTCAATATTTAAGTTACAATAAGGAACGAACTGAACCCATAGTAACTTAATTATTAATTCAAACAGATCGTGGTCATAAAAAAGAGCTGTGTAAGTGCTCATTTTCAAGGAAACTGCTGTACATAGAAACCTTTTGTAATTTTTAATCCGGGTTGCAGCGGTAGCTAGCAACCTAGTAAGAGACGATCACGTCCAATGTTAAGAAATATAAAAACCCATAGTTCTTAAAAAAGAGTCAGATCAAAACAAAAAGTACACCATTAGAACCGCCTTGTCCGAAACCCCTGCATAGTAAAATTTCTGTCCCTTGGCTTGAACAGCAAGGGAAATATATTGGCTTGAAAATCAAGAAAAGTGGCAGCTACTACAACAACATTCTGCCTAAACGGGATATTTTTTTTTTTTTTTTTTCTTTTTTTTTTTTTTTTCTTTTCCACAGATAGCTTGGCACTGGAACATCGTAAAGGGTTGTTCAATAGCGCATTTTAAAAGGAAATTAATTGGGGTAAAAATCTATAGTAACTAAAATAAATTATTTCTAAAAGAGAATAAATTTTTCCACCAAAAACTGCATTTTTGATGTCTTTTCACACTGCAGTCTTTCAAATTACATTAAAGAACGATGTTTCAGTCCATAGTAACTGAAGTGTTATTAGGAACCATTATATAGATGAGACTTACAGTACTCAAAGGTTATTGTTTACAATGTGTTGAAAAGATATTAAGACTATAATTGGAAAACCACACCATTGCATACATTAGAATTAGTTAGCCACTTGATTGTTTGAGGTTCGTCTCTTGCTATTTAAAAGAAGAAAAAGCCATAGGTTTTTTCCTGTTTGTAACAAGGTTATTATTTTTACAATGAAACCTAGTAAAGAACATTTACATAAAAAACGATGTCTGCCAAGAAGATCTAATGTAGTACTAATTAATAGAAGTTCTATTTAGACTTTAAATAGATAAATGTGTAAAAATTGTCTTTGGCAGCATATGAACCTGCAGCCTTGGGAGTATATTATAAGAAGATGTCATTACTCCTTGTATTATGAAGTCAGAGTCATGACACATTAACCGTTGCATCTTAGTAACTTCATAATTAGCGTTTTTTCTATTTATGTCATATATCTAATGAAACTATGACGACATTGATTATCTAGTATATGAAAATGCAGTTTTCAGTAAAATATTGATTTTGGTTTTAAATATTTTTTTAGTTGCAAAAGCACGTATTTTCCAGTGCCCAGCAATCTGAATACGGGAAAAGAGAGATTATAACTACCCTAGCCACTAGACCATATGGAACCATAAAAAGTATGATTTAAGAGCCATATGCATATTATTATTTAACCATACCAATAATAATAAGGCCAAAACAAAATCGTCGACTTGCAACCTTACTTTTGACACATTATTTAAATCTTCATCAGGCTTAAAAAATGTTTTGCTAGTTTTACATGAAAGAAACGAACCTTAGCCCACAGTAGCAAAATAAGAATATATTAGGTTGCAGCGATAGCTAGCAACCTATTACATAATCCGGGTTTAAAAAAGGTAGTCAAGGAGGCACACTTGTGCCTCTATAAAGAGGCGACCCACCAATGTTAAGCGATTTCAGGTCCTAGAGGTCGCAGAGAGACGGTGGTAATCGCATTTTGTAGCCCAAGCTCAAACTAAGAAACTTGCAAAATTTCATCCTCCTCCGACTTTATCTTCATGGGGTAAACTGGGCCGGAAGTTTGGACCCTCCCACCACAGCCCCCCTTTAACGTTGTCCGATTGGGCTGAAATTTAGAGGTTAAGCTTTCCTAGGGGCCCGGGAGCTTATCCTCGAAATTTCAGCTCAATCCGATCACTCCTTCCCTGTTTTCAAAAAACCAAATATAGCCACTTAAAATTCATCATCTCTTTTTTTTTCTTAGCCACGCCTACAGGCCACAGTTGGCAACGGATCCGGTTGAATGAGGACTCATTCGAAGCAGAATTCGACCTGTTAGGGCCTTTTTGATATTTTCAGACCGAAAAAGTTATCCCCCGAATTTACATTTACGAAAAAACCTCGTTTTCCTATATTAGCCCATGTTAATTTTTCCCACCACAACCCCCCTTTAACGTTTTGTCTGATCGGGCTGAAATTTAGAAGATAAGCTTTCCTGGGGCCTGGGAGCTTATCCTCGAAATTTCAGCTCAATCTGATCACTCCTTCCCTGTTTTCCAAAAACCAAATATCAAGTTTTTTGGGAATTTGCTTGCGTCGAAAATAGCTTCAATATACTAAAAAACAATTACCATTGTATCTGTATAGTCCAGCGGTTGATACTTCAGACTTTCAGGCGGAAAACTCGGGTTCGATTCACCATCAGAGCAAATTTTTATATACTGAATTTAGACTTTGAAAAGAAACTCAGTTTTTTTTTTTTAAATTATTTAAAAAAAATTACGTTTTCTAAAGAGTTAAAGAGGCTGAGTTACAAGGTCGACCCTTAAAACGTACAGGGATTAGGAGGCACAGTTGGGGGGCTGTTAAAGAGGCTGAGTCACAAGTTCGAACCTTAAAACGTACAGGGATTAGGAGGCACCCTGTACGACGTGATTTGAGTATTCAGGAATTAAAAGCCTTAACACAAGAATGTTCAAGAGCGGGGGGTTTGGGGGGGCGGCAGCCCCCCAACTTTAACTCCTGACACGATCAGCTAACAGTTAGTCAAGCAATAATAAGTAATAAACTGTACAAAACGTGCAGAAATTATTTGAAAAAAACTACGTTTTCTAAAGAGTTAAAGAGGCTGAGTTACAAGGTCGAACCTTAAAACGTACAGGGATTAGGAGGCACAGTTGGGGGGCTACCGGGCCCCCACCCCAAACCCCCCGCTTTCGCAGCCTTTAAATATAAAAAAAATTCTTTAAACTGAAAGTAAGGAGCGACATTAAAACTTAAAACGAACAGAAATTATTCCGTATATGAAAGAGGCTGTGCCCTCCTCAACGCCTCGCTCTTTACGCTAAAGTTTTTATTGTTTAAAAAAGAGTTGTGAGAAAGTCAAACTTTAGCGTAAAGAGAGAGGCGTTGAGGAGGGCACAGCCTCTTTCATATACGGAATAATTTCTGTTCGTTTTAAGTTTTAATGTCGCTCCTTACTTTCAGTTTAAAGAAATTTTTTTATATTTAAAGGCTGCGAAAGCGGGGGGTTTGGGGGGCGGTAGCCCCCCAACTGTGCCTCCTAATCCCTGTACGTTTTAAGGTTCGACCTTGTAACTCAGCCTCTTTAACTCTTTAGAAAACGTAGTTTTTTTTTCAAATAATTTACAATAAAGAACGATACTTAGCCCATGTTAACTGAAACATAAATAGGGATTATGTAATTTCCATCAGTATCATGGCTGCAGAGGTGTCCGAAACCAAGTAAGAACAAACCATTATAGTAAAGAACATTTCATGATAAAGATTAATCATTGATGCCATAATCATAGTTTGTAGCCAGGTCGTCTCTTACTATTCCAAAGAAGAAAAAGCCGTAGGCTTTTTCCTGTTTGTATCCGGTTGCGGCGGTAGCTAGCAACCTAGTAAGAGACGATCACGTCCAATGTTAAAAAATATAAAACCCCCAACTCCTAAGAAAGAGTCATATCAAAACAAAAGTACACTATTAGAACCGCCTTGTCCGAAACCCCTATAATTACAGTAAAGAACAAACTTCCAGCCCATATATCCGGGTTGCAGCGGTAGCTAGCAACCTAGTAAGAGACGATCACGTCCAATGTTAAGAAATATAAAACCCATAGTTCCTAAAAAAGGAGTCAGATCAAAATTCAAAAGTACACCATTAGAACCGCCCTTGTCCGAAACCCCTGTATAGTAAACTTTCTGTCCCTTAGCTTGAACAGCAAGGGAAATATATTGGCTTGAAAATCAAGAAAAGTGGCAGCTACTACAACATTCTGCCTAAACGGGATATTTTTTTCTTTTTTTTTTTCCTTTTTTCTTTTCCACAGATAGCTTGGCACTGGAACATCGTAAAAGGGTTGTTCAATAGCGCATTTTAAAGGAAATTAATTGGGTTAAAAATCTATAGTAACTAAAATAAATTATTTCTAAAAGAGAATAAATTTTTCCACCTATCCGGGTTGGCAGCGGTAGCTAGCAACCTAGTAAGAGACGATCACGTCCAATGTTAAGAAATATAAAAACCCATAGCTCCTAAAGCAGGAGTCAGATCAAAACAAAAAGTACACCATTAGAACCGCCTTGTCCGAAACCCCTGTATAGAAAACTTTCTGTCCCTTGGCTTGAACAGCAAGGGAAATATATTGGCTTGAAAATCGAGAAAATTGACTTTAACCACGTTATTCTCCCCAAACGAGATATTTTTTTCTTTTTTTTTTCTTTTTTGTATCCAGAGATAGCTTGGCACTGGAACATCGTAGAGGGTTGTTCAATAGCTCATTTTAAAGGAAATTAATTGGGTTAAAAATCTATAGTAACTAAAATAAATTATTTCTAAAAGAGAATAAATTTTTCCAATAAAAACTGTATTTTTAATGCAGTGACGTCATAATTACTATATGAGAAACGTCAAAACTGTAAATGGTCTCATTCATGAATACATAATGGTTAGATCAAAGCAAGCTACACACAAGTTAAAAAATCAGTACTAAAAAATCAAGAAAAGTGGCAGCTACTACAACATTCTGCCTAAACGGGGTATTTTTTTTCTCTTTTCTTTGTTCCCAGTATACTAAACGGGATTACATTAAAGGACGATCATTGAAATAACATTATCTGGGTTGGAGCTTATAATAAAGATCGAACTCTTCCCTATACTAACTTGCAATCGCAAACTTCACTATAGTTAAGATTACAGTATTTATATTTATACATTAAAAGACGAGCACTGAAATAACAAACCATTCCGTAGATTGGACTTAGTTAGCTACTTGATTGTTTGAGTTTCGTCTCTTACTATTTAAAAGAAGAAAAAGCCGTAAGCTTTTTCCTGTTTGTATTTATAGTTAAAAAAAACGAACTCAAGTTCAAAGAAACTGAACACTGTGGTTCATTCATATTATCTTCATTATTTTAGCTAGAATGTAATAAACAAGTTTCTTTTTTAAATTTTAAATTGAAAAGATAGTGCTTTTAATTCAACATATTAAAAGTTCTCCCCGACGGGGAATCGAATCATAATCAAGGCTTTGTCATGATTTGTCGTAATCAAGAGTGCAGAGTGAAAAGTTACTTTTCTATAGTATCGGGCCATATTTGACTTGCTTAGCTGCCTTATTCTCTGAGGCTCCTCTCTTGCTATTAGCTTGTTCGAAAACCTCTATAAAAGAAAATAAAAGTCTCTTGTTTTGAACAGCAAAGAAAATCTGTTGAATTGAAAAACAAGGTAAGTGGCTGCAACCATTACAATAAAGAAGGACACCTAGCCTATGTTAACTGTGACATAAATAGGGATTATGAAATTTCTATCAGTATCATGGCTATAAAGATGGCTGAAACCTAGTACAGAAAAATACATAAAGGATCGATGTCAGTTAAGAGAATCTAATGTAGTACTAATTAATATAATTTTTAATTAGACTTTAGATAGATAAATATATAAAAATCGTCCCCTGGCAGGATTTGAACCTGCAGCCTTGGGATTAGAATTTTACATAAAGGATCGATAACAATCATGATAAATGGAGCTTAAGCTACTTTCAGCGAATATAGCTGAAACCGAGTAATCCGGGTTGCAGCGGTAGCTAGCAACCTAGTAAGAGACGATCACGTCCAATGTTAAGAGAATATAAAAACCCATAGTTTCCTAACAAAGGAGTAAGAGTTACCCGCTCAATAGTCTCCGAAATACTAAAAAAAAACGGAATTTTGATACCAATAGATACATCAAAAGAGATAGATTTTTATGCAGATTTTAGATATTTAAGTTTTGTCAAGTTTAGTATTATTATAATAAAGAACGACCTCTTGCCTATACTAAATTTATACGCCACTTAATTATAGTATAGGTTAGTAATTCAACAGATAGCTTGGCATTCGAACATCGTAGAGAGTTGTTTCAATGACTCATTTTAATCCGGGTTGCAGCGGTAGCTAGCAACCTAGTAAGAGACGATCACGTCCAATGTTAAGAAATATAAAAACCCATAGTTCCTAACAAAGGAGTCAGATCAAAACAAAAAGTACACCATTAGAACCGCCTTGTCCGAAACCCCTGTATAGGAAACTTTCTTTCCCTTGGCTTGATTATAATAAAGAACGACCTCTTGCCTATACTAAATTATATAGGTCACTTAACTATAGTATAGGTTAGTAAATCACTGAAATAACAAACCATTCCATACATTGGACTTAGTTAGCTACTTGATTGTTTGAGTTTCGTCTCTTACTATTTCAAAGAAAAAAGCCGTAGGCTTTTACCTGTTTGTATTTATAGTTAAAAAAATTATAATAGAAATAGCCAATAAACACGGAAATACGGTTAAAAAGGAATTAAAAGTCGGGGTTTTACCTACTCTTGCAGTAGACGTTTTATTAGGGGGAGATTTCGGCAATATCGAATTTACAGTAAAGAACGATCTCTCATCCATAGTAATCATTACACCGTGACGTCATAATTACTATATAAGAAACGTCAAAACTGTAAATGGTCTCATTCATGAATACATAATGGCTAGATCAAAGCAAGCTACACGCAAGTTAAAAAAACAGTACTACAAAAAAAACAGAGATAGTATCTCGAAAGAAAAAAGTAAAGGTATTCACCGACCGGGCGTATCGAGAAGTAATAATCGAGATTGCAAAACAAAACAGCAAGATGTGTTACCACAATGATTAAGATTATAGACATGCGAAAATTGAGACAGCCAAACAAAAGCTCAAGGAGCGTTATCACTATGATGAAGATTATAGACATGCGAAAATTTTTACAATAAGGAACGAACTTTAACCCATAGTAACTTAAGTATTAAATCAAACGGTTCGTTTGTCATAGTAAAGAGCTGTGTAAGGGCTCATTTTAAAGGAAACTGCTGTATATAGAAACCTTCTGTAATTATTATAATAAAGAACGAACTCTTGCCTATAATAGATTAGATACTCAACTTAATTATAGTTAATGATATAGTAATGATAGGGTTTTATTGATAGCTGAACTACAAATTAAAAGAAAAAGACACCGGCTGGATTTGTTACATTAAAAGACGATCACTGAAATAACAAACCATTCCATACATTGGACTTAGTTAGCTACTTGATTGTTTGAGT
Organism: Artemia sinica; assembly: GCA_027921565.1. Classification (NCBI taxonomy): domain Eukaryota; kingdom Metazoa; phylum Arthropoda; class Branchiopoda; order Anostraca; family Artemiidae; genus Artemia; species Artemia sinica. Next base: position 325,823 of record JAPEVW010000156.1, on the reverse strand, counting down.
TTCGTCTCTTATCCGGGTTGCAGCGGTAGCTAGCAACCTAGTAAGAGACGATCACGTCCAATGTTAAGAAATATAAAACCCATAACTCCTAAAAAAAGAGTCAGATCCAAACAAAAAGTACACCATTAGTATCGCCTTGTCCAAAATTCCTATAAGGGAAACTTACCGCCCTTTGGCTTGAATAACAAAGAATATATATTGGCTTGAAAATCAAGAAAATTGACTTTTACCACGTTATTCTCCACAAAGGGGATATTTTTTTTCTTTCTTCTTCTTTTCTACAGATAGCTTGGCACTGGAACATCATAGAGAGTTGTTCAATGGCTCATTTTAAAGGAAATTAATTGGGTTAAAAAAACCTTTTGTACTTAAAACAATGTATTTTCAAAATAGAATCAGTTTTTTTTTTACGAAAAATCGCATATTTCATATTAAAGATTGATCAATGACGTCATTAACGTATACCAGTGGTAGGATTTGAACCCAAATTTCCGAAGAGACTAGTGACTAACACCAGCGCCTTGGACCACTCGGCCAAGAAAAATATCCCACAAACGGTATATTTTTTCTTTCTTTCTTCTTCTTCTTCTTTTCCACAGATAGCTTGGCACTGGGACATTGTAGAGAGTTGTTCAATGGCTCATTTTAAAGGAAATCTCTAGATCTAGTGCTATTTTTACTTAATTTTCTTTAAATTAATTATTTTTTACGGAAAACTTAATTTTTTATTATAATATTACAATAAAGAACGACACCAAGCCTATGTTAGCTGAATCATAAATAGGGATTATATATTTTCCATCAGTATCATGGCTGTAGAGATCGGTGAAACCTAGTAAATAACAAGCCATCCGGTCTGCAGCGGTAGCTAGCAACCTAGTAAGAGACGATGACGTCCAATGTTAAGAAATATAAAAACCCATAACTCCTGAAAAAATTACAGTAAAGAACGATCTCTCTCCCATCCTAACTTGATATATGGTGGTTCCAGGTGTAGTTACATAAAGGGCGAATATAGCTCATCATAAATGGTGTTTGTCAATTATCCGGGTTGCAGCGGTAGCTAGCAACCTAGTCTGGGTTGCAGCGGTAACTAGCACCTAGTAAGAGACGATCACGTCCAATGTTACGAAATATAAAAACTCATGGTTCTTAAAAAAGAGTCAGATCAAAACAAAAAGTACACCATTAGAACCGCCTTGTCCGAAACCCCTGTATAGGAAACTTTCAGTCCCTTGGCTTGAACAGCAAGGGAAATATATTGGCTTGAAAATCAAGATTATATTTAAGAGACGATCATTGGAATAACAAACCATTGCATACTTTGGACCTAGTTTTACATTAAAAGACGATCACTGAAATAACAAACCATTCCATACATTGAACTTAGTTAGCTACTTGATTGTTTGAGTTTCGTCTCTTACTATCTGGGTTGCAGCGGTAGCTAGCAACCTAGTAAGAGACGATCACGTCCAATGTTAAGAAATATAAAAACCCATAGTTCCTAACGAAGTTATAATAAAGAACGACCTCTTGCCTATACTAAGTTTTATACGCCACTTAGTTATAGTATAGGTTAGTAATTCAAAAGATAGCTTGGCACTGGAACATCATAGAGAGTTGTTCAATGGCTCGTTTTAAAGAAATTATAATAAAGAACGACTTTCTTGCCTATACCAAATTTTATACGCCACTTAACTATAGTATAGGTTAGTAATTCAACAGATAGCTTTGCACTGGAACATCGTAGAGAGTTGTTCAATGCTCATTTTAAAGGAAATTAATGGGGTTAAAAAACCTTTTGTAATTAAATTACATTAAAGACGATCATTGGAATGACAAACCATTGCATCCGGGCTGCAGCGGTAGCTAGCACCCTAGTAAGAGACGATCACGTCCAATGTTAAGAAATATAAAAACCCATAGTTTCCTAACAAAGGAGTCAGATCAAAACAAAAAGTACACCATTAGAACCACCTTGTCCGAAACCCCTGTATAGGAAACTTTCTGTCCCTTGGTTACATAAAGAATCGATCACGTTCCATGGTAAAAGTAAAATAGCCCATAATTTGTAAAAATAGATTAGGATAAAAGCTATCACTGTCTGTCTAGATTTCCCTTCGAGAATAAAATTGAGATAAGAAGTAAACTTCTTAAGGATTTTTGTCACCTGGACAGACCAGGCCAGGCAATAAAATTAATACTTATATAGGAGAGATAACTACTGCTGGAGTCAAAGCAAGACATTTTATTATATTTTGGTTTTTGGTTTTATAGTTCAGTTAGAATATATATATAAAGGCTTGTGCGCTCTAGATGAAACACAGCATTCTTAAGGATTAAGATAGAAACAAAATTAGTTTCGTAAAATCTCATATATATATATAAGAAGATTAGAACTAGAGGAAACTACAATATTCCTCCCCTAACGAATTCTCTGACGTTATACGAAAGGGGACCCTATTCCTCTTTTTAGCCACTTTTTCATTTCTTAACCGGTGCTAAATTTATATAGAAGAGGCCCTGATGTTTTACAGATTGCCTAGGGTAGAATTACAGTAAAGAATTTACATAAAGGACCGATATAGCTCATCATAAATGGTGTTTGTCAATTAGGTTTATTTTATATAATCATCCACTATCCGGGTTGCAGTGGTAGCTAGCAACCTACTAAGAGACAATCACGTATTGTCTTGAAAATCACATATTGGCTTGAAAATCAAGAAAATTGACTTTAACAAACGATATTCTCCACATACGGTTTTCTTTTTTTTCAATGCGTTTGATTTTACTCCTCAGCCATCTGTATAAAGGCCTAATATGAACGATGTTCAATTAGTATGTCAAGAAAGCAATATCACGGTTTTTGATTTCTTTGTTAATCTGGTTCAAAAAAATTGTTTCCGGTTGCAGCGGTAGCTAGCAACCTAGTAAGAGACGATCACGTCCAATGTTAAGAAATATAAAAACCCATAGTTCCTAAAAAAGGAGTCAGATCAAAACAAAAAGTACACCATTAGAACCGCCTTGTCCGAAACCTCTATAAAGGAACTTACCGCCCTTTGGCTTGAACAGCAAGGGAAATATATTGGCTTGAAAATCAAGCAAATTGACTTTTACCACGTTATTCTCCCCAAACGGGATATTTTTTTCTTTTTTTTTCTTTCTTTTCCAGAGATAGCTTGGCACTGGAACATCGTAGAGGGTTGTTCAATAGCTCATTTTTAAAGGAAATTAATTGGGTTGAAAACCTTTTGTAACTAAAATAAATTATTTCTAAAAGAGAATAAATTTTTCCAATAAAACTTATTTTTGATGGAGTGACGTCATAATTACTATATAAGAAACGTCAAAAACTGTAAATGGTCTCATTCATGAATATCACAATAAGAGACGATCACGTCCAACGCTAAACATAACAATAAAGAACGAACTCTAATTAAATTTTGTTATTATTATAATAAAGATCGAACTCTTCCCTATACTAACTTGCATACGCAACTTCACTATAGTTAAGATTACAGTATTTATATTATACATCATTATAGATTATAAAAGGTTCAAATGTTCGAAGATTATAGAGTTAAAAATTTTTTTTACAGTAAAGAACGATCTCTCATCCATAGTAACTGATATATGGTGGTTCCAGGGGTAGTTTACTTGAGGTTCGTCTCTTACTATTTCAAAGAAGAAAAGCCGTAGGCTTTTTCCTGTTTGTAATGATATAGTATAATCCGGGTTGCAGCGATAGCTAACAACCTAGTAAGAGACGATCACGTCCAATGTTAAGAAATATAAAAACCCCTAGCTCCTAAAAAAAGCTCCTAAAATAACTATCAGAAATGGGTTTTAAACCTGAAATAGCCGAACCCAATCTAACCTAACCTGTCATCATCAAACCTTGCACTAAATTCAAAAAGTTGACTGGCAACGCTGACTAAATCCAAGGATTTATAATAAAGATCGAACTCTTGCCTATACTAACTGGTATAGGTCACTTAACTATAGTTATCTGGGTTGCAGCGATAGCTAGCAACCTAGTAAGAGACGATCACGTCCAATGTTAAGAAATATAAAAACCCATAGCTCCTAAAAAGGGAGTCAGATCAAAACAAAAAACACACCATTAGAACCGCCTTGTCCGAAACCCCTGTATAGTAAAATTTCTGTCCCTTGGCTTGAACAGCAAGGGAAATATATTGGCTTGAAAATCAAGAAAAGTGGCAGCTACTACAGGATTCTCCACAAATGGCATATTTTTTTTTTCTCTTTTTTTTTCTTTTTATACTAAAGAACGACCTCTTGTCTATACTAAATTTTTATAGGCCACTTAACTATATTATAGGTTAGTAAAGTTTACATCAAGGACCGATATAGTTCATCATAAATGGTTTTTTGTCATATGATTTCATTTTATATAATTATCCATTATATTGTAAAATGCAGTAATGTTTTGGGGGGTTTAAACAAAAAATATTTGTTAAATGAAACTAGAATAATACATAAAGGATCAATATAGTTCATTATTAATTTTATAATAAAGAACGACCTCTTGCCTATACTAAACTATATAGGCCACTTAACTATAGTATAGGTTAGTAAATTTACATTAAATTATAATAAAGAACGAATATTTTACCGATTATCTACTAATACCATATATGACGTGATAAGTGACATGACGTAATATCTAAAACCTATTGTGTACTAATTATAGTACACAATAGGTTTATGACTTAATGAGCGACGTGACGTAAAAATTGAAAAAATAATTTTTTATTTTATTTTCGTTTTTAGTTTCAGAATCGCTAAAGTTATAAACTGCAAAAATATTTATGGTGTCTGAACAATAGTTTTAAATCCTTTAATTTAGACTAGAAAAATACCTGAGAATTTTAAAATTAGTTTAATTTTTTGTTAGGTTCTTGATACTTGATACGGGATATAAAAATTCAACTAATGGTTACATAATGGTTTCAATCAAGCAAGCTACACGCAAGTTAAAAAAAGAGTACTATACCAAAAAAACAGAGATAGCATCTTGAAAAGAGAATAGCAAAGGTATTCAACCGCCAGGCGTATCGAGATGCGAAAATTGATAGTGACAAACAGCGTTATTATAATGATGTAGTTTATAGACATGCGAAAATTGAGACAGCCAAACAAAAGAGCAAGTAACGGTATGATAACGATATAGATTACCGAAACAACATAAGAAAAAGTTGCTACCAGAATAATGGGTAGATACTGGGGTGACAAAAGCTATAATGAAAAAAATTAAATTCTCTGCGAGGTTGTACCGAAGAACGCATAAGGACAAAGGGAAAAATTACATTCAGAAATACAAGAGATGGCAAAAATTGCAGGCTGATCATTGTAAATTGAGAAACATTTTTACGCATGTTTTATCGGATCACGAAAAGTATTCAAATTACATTAAAAGACGATCATTGGAATAAAAAACCATTGTACAAATTGAATTTAGTTAGCTACTCGATTGTTTGAGGTCTAAGAAGATTATAATAAAGATCGAACTCTTCCCTATACTAACTTGCATACGCAACTTCACTATAGTTAAGATTAAAGTATTTATATTTTTACATTAAAAGACAATCACTGAAATATCTTTACAATAAGGAACGAACTTTAACCCATAGTAACTTAAGTATTAAATCAAACGGTTCGTTGTCATAGTAAAGAGCTGTGTAATGGCTTCATTTTAAAGGAAACTGCTGTATATAGAAACCTTTTGTAATTAAAAAAATTAATTATTATTATAAAACAAATTATTACGATGTGGTAAAGAACTAATTCTAGGCGATAGCACTAATTTAATTTTGAAAATTATAATAAAGAACGACCTCTTGCCTATACTAAAATAAAAATCCATTACATACATTTGATTTAGTTAGCTACTTGATTGGTTGTTATCCGGGTTGCAGCGGTAGCTAGCAACCTAGTAAGAGACGATCACGTCCAATGTTAAGAAATATAAAAACCCATAAGTTCCTAACAAAGGAGTCAGATCAAAACAAAAAGTACACCATTAGAATCGCCTTGTCCGAAACCCCTGTATAGGAAACTTTCTGTCCCTTGGCTTGAACAGCAAGGGAAATAATATTGGCTTGAAAATCAAGCAAATTGACTTTTACCACGTTATTCTCCCCAAACGGGATATTTTTTTCTTTTTTCTTTCTTTCCAGAGATAGCTTGGGCACTGGAACATCGTAGAGGGTTGTTCAATAGCTCATTTTAAAGGAAATTAATTGGGTTAAAAAACCTTTTGTAACTAAAATAAATTATTTCTAAAAGAGAATAAATTTTTCCAATAAAACTGTATTTTTGATGCAGTGACGTCATAATTACTATATAAGAAACGTCAAAACTGTAAATGGTCTCATTCAATGAATATCACAATAAGAGACGATCACGTCCAATGCTAACATAGCAATAAAGAACGAACTCTAATTAAATTTTGTTATTATCCGGGTTGCAGCGGTAGCTAGCAACCTAGTAAGAGACGATCACGTCCAATGTTAAGAAATATAAAAACCCATAGTTCCTAACAGAGGAGTCAGATCAAAACAAAAGTACACCATTAGAACCGCCTTGTCCGAAACCCCTGTATAGGAAACTTTCTGTCCCTTGGCTTGAAACAGCAAGGGAAATATAGATTGGCTTGAAAATCAAGCAAATTGACTTTTACACCACGTTATTCTCCCCAAACGGGATATTTTTTTCTTTTTTCTTTCTTTTCAGAGATAGCTTGGCACTGGAACATCGTAGAGGGTTGTTCAATAGCTCATTTTAAAGGAAATTAATTGGGTTTAAAACCTTTTGTAACTAAAATAAATTATTTCTAAAGAGAATAAATTTTTTTTCCAATAAAAACTGTATTTTTGATGCAGTGACGTCATAATTACTATATAAGAAACGTCAAAACTGTAAATGGTCTCATTCATGAATATCACAATAAGAGACGATCACGTCCCAATGCTAACATAACAATAAAGAACGAACTCTAATTAAATTTTGTTATTATCCGGTTGCAGCGGTAGCTAGCAACCTAGTAAGAGACGATCACCTCCAATGTCAAGAAATATAAACCCCCCAACTCCTAAAAAAAGAGTCAGATCAAAACAAAAAGTACACCATTAGAACCGCCTTGTCCGAATCCTCTATAAAGGAAACTTACCTCCCTTTGGCTTGAATAACAAAGAAAATATATTGGCTTGAAAATCAAGAAAATTGACTTTTACCACGTTATTCTCCACAAACGGGATATTTTTTTCTTTCCGCTTTTTCTTTCTGCTCAGCTAGCTGGGCACTGGAAAATCATAGAGAGCTGTATAATAGCTCATTTTAAAGGAAATTGCAACATCTAGTCACTTTTGTATTTAAAAATAAATACTTTTTAAAGTAGAATCAATTTTGTCAAAAAAATTGCATTTTTGATGTATTTTCATACTGCAGTCTTTTCAAAGATATTTGAATTTTGAAGCAATAAAACAGTCCATGTAATGAACTCTATAGTAATAATAGCTACTTGTCTCAATAGTAACCGAAATTCCTGGAACCAAATTTTCTTTTTTGGCTTAATCGCTAAAATTATTATGTAAACTGCAAAAATATTTATGATGCCTAATCAGTAATAGTAATTTTTTAATTTAAACAACAAAAATACATGAAAATTCTAAAATTAGTTTTTGCTTTTTGTCTCCTGGAAGAATTTTTTTTTTTTTCATCTCAGTTTCAAATTTATTATTGTATCCTGTAACCCGTAAAGTACATATCTCCATATTATTGTCTCATAATTGCAATTATTTTAGTTTTCAGTCCAGAATCACTAAACTTATTATTTAACTGCAAAAATATTTATGGTGTCTAACCAATAATACTAATTTTTGTAATTCAAACAAGATAAATACCTGAAAATTTTAAAATTAGTTTTGTTTTATGCTAGGTTTTAGATACTCGACACGGGATTTTGTGTGCTTAATAATTTTAAATCTTGAAAAAATATGGTCTCACGCGAGTGGAAAAAAAGAAAGAATAACCAAAAACAATATCAAAATAGAACAATCCAAATTTCTACTAATAGAAAACTTTACTACACAAAAAATAAAGCTAACATCCTGAAATATAAGAAAAGTTTATTTAAAAGAGATAAAAATGCCACCAAACGCAATAAAGCTCGAGCACGCGTAAGGATTGCTACTAAGATGTCTTGTGATCCAGGATTTAAGAAAATGAAATATGACAGAGCAAAACAGAGGTATCTTACGGATCAGGGGTATCGAGAAGGAAAATTGAGACAGCGAAACAAAAGAGCAAGGAACGGTATGATAACGATATAGATTACCGAAACAAACATAAGAAAAAAGTTGCTACCAGAATAATGGGTAGATACTGGGGTGACAAAAGCTATAATGAAAAAATTAAATTCTCTGCGAGGTTGTACCGAAGAACGCATAAGGACAAAGGGAAAAATTACATTCAGAAATACAAAAGATGGCAAAAATGCAGGCTGATCTTTGTAAATTGAGAAACATTTTACGCATGTTTTATCGGGATCACGAAAAGTATTCAAAATTACAGATTAAAATTCTCTTTGAAAGAGCGGATGCTGTTGAAAAGTCGGCTAGAAATGCTTTGGCAAAGCTTCATGGCAATATCCAAAAGAAATGTTGTCAGTTTAACGAAAAGCTTCCAAGGTATGGATTGGCAACTGCGGAACAGTTTATAGATGCAATGGAAAATGTTCGACAACACAGTGAATATACGGAGGCGTACTTCTTAGAAAATTCGTATATTAATTTTGGAAGGAGCAATTGCAGTTTATGTAGCAGCAATAAAAATATATATACAAGCATACTATCAACAGCGAAGGAAAAGCAATGTTTTTCAATTATGGCGAAAACGAGCCTGTTAGGGTTATTAGTAAATGTGTTTGTAAGACTAATGATTTAGAACAAATTCCTGAACACCGACTCAAGAAAAAAGCATTTCTAACTGTGTTTTAAAACAGTTCGTTTAGTTCTACTGAATATTTGGCAAAAAATTCTCTGTGTAGTAGAACACACTGTCCTGAAAAGTACGAGACAACTATTGAAAAATGCTCTAAACTAGATCTGACAAGGAAATTATGATGGCTGAAGTCACCTATAACAATCTGAGTAAAATTCAAAACCAAAAATTGGGCAGCAGGTTACTTGGCAATGTCACCCTGATATCTGCAAGCTCTATCCGACGGATATTGAATTATGTCAAATTCTTTTTGATATCCTTGAAAACAATATAGCATTAAAAATTTTCAACTGACAAAGTGGTTAATTTCTACCTTGGCGGCTTGGATTATTGTGAAATCAATTACAGGGACACAAGAAAGCATGGGCATTCGTTATACTGTAGCCCAAATGAGGGATGTCAGAGCTATTTGCGTTCTCTAAGGGCACTAGCTCCACATTTTCCTGTCTTGAACTGTTTCATTAATAGCGTATATAAGGCAGTATCAAAATGTAAGATTATACAACATATTAATCTACTAAAAGTCGAGGGCTCGTACAAGGAACTAAGTCATCACATAGAAGAAGTGTCAAGTAGACTCTGTCGTAATAATAGTCAAGACTTCATTTACGGTGATGGCAATATTAGAGTTTCTGTGGATGAAAATACAATAATAAAATTATTTGGTGAGAGCCTTGATAAGGTAGCTAACATTAGGGATGTATACCCCACAATGCATTGTGACAGTTGTGAGCAGATAAAGACAAAAATACCAATTGAAGAGTCTAAGATCCCTTTCAAATAAGAAAGGTTTTGATGTAATGATGGCCACGATTTTAGAACACCTACAAACAGGACATACCCAAAGATGACAGAGAAGAACTAATTCAATGTACAAGGTTGGAAAGAGGATGTCATAGATTCATTCTTTGTCTGTGATTACTGTGCTGGGAAAATGTTGAAAAGTCAGGAGAATGTCCGATCAGTATTAAATAACCTTCATATAGACTGTACACACGGAATGTATAAAGTGTTTAAATAATTTTGAAATGGCAATGATTCGATTTGTAATGCCTTGTCTTACGATCGTCAGATTAGGGCAAGTAACTGCATTGAAGAGACCTAGAACAGAACTTGTTGACGCTCTTAAGGGGAGAATAGTATATCTACCTGTTTGATGTGCAAGCAAATGCAGATATTCAGCCTGAAAAACTTCTTAACATTGATAGTTTTTGTAGTCATTGTCATGGTCAGCCTACTTACAACAAGAATGTTTTGACTGCACTAATAGATCTGAGAAAAGTCCATGAAGCACTGTTGTGGTTAAGAGAGAACAACAGTCTCTATAAAACAATACATGCATACACCCTAGAAGATTAAAAAAAATACTTGAAGCCCGTCTTGCTGAAAAAAAGCGGTTGGTATTGATAATTTACCTGAAATACCGGAAGCTGCAATCCTTCAGAAACTGACAGAAAGTGCAAAATCTACATTGGTTGAACATTTTTCTGTCCAGCCTCTCAATTCAGCGGTTCCAAAAGACTTCATTGAAGATTTTAAGCAAATGAAAGATTATAATAAAGAACGACCTCTCTTACCTATGCTAAATATATACGCCACTTAATTATAGTATAGGTTATCTGGGTTGCTACAGTAAAGAACGATCTCTCATCCATAGTAACTAATAAATGGTGGTTCCAGGGGTAGTACACTTGAGGTTCGTCTCTTACTATTTAAAAGAAGAAAAAGCCGTAGGCTTTTTCCTGTTTGTAATGATATAACATAAAAGAAAACCAAGTGGTAACTGATTACAGTAAAGAACGATCTCTCGCTCATAGTAACTGATTTGTCAATTATTACGATAAAAGACGATCATTGGAATAACAACAATTGCATACAATGGAATTAGCTGGCTACTTGATTTTTTGAGACTCGTCTTTCCGGGTGTGTGGGTTGCAGCGGTAGCTAGCAACCTAGTAAGAGACGATCACGTCCAATGTTAGAAATATAAAAACCCATAGTTTCGTTCCTAAACAGAGAGTCATCAGATCAAAACAAAAGTACACCATTAGAACCGCCTTGTCCGAAACCCCTGTATAGAAACTTTCTGTCCCTTGATTTGAACAGCAAGGGAAATATATTGGCTTAAAAATCAAGAAAAGTGGCAGCTACTACAACATTCTGCCTGCCTAAACGGGATATTTTTTTTTTTTTTTTCTCTTTTCTTTCTTTTCCAACAGATAGCTTGGCACTGGAATCCGGGTTGCAGCGGTAGCTAGCAACCTAGTAAGAGACGATCACGTCCATGTTAAGAAATATAAAAACCCATAGCTCCTAAAGCAGGAGTCAGATCAAAACAAAAAGTACACCATTAGAATCGCCTTGTCCGAAACCCCTGTATAGGAAACTTTCTGTCCCTTGGCTTGAACAGCAAGGGAAAAATATTGGCTTGAAAATCAAGCAAATTGACTTTTACCACGTTATTCTTCTCAAACGAGATATTTTTTTCTTTTTTTTTTTCTTTCTTTTCCAGAGATAGCTTGGCACTGGAACATCGTAGAGGGTTGTTCAATAGCTCATTTTAAAGGAAATTAATTGGGTTAAAAACCTTTTGTAACTAAAATAAATTATTTCTAAAAGAGAATAAATTTTTCCAATAAAAACTGTATTTTTGATGCAGTGACGTCATAATTACGATATTATAATAAAGAACGAATATTTTACCGATTATCTACTAAAACCATATATGACGTAATAAGTGACATGACGTAATATCTAAAACCTATTGTGTACTAATAACCAATGTTAAGAAATATAAAAACCCATAGCTCCTAAAGCAGGGAGTCAGATCAAAACAAAAAGTACACCATTAGAATCGCCTTGTCCGAAACCCCTGTATAGGAAACTTTCTGTCCCTTGACTTGAACAGCAAGGGAATATATTGGCTTGAAAATCAAGCAAATTGACTTTTACACGTTATTTCTTCTCAAACGAGATATTTTTTTTTTTTTTTTTCTTTGTATCCAGAGATAGCTTGGCACTGGCTAAACATCGTAGAGGGTTGTTCAATAGCTCATTTTTTAAAGGAAATTAATTGGGTTAAAAACCTTTTGTAACTAAAATAAATTATTTCTAAAGAGAATTAAATTTTTCCAATAAAAACTGTATTTTTGATGCAGTGACGTCATAATTACTATATTATAATTACATTAAAGAACGAACTTTAGTCCATAGTTTAGATTAAAGGACGATCATTAGAAAAGCACAACATTGCATATATTGGACTGAGTTAGTTTTTCAGTTTAGAATCGCTAAAGTTTTTCCGGGTTGTTACATAAAGGCTCGATCATCGAATTTAAGCTGAAACTAAGTAAAGGAAAATTATGCCTCCATATATTCACAGTGATGTATAAGATTTCCCATTACATCTGTAAACTGTTCCACAGTTGCCGGTCCATACCTTGGAAGCTTTTCACTAAACATGCAACATTTCTTTTGGATATTCCTATGGAGTTTTGCGAAAGCATCTCTAGCTGACTTTTCAACAAATTCTATTCTTTCAGAGATATTACAGTAAAGATCGATCTCTCGCCCATAGTAACTGAGATATGGTGGTTCCAGGAGTAGCTGCAAGATATCTAAATTGTAGTGGTATCCGGGTAGCAGCGGTAGCTAGCAACCTAGTAAGAGACGATCAGTCCAATGTTCAAATAAGAAAAAGCCATAAGCTTTTCCTGTTTGTTATCTGGGTTGCGGTGGTAGCTAGCAACTTAGTAAGAGAAGTTACATTAAAAGACGATCCCTGAAATAGCAAACCATTCCATACATTGGACTTAGCTACTTGATTGTTTTATAATAAAGAACGACCTCTTGCCTATACTAAATTTTATAGGCCACTTAACTATAGAGTATAGGCTAGTACAGTTATATTTAAGGTCAATATATTAAAATTTTCCATTAAAAGACGATCATTGGAATAAAAACTCATTACATACATTTGATTTAGTTATTACACTAAGGAACAAACTGTAGCCCATAGTAACTGAAGTAACCAAAAACTGCATTTTTGATGTCTTTTCACACTGCAGTCTTTCAAACATAATCGTATACCAGCGGTAAGATTTGAACCCACGCCTCCGAAGAGACTGGTGGCTAACACCAGTGTCTTGGAACACTCGGCCAGGCTGCCTCTCATAAATAAATATATATGTGAATTTGGGTTTAGCAGTAGCTAGCAACCTAGTTACATTAAAGAACGACTAATTGAGTGTTATATATAGAATCATTATATAGATTTCCGGTTGCAACGGTAGCTAGCAACCTACTAAGAGACTATCACGCCCCATGGTAAAAATTACAGTAACGAATAACTCCTGAAAAAAAGATTCAGATCAAAACAAGAAGTACACTATTAGAACTGCCTTGTCCAAAACTTCTATATAGTAAACTTGCCTTCCTTTGGCTTGAATAACAAAGAAAAAATATTTTGGTTTGAAAATCAAGTTACATTTAAAGAACGACTAACTGAGTGTTACATAGAATCATTATATAGATGTCCGGGTTGCAGCGGTAGCTAGCAGCCAAGTCAGAGATGATCACGCCCCATAGTAGAAAAAACTAAAGTAACCCATAACTCCTGAAAAAAGTTATAATAAGGAACGAACTCTAGGCTATAGTAACTAAAATTAAATTAATAATCAAACAGTTCTTGGTAACGAACTATACAGTAAAAGCGACTCGTCTCAGTAGTAATCGAAACACTAAAATGGAGTTTTAATATTAATAGATGAATCAAATGAATTGGATTGTTATGCTGATTTTATAATAATAAAGAACGACCTCTTGCCTATACTAAATTTTATATGCCACCTAATTATAGTATAGGTTATTAATTCAACAGACAGCTTGGCACTAGAACATCGTAGAGAGTTGTTCAATGGTTCATTTTAAAGGAAATTAATGGGGTTAAAAACCTTTTGTAATTAAAACAAATTATTTTTATTACATTAAGAAACGAACTGTAGCCCATAGTATATGAAAGTAATAAAAGAAATTTATATAGATGATTATTTTAATTATATTCCTTAAGAAATCATCATAAGTAAAAATTTTCCATACGGTTACAATAAGAACGAACTCTTGCCTATACAAACTTGTATAGTGGGACATAAGGATTGATCATAAATGGTGTTAGTCAAGAGGATCTTATCCGGGTTGCAGCGGTAGTATAATAAAGATCGAATTCTTCCCTATACTAACTTGCATAGGCAACTTCACTATAGTTAAGATTACAGTATTTATAAGAGTTAAAAATTTTCCCACACCGGGAATCGAACCCGGGCCTGTTAAGTGAAAGTTAACTATCCTAGACACTAGACCATATGGGACCATAAAGAAGTATGATTTAAGAACCATATGCATATTATTATTTCACCATACCAATTATAATAAGGCCAAAACATCCGGGTTGCAGCGGTAGCTAGCAATCTAGTAAGAGACGATCATGTCCAATGTTAAGAAATATAAAAACCCATAGTTCCTAAAAAAGGAGTCAGATCAAAACAAAAAGTACACCATTAGAACCGCCTTGTCCGAAACCCCTGTATAGGAAACTTTCTGTCCCTTGGCTTGAACAGCAAGGGAAATATATTGGCTTGAAAATCAAGAAAAGTGGCAGCTACTACAACATTCTTCCTAAACGGGATATTTTTTTCTTTTTTTCTTTGTTTCCAGAGATAGCTTGGCACTGGAACATCGTAGAGGGTTGTTCAATAGCTCATTTTAAAGGATATTAATTGGGTTTAAAAACCTTTTGTAACTATTTACAGTAAAGAATCCGGGTTGCAGCGGTTTATAATAAAGAACGAACTCTTTCCTATACTAAATAAGCCACTATTTTTATTAAGGTTATATGACTTTTTTAGGGGTTTTATAATAAAGATCGAACTCTTCCCTATACTAACTTGCATAGGCAACTTAACTATAGTTAAGATTTATGATAAAGAACGAATATTTTACCGATTATCTACTAATAACCATATATGACGTAATAAGTGACATGACGTAATATCTAAAAACCTATTGTGTACTAATAATTATCCGGGTACAACATTCTGCCTAAACGGGATATTTTTTTTTTTCTTTTTTTCTTTTTACAATAAAGAACGACACCTAGCCCATGTTAACTGAAAGATTTTTATTTCTCCTCAGCTAGCTGGGCACTGGAAAATCATAGAGAGCTGTATAATAGCTCATTTTAAAGGAAATTGCTACATCTAGTGCTTTTTATAATTAAAAATAAAATAGTCTTTGAAGTAGAATCAATTTTGTCCAAAAACTTCATTTTTGATGTATTTTCATACTGCATTGTTTCCAAAGATGTTTGAATTTTGAAGTTACATTAAAAGACGATCATTGGGATAAAAAACCATTGCACATATTGGAATTAGTTAGCCCTTTGAGTTTTTGAGGTTATAATAAAAGAACGACCTCTTGCCTATACTAATTTTTTATGCACCACTTAATTATAGTATAGGTTAGTAATTCCACAGATAGCTACACACTGGAACATCGTAGGGAGTTGTTCAATGGCTCATTTTAAAGGAAATTAATGGGGTTGAAAATATCCGGCTTGCAACGGTAGCTAGCGACCCTAGTAAGAGACGATCACGTCCAATGTTAAGAAATATAAAAATCCCTAACTCCTAAAAAAGTCAGATCCAACAAAAAGTACACCATTAGTATTACAGTAAAGAACGACATGACCATGCTAAGTGAAATAATCTATTTTACATTAAAAGACGATCATTAGAATAATAATATAATAAAGAACGACCTCTTGCCTATACTAAATTTTATAGGCCACTTATTTATAGTATAGGCTAGTACAGTTATATTATATTAAAAGACGATCATTTTGATACCAAACCATTGAATATATTGGACTTAGTCAGCTGCCTGATTCTTCGAGGTTCGTCTCATACTATTCCAAATAAGAAAAAAATCGTAGGATTTTTCCTGTATGTAATCATGGTTACTATGTATAAGGGTTACCTGTTTTGTAATAAGGGTTACGATTTATCGAAGAATCAAGACTCAAATCCTAAGTATTGCTTTTTGTGGGTAGTTACCTCAACTCGCAAATTAAATACAATATCTTGACTTGATGCGACGTCTATTATTTTTAAACATGTCAGATGTATTTTATTTGACGGTGAATTATTTGACTTTGTGAGGTAGGATTGAAGCTTTTCAACAGCCTCAAAGCTTCGGAATTTATTCGGAATTTATTTGGGCAGTCTTTCCGTAGAGCTTGTATAAGAGACCAGAATAAATGACAGAAACTAAAAGCTGACATTTACTTAGAAAATCTTAGAAACATTATTTAACCTTTCCCGTTTTTCGCTCGAGATATTCAGTTTTAATGAAATTTGCATCGTCAGTAAGTGTGAATTTTCTTCTTTCGATTAAGGGTGGAGCGTTTACTTTTTGAAGTTCAGGAAATGGCTGTCCCAATTTTTTTTTTAGCACAGTTGCTAAGAAAATGTTGTAAACCAGCTCAAAAGATTATAATAAAGATCGAACTCTTCCCTATACTAACTTGCATACGCAACTTCACTATAGTTAAGATTACAGTATTTATATTTTTACATTAAAAGACGATCACTGAAATAACAAACCATTCCATACATTGGACTTAGTTAGCTACTTGATTGTTTGAGTTTCGTCTCTTACTATTTAAAAGAAGAAAAAGCCGTAGGCTTTTCCTGTTTGTATTTATAGTTAAAAAGCGAACTCAAGTCCAAAGAAACTGAACACTGTGGTTCATTCATATTATCTTCATTATTTTAGCTAGAATGTAAATAAACAAGTTTCTTTTTTAAATTTTAAATTGAAAAGATAGTGCTTTTAATTCAACATATTAAAAGTTCTCCCCGACGGGGAATCGAACCCCCTTCTCCCAGGTAACAAGTGGGCATACTTACCATTAGACTATCGAAGACTTATAAAATGAAAGTTACATATAAGATATGATATATTTTTTTATTCCGGGTTACATAAAGGCTCGATCATCGAATTTTTCCGGGTTGCAGCGGTAGCTAGCAACCTAGTAAGAGACGATCACCTCCAATGTTAAGAAATATAAAAACCCGTAGCTCCTAAAAAAAGAGTCAGATCAAAACAAAAAGTACACCATTAGAACCGCCTTGTCCAAATCCTCCATAAAGGAAACTTACCGCCCTTTGGCTTGAATAACAAAGAAAATATATTGGCTTGAAAATCAAGAAAATAGACTTTTACCACGTTATTCTCCCCAAACGGGTATATTTTTTTCTTTTTTTTTTTTCTTTTTTCTTTTCCACAGATAGCTTGGCACTGGAACATCGTAAAGGGTTGTTCAATAGCGCATTTTAAAGGAAATTAATTGGGTTAAAAATCTATAGTAACTAAAATAAATTATTTCTAAAAGAGAATAAATTTTTCCACCAAAAACTGCATTTTTGATGCAGTGACGTCATAATTATTATATAAGAAACGTCAAAACTGTAAATGGTCTCATTCATGAATACATAATGGTTAGATCAAGCAAGCTACACGCAAGTTAAAAAATCAGTACTAAAAATCAAGAAAAGTGGCAGCTACTACAACATTCCGCCTTAACGGGATATTTTTTTTCTCTTTTCTTTGTTTTCCGGGTTGCAGCGGTAGCTAGCAACCTAGTAAGAGACGATCACGTCCAATGTTAAGAATATATAAAAACCCATAGTTCCTAACAAAGGAGTCAGATCAAAACAAAAAGTACACCATTAGAACCGCCTTGTCCGAAACCTCTATAAAGGAAACTTACCGCCCTTTGGCTTGAACAGCAAGGGAAATATATTGGCTTGAAAATCAAGCAAATTGACTTTTACCACGTTATTCTCCCCAAACGAGATATTATTTTCTTTTTTTTTTTCTTTCTTTTCCAGAGATAGCTTGGCACTGGAACATCGTAGAGGGTTGTTCAATAGCTCATTTTAAAGGAAATTAATTGGGTTAAAAACCTTTTGTAACTAAAATAAATTATTTCTAAAAGAGAATAAATTTTTCCAATAAAAACTGTATTTTTGATGCAGTGACGTCATAATTACTATATAAGAAACGTCAAAACTGTAAATGGTCTCATTCATATAATAAAGAACGAACTCTTGCCTATATTAAATTGCATACTCAACTTAATTATTGTTAATGATATAGTAATGATATGGTTTTATTGATAACTGAATTACAAATTAAAATAAAATGATCCCGGATGGCTTTGAACCACCAACCTTTCGGTTAAAGGCCGATCGTGCTTGCCACTTTAGACTATGACGTCATTCATTGATGTTGTAAGATTATCAATATGATTATAATAAAGATCGAATTATAATTACATTAAAAGACGATCATTGGAATCGCAAACCATAGCATACATTGGACTTAGTTAGCTACTTGATTGTTTGAGGTTCGTCTCTTACTTTATAATAAAGAACGACCTCTTGCCGGTGTGTTTTGGTGTGTTTGTTTTGTGTGGGTTTTGGAGGGGGGTTGTGTTTTGTTTGTGAGTTGTGTGGTAGGGTGGTTTGGTGTGTGTGGTTGTGTTGTGTTTGTTTGGTGTGGGGGGTTGTGTGGGTGGTGGGTGTGGGTGGTGGGTGGGGGTGTGGTGTTTGTGGGGGGTGGTGTGGGGTGGTGGGGGGGTTGTGTTTGGTGTTGTTGGGGTGTGTGGTGTTGTGTTGTTGTGTTTGTTTTGGGTGGGGTGTTGTTGGGTTTGTGTGTGTTTTTTTGTTTGTGGGTAATGTTTTTGGTGTTGTAAGGTTTTGTGGTGTGGTGTTTTTGTTTGGTATACTAAATTTTAAACGCCACTTAATTCTAGTTTTGGTTAGTAATTCAACAGATACCATGGCATTGGAACATCGTAGAGAGTTGTTCAATGGCTCATTTTAAAGGAAATTAATGGGGTTAAAAACTTTTTGTAATTAAAACAAATTATTTTATTACATTAAGAAATTTTAATTTTTTTTACATTAAAAGACGATCACTGAAATAACAACCATTCCATACATTGGACTTTGTTAGCTACTTGATTGTTTGAGTTTCGTCTCTTACTATTTAAAAGAAGAAAAAGCCGTAGGCTTTTTCCTGTTTGTATTTACATTAAAGAACGAACTTTAGTCCATAGTTTTTATATTAAAGGACGATCATTAGAAAAAGCACACCGTTGCATATATTGGACTGAGTTAGTTATTTTTTATTATTTTTTTTTCAGTTTAGAATCGCTAAAGTTATTATGTAAACTGCAAAAATATTTATGATATCTGAGCAATAATTTTAATCTTTTCATTCAAACTAATAAAAAAATACCTGAAATTTAAAAATTAGTTTTACTTTTTGTTAGGTTATGGATACTCGATACGAGTCATAAGAAGTGTTAATTAGATGAAAATATTATTTCTTGTTTTGTAATAAGAGATGCCTTCTAAGCGAGTTTATTATACGTAATTTAAAAAAAACAGTACTATACAAAAAAAAAAAGAGACAACATCTTGAAATTAAGAGAATAAATTTTTCCACCAAAATTATAATAAAGATCGAACTCTTCCCTATACTAACTTGCATACGCAACTTCACTATAGTTAAGATTACAGTATTTTATATTATACATCATTATAGATTATAAAAGGTTCAAATGTTCGAAGATTATAGAGTTAAAAATTTTCCCACACCGGGAATCGAACCCGAGCCTGTTAAGTGAAAGTTAACTATCCTAGCTACTAGACCATATGGAACCATAAAGAATTACAAAAAGACGATCATTAGGATATCATACATAAGGCATTATAGTATGGTAAAGATCGACCTCTAGCCTATTTAAATTTTTACTATAGAGTTCATTACCATGAACTGTTTGATTGGTTCAAAATTCAAATATCTTTGAAAAGACTGCAGCATGAAAATACATCAAAAATGCAGTTTTTTGACAAAATTGATTCTACTTTAAAAACTATTTTATTTTTAAATATAAAAGACACTAGATGTAGCAATTTTTACATTATAATAAAGAACGAACTCTTTCCTATACTAAATAAGCCTATACTAGTTAATGATATAGCAATGATCCGGGTTGCGGTGGATCATAGCTGCAATGATCATAGCTGCAATGATCATAGCTGCAGCGGATCATAGCTGCTATAATAAAGAACGACCTCTTGCCTATACTAAATTTTATACTCCACTTAATTATAGTATAGGTTAGTAATTAAACAGATAGCATGGCACTGGAACATCGTAGAGAGTTGTTGAATGGCTCATTTTAACGGAAATTAATGGGGTTAAAAACCTTTTGTAATTAAACCAAATTATTTTTATTACATTAAGAAATTTTAATTATGTTTCCTTAAGAAATCATCATAAGTAAAAATTTCCCATACGGAAATTGAACTCAAGCCTGCTGGGTGAGAGCTATCCCAACCTCTAGACCATATAGGATATATTAAAATATCTGATTAATGAAGTTTATGTTAAATTACAGTAAAGAACGATCTCTCTCCCATACTAACTGATATATAGTGGTTCCAGGTTTAGTTAAATAAAGGACGAATATAGCTCATCATAAATGGTGTTTGTCAATTATCCGGGTTGCAGTTGTAGCTAGCAACCTAGCCTGGGTTGCAGCGGTAGCTAGCAACCTAGTAAGAGACGATCACGTCCAATGTTACGAAATATCCGGGTTGCAGCGGTAGCTAGCAACCTAGTAAGAGACGATCACGTCCAATGTTAAGAAAAAAAAACCATAGCTCCTAAAAAAGCAGTCAGATCAAAACAAAAAGTACACCATTAGAACCGCCTTGTCCGAAACCCCTGTATAGGAAACTTTCTGTCATTTGGCTTGAACAGCAAGGGAAATATATTGGCTTGAAAATCAAGAAAATAGAATTTAACCACGTTATTCTCCACAAACGGGATATTTTTTGTTTCTTTTGCTTCCTATAGTAAAGATCGATGTGGGTACAATGTATTATTTTTGTTTTTGTTTAGACCAGGGCACTTCCTATCGAAGGAGTTGTCGTAAGAACTTCGAAAAGGGCTCATTCGGTTGAAAATAGAAAGAGCTAATGCCCTTTTTAATTGTCGAATATGATTAGAGGGCAACTAATCCTCCTCCCTCGCCCACCATCCCATTTGCCCATTATATTTAATCCGGGTTGCAGCGGTAGCTAGAAACCTAGTAAGAGACGATCACGTCCAATGTTAAGAAATATAAAAACCCATAACTCCTACAAAAAATGTCCATTGTATCCGAGCAATAGTTTTAAATCTTTCAATTCAAGCTAGAAATAACCTTGAAATTTTAAAATTAGTTTTATTTTTGGTTAGGTTCTAACTACCATTTACCCGACGTGGGATTTAATATGTATTTCCAGACCAAACTGCAAAAATATTTATGGTGTCCGAGCAATAATTTTTAATTTTTTTTTTCAAACTACAAAAATTCCTTAAAATTCTAAAATTAGTTTTGTTTTTTGTTAGCTTCTTGCTACTTGATACGTGACTTTAAATTTGTCCAATCTTAGTAAGAATTTTATAAGATGACTTCACGGAATAATTCTTGTAATAACAAGTGTAAATCAAAGTTTGATGGAGAGACAGTAGCAAGGAAGAAGGAGTTGATTCACGTGAAAAACCCTCACCTTGAGCAGATGCAATGTGATACATTATACCACATTCATTTAGATACTGAGTATCAGGATCTACAAGCATTATTTGGTGATGTTAAGTTTGTATGCATGGGGGGTACACCAGCTCGTATGAAAGAGTTTGCGCATTTCATCATGAAGGAGATAGGATATACTCTGCCGGCCGGTACTACTCTTCGAGATATCTCAAAGGAAGGGCATAGATACTCAATGTTTAAGGTTGGACCTGTACTTTCAGTTAGCCATGGAATGGGTGTCCCATCTATAGGCATTTTGCTTCATGAGATGATTAAGCTTATGTATCATGCACAAGTAAAGGATCCAGTTTTTTCTTCCGGATAGGAACCTGTGGAGGAATTGGCATTGAGGGTGGAAATATTGTGATAACCAGTGAAGCTTTGAACGGATATGGTGAGGCTAATTTTGACCTTCCTGTACTTGGCAAGAAAATGAGTCGCCCAGCAAACTTGACTCCAACTTAGCGACGGACTTAAAGAATCTTACAAGACCTGAAGACCCATGGAGTACAACCATAGGAAAGACAATGTGTGCAGATGACTTTTACGAAGGACAAGGAAGACTAGATGGGGCTTTCTGTGAATATAGCGAGGATGATAAGATTGCATATATTTGACCAAGCTTTATAAGAATGGAGTTAGAAATATTGAAATGGAGGCAGTTTATTTTCGGTGCACTAACTCACCATGCTGGTATTCGAGCGGCCATCGTTTGTGTAACCTTGCTTAACAGACTAAATGGTGATCAAATAAATTCTACAAAAGAACAACGAGATGAATGGCAAGCCAGACCTCAAAAATTAGTATCGAGGTATATTAAAAGTCAAATTAATTTATCTTCGCAGATAAAGTAAACTTTTATTGTCTATGACTACCAAGGCTGAATGCTGAGAGGGAAAAATGTTTGATTATTGTGCCTTTTAGGGGTGTGTAGTCTTTGGTATACGGGAATACTTTTTAAGACATCATGTTGAGATACTCTAACCTCTTCTAAAAAATCATTTCCTGCTAATTTAGGAAAGGTAACAAGCTAAATTAGCCTTAATAACAAAATATTTAGTTGTATACACAAATGTACTTATTGTTTCTATCCGATACCATTATCGTCTTTTAATTAGGTTGCTAGCTACCGCTGCAACCTGGAACTATTTAGAAAAAATGTTTTGTCTTTAATACAGAAGGAACTGGATGTAGCAAGTCACTATTGAGAAGAGTCGCTCTTACTATACATACAGTTCATTATCACGAACTGTTTGCTTTGATATATCTATTGGTATCAAAATCCCGTTCTTTAGAGTTTTTCGGTTACTATTGAGACAAGTAGCTATTATTACTATAGAGTTCATTACCATGAACTGTTTGATTGCTTCAAAATTCAAATATCTTTGAAAAGACCGCAGTATGAAAATACATCAAAAAATGCAGTTTTTTTGACAAAATTGATTCTACTTAAAAACTGTTTTATTTTTAATTACAAAAGTGACTAGAGGTAGCAATTGGTTTTAAAATGAGCCATTATACAGCTCTCTATGATTTTCCAGTGCCCAGCTAGCTGAGGAGTAAAAAAAAAAGAAAAAAAGATGCCGTTTGTGGAGAATATTGTGGTTAAAGTCAATTTTCTTGATTTTCAAGCCAATATATTTTCTGGCTATTCAAGCCAATCCGGGTTGCAGCGGTAGCTAGCAACTTAGTAAGAGACGATCACGTCCAATGTTAAGAAATATAAAAACCCATAGTTCCTAACAGAGGAGTCAGATCAAAACAAAAAGTACACCATTAGAACCGCCTTGTCCAAAACCCCTGTATAGGAAACTTTCTGTCCCTTGGCTTGAACAGCAAGGAAAATATATTGGCTTGAAAATCAAGAAAAGTGGCAGCTACTACAACATTCTGCCTAAACGAGATATTTTTTTTCTTTTTTTCTTTTTTCTTTTTCACAGATAGCTTGGCACTGGAACATCGTAGAGAGTTGTTCAATAGCTCATTTTAAAGGAAATTAATGGGGTTAAAAATCTATAGTAACTAAAATAAATTATTTCTAAAAGAGAATAAATTTTTTCCACCAAAAAACTGCATTTTTGATGTCTTTTCACACTGCAGTCTTTCAAACATAATCGTATACCAGTGGTAAGATTTGAACCCACGCCTCCGAAGAGACTGGTGGCTAACACCAGTGTCTTGGACAACTCGGCCAGGCTGCCTCTTATAATTTGGGTTGCAGCAGTAGCTAGCAACCTAGTAAGAGACGATCAGTCCCATGCTAAGAAATATAAAAACCCAAAACTCCTAAAAATAGAGTAAGATCAACACAAAAGTACATCATTAGAACTACCTTGTCTGAAACCCTACTAGATAAATAATGAATGTCGTCATAACTTTATATTAGAGCTATGACGTGAATAGAAAAACACGAAATTATGTTGTGGTTTCTGAAGACGTCATGAAATAATATCATTGCGCCATGACGTCATCATGAAATAAAATCATTACGCCGTGACGTCATAATTACTACTTAAGAACTACAAGGATGAAAATGGTCTCATTCGTGAATTACATAACGGTTAGATCAAAGCAAGTTGCATGCAAGTTAAAAAAACAGTACTACACAGACAACAGAGATAGTATCTTGAAAAGAGAAAAGCAAAGGTATTCAACCGACCAGGCGTATCGAGAAGTAAAAATTGAGAGAGCCAAACAAAAGATCAAGGAGCTTTATCACAATGATGAAGATTACCGAATCAAATATAAGAAAAAAGAAAAGCAAAGGTATTCAACCGTCTAGGTGTATCGACAAGTAAAAATTGAGACAGCCAAACAAAAGATCAAGGAGCGTTATCACAATGATAAACTTTATAGAGAAGCAACAATTGAGACAGCCAAACAAAAGAGTAAGGAACGGTATGATAACGATATAGATTACCGAAACAAGCATAAGAAAAAAAAAGTTGCTACCAGAATAATGGGTTTACAGTAAAGAACGAACTTCAGCCCATAGTAACTAAAATAAGATTATAAATTTAAGACTAAAACAAATACTTTGTTTGCTTTGGTATGAAATACTGGCAGCGTTGGGATTTGAACCCACACTTCGAAAGATACGGGTGGCTAAAACCAACGCCTTAGACCTCTCGGCCAAGCTGCCTCGGATAACTATGTGTTTATCACGTATAGTGACAAAAATGATTACCCTGTATCAAATCATACAGTTCGTAGCAATACGGGTTTACATTAAAAGACGATCATTAGAAGAACAACAAACATTGGATACATTGGACTTAGTTAGCTGCCTGATTTTTGAGAGTTGTCTCTTACGACTCCAAAGAAGAAAAAGCCGTAGGCTATTTCCTGTTTGTAATCCGGGTTGCAGCGGTAGCTAGCAACCTAGTAAGAGACGATCACGTCCAATGTTAAGAAATATAAAAACAAATAGTTCCTAACAAAGGAGTTACAATAAAGAACGACTCATAACCCATGTTAACTGTGACACTAATAGGGATTATGTAATTTCCATAATTACATTAAAAGAGGATAATTGGATTAATCCGGGTTGCAGCGGTAGCTAGCAACCTAGTAAGAGACGATCACGTCCAATGTTAAGAAATATAAAAACCTTTTAACTCCTAAAAAAAGAGTCAGATCAAAAACAAAAAGTACACCATTAGAACCGCCTGGATCATTACAAGAAGAAACCATTGCATATATTCGACATATTTACCTGCCTGATTCTTTGAGGTTCGTCTCTTACTATTCCAAAGAAGATTATAATAAAGATCGAACTCTTCCCTATACTAACTTGCATAGGCAACTTCACTATAGTTAAGATTACAGTATTTATATTATACATCATTATAAATTATAAAAGGTTCGAAAGTTCGAAGATTATAGAGTTAAAAATTCTCCCACACCGGGAATCGAATCGGGCCTGTTAAGTGAAAGTTAACTATCCTAGCCACTAGACCATATTGATACCATAAAGAACCATGATTTAAGAACCATATGCATATTATTATTTTACCATACCAATTATAATAAGGACAAAACAAAATCGTCGACTTGCAACCTTACTTTTGACACATCAGTTAAATCTTCATCAGACTTAAAAAATGTGTTGCTAGTATAAATTGATGGATCCAGTTGTTATAATAAAGAACGATCTCTTGCCTATACTAACTAAAATGTTTAATAGAAAGAATAACTTCAGAGATTGACAGTCCGGGTTGCAGCGGTAGCTAGCAACCTAGTAAGAGACGATCACGTCCATTGTTAAGAAAAAAAAAAACCCTAACTCCTAAAAAGTCAGATCAAAGCAAAAAGTACACCACTAGAACCGCCTTGTCCGAAACCCCTGCATAGGAAACTTTCTGTCATTTGGCTGGAACAGTAAGGGAAATATATGGGCTTGAAAATCAAGAAAATTGACTTTAACCACGTTATTCTCCACAAACGGCATATTTTTTTTTCTTTTTTCCTTCTTTTCCACAGATAGCTTGGCACTGGAACATCGTAGAGAGTTGTTCAATAGCTCATTTTAAAAGGAAATTAATTGGATTAAATCCGGGTTGCAGCGGTAGCTAGCAACCTAGTAAGAGACGATCACCTCCAATGTTAAGAAATATAAAACCCCCCAAATCCTAGATCAGTCCAATTTAATGACTAGAATGATCAAAAGAGAAAAAAAAGTTATTTGAGGTCATTCTAACAGTAGATCAGTCCAATTTAATGACTAGAATGATCAAAAGAGAAAAAAAAGTTATTTGTGGTCATTCTAACAGCAGATCAGTCCAATTTAATGACTAGAAGGATTAAAATAGAAAAAAAAAAAGTTATTTGAGGTCATTCTAACAGCAGATCAGTCCAATTTAATGACTAGAATGATTAAAAGAGAAAAAAAAGTTATTTGAAGTCATTCTAACAGCAGATCAGTCCCATTTAATGACAAGAATGAAATAAATTAAAATAGAAAAAAGAAGTTATTTGAGGTCATTCTAACAGCAGATCAGTCCAATTTTATGACTAGAATGATTAAAATAGAAAAAAAAAGGTTATTTGAGGTCATTCTAAGAGCAGATCAGTCCCATTTAATGACTAGAATGAAATGATTAAAATAAAAAAAAGTTATTTGAGGTCATTCTAAAAGCAGATCAGTCCAATTTAATGACTAGAATGATCAAAAGAGAAAAAAAAAAGTTATTTGAGGTCATTCTAAGAGCAGATCAGTCCCATTTAATGACTAGAATGAAATGATTAAAATAGAAAAAAAAAGTTATTTGAGGTCATTCTAACAGCAGATCAGTCCAATTTAATGACTAGAAGGATTAAAATAGAAAAAAAAAGTTATTTGAAGTCATTCTAACAGCAGATCAGTCCAATCTAATGACTAGAAGGATTAAAATAGAAAAAAAAAGTTATTTGAGGTCATTCTAACAGCAGATCAGTCCCATTTAATGACTAGAATGGAATGATTAAAATAGAAAAAAAAAAAGTTATTTGAGGTCATTCTAACAGCAGATCAGTCCATTTAATGACTAGAAGGATTAAAATAGAAAAAAAAGTTATTTGAGGTCATTTTAACAGCAGATCAGTCCCATTTAATGACTAGAATGAAATGATTAAAATAGAAAAAAAAAGTTATTTGAGGTCATTCTAACAGCAGATCAGTCCAATTTAATAACTAGAAGGATTAAAATAGAAAAAAAAATTATTTGAGGTCATTCTAACGCAGATCAGTCCCATTTAATGACTAGAATGAAATGATTAAAATAGAAAAAAAAGTTATTTTAGGTCATTCTAACAGCAGATCAGTCCAATTTAATGACTAGAAGGATTAAAATAGAAAAAAAAAGTTATTTGAGGTCATTCTAACAGCAGATCAGTCCCATTTAATGACTAGAATGAAATGATTAAAATAGAAAAAAGATTTATTTGAGGTCATTCTAACAGCAGATCAGTCCAATTTAATGACTAGAATGATTAAAATGGAAAAAAAGATTAAGCCGAATCCTGAGTCATTGAATAAAAAAGTGCATCCTAGTTTTGTCTTCCGATGCTTGCAGTTTTCTAGCCGACTTAAGATTAATTTTCAAGGGTATCCAGGGGAACTGTCCAAGGGTAACTTTCCATCCAGAAGTCTTTTGAGGCACAGTAAAAGTGGTTACCAAGACTGGAAAATTGTATCTCATGCAATTGGGCGAGTGTGGATGACTGCCCCTTATCAATTTTTCAAAATTTATCTTTTCATTTTTTAGATTCGTTTTATAGCTCCAAATAAATGTTATTCTGTCCAATACCGTCGTCAGACGAAGAAGAAGAAAAGATTAACAAATGAACGTAGCTATGACGTGGGTTTTTATTTGTCGATTTTTTCTTCTGAAAGTTAAATTTTTGGTAAATTGATTTAAAACAAATTTTCTTACAGCTTTTTTTATTCTTTTGTGTAGATATTCCAAACCTGTCCTACTCAAGGGATTCTGTCGGGTGGTGGGGATTTGCCCCTCCCCTCCTTAGATTTTGAAGAATACCTTTTTTGGGATGTTTTCATAGAAACGTGCCTTTTTCTATGTTTCCTAAAAAAAGTGAAAAAGCAACGAAATTAGCCCCCCCCCCCTCCCGGTTTTGGAAAATACATTTTGCCCCCCCTCCCTTACATTTCCTGGTTTGTTAAGCGTTTTTTTTTATATTTGTTTTTCAAGAATTTAAAAATGTCTTTTTCAGATGACGAAATTCGTCAGAGTGAAGGATTCAAAAATGTATCACTAGGAAATGTTATACCAGCTAGCTATAAAGATGCAAAGATGCCTTTTGTTTCATCAGAAGATAAAGCTCTAATGGATAAATACAGGGTTGAATCATTTGAAGTTCAAGTAGGACTTCACGAACTTCTTGGTAAGTTAGATTAGTTGTCCGCTGGTTAGTTCAAAAGGGGCTGCATATATTTTCTACCCACCTCAAAATTAGAGGTTTGTTAAGGTACAGTATATATCTTGTCAAGATAAATTGAAATGAAATTACAATAGATTTGTCTTCGAAATCTAATACAAGATCAAAAGCTTTCGACTCAGCAGTGGTGGAACATTTGTTTGATTTCCCTCATCATGCCATACTCGCTGATTAAACAAAATAGACGATAATTGTGTTGAACTGTCACAAAGTTTTTAGGGAAATAATAAAAATAAAAATAATGTCTATGGGGGATTAGTATAAATATAGATGAAGGGGAGTAATAGACTGAATTCTATTTATAATAGTTTAATTAAAAGACAAGCCAAAACCTGAATACTTGGAATAATGACATTGTGCATAATCAGCGCCAAACAAAGTTCGAACCTTAAAAATAAAGAGGTCCTCTCTAGAAGCTCTAAAAAAAGGAAAAAAAAGTCTCCCCAATCAAAAGCATTTCCCCTCTCCCTGCCCAAGATCCTCCTTCCAAAAACTTAGGAATTTACCTTAAAATTACTCCTACTACCCCCTTTGAAATAAAAAATGATCACTGCAATAAGAGTTGCAATTTTTTAAATTGCTAAAATCAATGTTCTCTCTTAATATTAAACGTGATGGATCTCTGCTAATAGCTGTAGAAGATCAGAAATCAGCAGATACAATAATTAACCTAAAATCCCTTCTGAATACCCCAATTATTGCATCTAATTGGAACCCAAAACAATCACCAACAAAAATAGTAGTTTATAATGTTCCCCCTGAGATATCCACTCAGGAGTTAAAAGAAGGCCTCTCAGATAGGGCTGGAAACACAATCCCAGTTGAGGATGTTACCCAACTTGGCAAACCTAACTCTGATGGCCTAAAAACTAGTAGATCCTTCTTATTCACACTGAAGGAAAAAATTAATATCCCAGAAAAATAATTTCTATTTGGGCAAATCAAACCACACAAGGAATACAAACCTAAGCCTATCCAGTGTCAGAAGTGTCACAAAACTGGGATACACGACAAACAAATGCAATGAAATTCTCCGAGAGTTTAGTAATTGTAAAGCTTTCCATCCTAAAGAGCTGACAACTTGCAACAACACTCAGCCTACATGCATCAATTGCAAAGGCCCACATGAATCTACAAATAAATCATTATGCCCTGCATACAAGAAAAGAGCTCTAACACTCCAAATATCAACAGAGAAGGCCATCCCATACCCCTTTGCAGCAATGGAAGCAAATGCTCCCCAACAATACCAAATAATGCCTGTAATGAAAACCAACCAAAACCCCCAAGTCAAACGCCCCCAATGCTTCAGCACCCCCATATAAAACACCATTTCTAAGCCCCCTAGCTCAAATCCCTATCAGAAGGGAATCACCGAGCCAACAAGCCTCCTTGTCCGGTGAGATGAGGTCAGCCTGGCCCCCCCTCCCAAGAAGAAAACAAACCAGAAACACTACCAGGGATCAATCCCTTAACCGACAAACAGGATGCACAACCAAAAATGCAATCCCCAAATATATGCTTATCATTCTAAACTGTAATGCAGTTCAGGCCATGAACATACATCAACTACAGAAAACAAAAATCATTGCAGAATTGGGAAAAATCTACATCCCAAATGATATGCTCATTCAAGCAAAAAAAGATCTTGCTTTACTTTTAACAAAGCTGAACATTGATACACAGTCATATGAAGAATAAATCAACAACACAACATATATCAATACTCCAATGGAATGTAAGGTCACTCACAGAAAATAAGCTAAATGAACTAATGTCTTTTATGAATAATAATTCCATTAATATTGCTTGCCTCCAGGAAACTCATTTAACCCAAAATCAACAAATTAAGTCTCTGGGATATACTATCCTCAGAAAGGATAGATCTTCAGAGAGAAGAAAAGGAGGTGGGGTAGCTTTATTAGTTAAAAATAATATAAAATTTTGTGGCATCAATTTTCCAGATTTTGCAAATGATGTTGATGTAATTGGTATCAGTGTTTGGCTGAATAATTTAAAAACCTACATAATAAGCTTTTATAACCCTAATTGGCCAAACTATAGATGCCAAGGATTTCTTTAGTTATATAAATAAACCTAATATTTTAAAAATATCATTATTTGTGGAGATTTCAATACCCACAGCCTTTTGTGGGGGAATAAACCAGAAAATAAAGCTGGTAAATTCATTGAGCATATGAACTTCAAATAATAATGAATTAGCTGTTGCTACCCCTCCAAACCTGAATACATTTTCAACCCCCAAAAGTGGCAGATTCTCCACAATTGACCTACAAATTGTGTCATTAAATTTTTTGAACAAAATTACATAAATAAAATTGATAGTCTATGTACTGACCACTTTGCTATAGTTTGCTCCCTAAATGAACCTGCTGAAACTTTATCTCATACCTCCAAATATATCAACACTAAAGCAAATGGTCTATGTTCCAAAATAAGCTAAATGATGAAATTACAAGTTTCACCCCAAAGTTCATGCATTTCTAACACAACAGTTGACACACATGCTGAAGCCTTGACATCTTTGCTAATAAATACAGCTAATCATGCTATCCCTAGGACAACACCTAAGAAAATATTCCCTAAACAAATTCCTAAAGCATGGTGGGCAAATGAGTGGCTAAATAAATGGAGGATAAAAAAGGCAGCTAGAACAGAACTCATAAAAAAACCATCACCTACTACATATTGAAAAAAATTACAAGCAGAATCTAATCTAAAAAGGACTATAATAGATGCTAAAATATAAATACTGGAATAATTTTGCAAATAATCTCTCCAGAGAAACACATGAGCCTATTATACATAAAGTACATAAGCCACATCTGTGGGAAAAAGACTTCCCCCAACCCACTCCTGTATGAGCTTATACATAATAATACCCATTATGACAATGATAATGAAAAAAGCTAACCTATTTGCAACTCTTTTTGTTAATAAGCTAACATCAAATAATCAAAGCAAAACTGTCCACAATTCCTATGAACCCAAGTACCAAACACGCCCAGGATCCGAGTACATAACTAATCCATTTTCAATCCAGGAATTGAATAATGCAATACATCATATTAGGACCAAAACTAGCAGCAGCTATGACAATATACACCCTACATGGATAAAGAATCTCACACCTTCATACAAACAAGAACTGCTAAATTGTTATAATCACGCTTGGGCATCTTCTAGGTTCCCCAATATATGGAAATGTTCGTCCCTCCTACCAATCCTAAAGAAAAATAAACCAAAAGATAACCCTGAGTCTTATAGGCCCATAATGATTACTCCTGTGATGGGGAAAATAGGAAAAATATAATAAAGAACGATCTCTTGCCTTTACTGGATTAGATACTCAACTTAATTATAGTTTAATGATATAGTAATAATATGGTTTTGGTTTTTTTATAGCTGAATTACAAATTAAAAAAAGAAAACGACCCCGGCTGGATTTGAACCCCAACCTTTCGATTATCGGCTGATCGTGTTAGCCACTTAGACTATGACGCCATTAATTAAAGTTGTAAAATTATCAATATGATACATAAATCAAACAGTTCGTGGTATTTCAAAAAGGCTTTCCGGGTTGCAGCGGTAGCTAGCAACCTAGTAAGAGACGATCACGTCCAATGTTAAGAAATATAAAAACCCATAGTTCCTAACAAAGGAGTCATATCAAAACAAAAAGTACACCATTAGAACCACCTTGTCCGAAGCCCCTGTATAGGAAACTTTCTGTCCCTTGGCTTGAAAACAGCAAGGGAAATATATTGGCTTGAAAATCAAGAAAATTGATTTTAACCACGTTATTCTCCCAAACGGGATATTTTTTTTTCTTTTCCACAGATAGCTTGGCACTGGAACATCGTAGAGGGTTGTTCAATAGCTCATTTTAAGGGAAATTAAATTGGTTTAAAAATCTATAGTAACTAAAATAAATTATTTCTAAAAGAGAAATAAATTTTTCCACCAAAAAACTGCATTTTTGATGTCTTAATAAAGATCGAAACTCTTCCCTATACTAACTTGCATACGCAACTTCACTATAGTTAAGATTACAGTATTTATATTATGCATCATTATAAATTATAAAAGGTTCAAATGTTCGAAGATTATAGAGTTAAAATTTTCCCACCCCGGGAATCGAACCCGAGCCTGTTAAGTGAAAGTTAACTATCCTAGCCACTAGACCATATTGAACCATAAAGAAGTATGATTTAAGAGCCATAATGCGTATTATTATTTCACCATACCAATTATAATAAGGACAAAACAAAATCGTCGACTTGCAAACCTTACTTTTGACACATTAGTTAAATCTTCATCAGGCTTAAAAAATGTTTTTGCTATTTTACATGAAAGAACGAACCTTAGTCCATATCCGGGTTGCAGCGGTAGCTAGTTCTAATCAAGAATGAGAGAATTTTACATCTGTGCCGTTCTTAAGTAGTAATTATGACGTCAAGGCGTAATGATTTTATTGACGTCAAGGCGCAATGATATATTTTCATGACGTCATCAGAAACAACAATATAATTTCGTGTTTTTCTATTCACTTCATAGCTCTAATATAAAGCTACGACATTCATTATTTATCTAGTAGGGTTTCAGACAAGGTAGTTCTAATGATGTACTTTTGTTTTGATCTTACTCTATTTTTAGGAGTTTTGTTATATTTTCTTAGCATGGGACTGATCGTCTCTTACTAGGTTGCTAGCTACTGCTGCAACCCAAATTCACATATATATTTATTTATGAGAGGCAGCCTGGCCGAGTGGTCCAAGACACTGGTGTTAGCCACCAGTCTCTTCGGAGGAGTGGGTTCAAATCTTACCGCTGGTATACGATTATGTTTGAAAGACTGCAGTGTGAAAAGACATCAAAAATGCAGTTTTTGGTGGAAAAATTTATTCTCTTTTAGAAATAATTTATTTAGTTACTATAGATTTTTAACCAATTAATTTCCTTTAAAATGAGCTATTGAACAACCCTCTACGATGTTCCAGTGCCAAGCTATCTGTGGAAAAGAAAAAGAAGAAAAAAAAAGAAAAAAGAAAAAAATATCCCGTTTGGGGAGAATAACGTGTTAAAGTCAATTTTCTTGATTTTCATGCCAATATATTTCCCTTGCTGTTCAAGCCAAGGGACAGAAAGTTTTTTATACAGGGGTTTCGGACAAGGCGGTTCTAATGGTGTACTTTTTGTTTTGATCTGACTCCTCTGTTAGGAACTATGGGTTTTTATATTTCTTAACATTGGACGTGATCGTCTCTTACTAGGTTGCTAGCTACCGCTGCAAACCCGGATTGCTAGCTACCGCTGCAACCCGGATAGTAATCATGACGTGATGGCGTAATGATTTTAATTAATGACGTCATGGCGTAATGATATTATTTCATGAGGTCTTTAGAAATAACAACATATTGTCTTGTTTTTCTATTCACGTCATAGTTCTAATAAAACTATGACGATATTCATTATTTATCTAGTAGGGTCTCAGACAAGGTGGTTCTAATGATGTACTTTTGTTTTGATCTGACTCTATTTTAGGAGTTCTGGGTTTTCATATTTCTTAGCATTAGACTGATCGTCTCTTACTTGGTTGCTAGCTACAACTGCAACCCAGATTCATATATATATATATATATATATATATATATATATATATATATATATTATCTATATATATATATATTATATATATATATATATATATAATTATATATATATATATATATATATATATATATATATATATATAGATATATATATATATATATATATATATATATATATATATATATATATATATATATATATATAGATATATATATAATATATATATATATATATCTATTATATATATATCTATATATATATATATATATATATATATATATATTATATATATATATATATATAATATATATATATATATATTATATATATATAATATATTAATTATATATATATTAATATATATATTAATATAAATATATTAATATCTATATTAAAATATATATTAATATATATATTAATACATTGTGCCAACGAAGTTGGCACAATGTATTGATTATTTGTTTTTTTTCTAGACCAGGGCACTTCGTATGTTAGGAGTTGTCGTAGATACTTCGAAAAGGGCTCATTCAACTGGAAATTGGAATGGACCAGTGCCCTTTTTAATAGTCAAAAGTGAATGGAAGGCAACTAACACCCCTTCCATGCCCACATTTCCCCAAACACATCTAATCAAAATTTTTTGAGATAGCCATTTTGTTCAACGTTATTCATTTCCAGATAGAAATTATGTCATGAGAGGACACTCCCCCATGGCCCTCAAGGAAAGGGCTGTAACTTATGCCCTGGGAGCAAATAAGATTTTTATAGAAAGCTTTGTTGTAAAAACTTCAAAAAGGGCTAATTCGATTGGAAATTCAAAGGGCTAGAGCTCTTTTTAAATAATCAAATGTGATTGGAGTGCAACTAACCCCCATCTCACCCCCACCATTTATCCAAATACATCCCAAAAATTTTTGAGATAGCTATTTTGTTCAACGTAGTTGAAAGTTTTGGAAATTAGTTCTTTAAGGATGACATCCCCCCCCCCGTAGCAGCCTTCGTACAGCAGGGCCCTTCGTATCGAATGATTTGTCGTAGAAAGTTCAAAAAGGGCTCAATTGATTGGAAATTGGAATGGCTATTACGGTTTTTAATAGTCGAAAGTGATTGGAGGGCAACTAACCCCCCTCTCACGTCCACCGATTTTATCCAAACACATCCAATCAAAATTTTGAGATAGCTATTTTGTTCAACGTAGTTGAAAGTTTTGGAAATTAGTTCTTTAAGGATGACACCCCCCCCCCCCCCCCACAGCCTTGTATCGCAGGGCCCTTCATATCGAATGATTTGTCGTAGAAAGTTCAAAAAGGGCTCATTTGATTGGAAATTAGAATGGCTAGTACCCTTTTAATACTCAAAAGTGATTTGAGGGCAACCAAAACCCCCTCTCACGTCCACCATTTATCCAAACACATCCAATCAAGATTTTTAGATTGCTATTTTTTGTTCAACGTAGTTGAAAGTTACAAAATATTCAAAGGGCTAGTACTCTTTTTGATAGTCAAAGTGATTGGAGGGCAACTAACCTCCTTTCAAGGCCCATATTTTCCCCAAACACATCCAATCAAAATGTTTTTTAGATAGCCATTTTGTTCAACGTACTTGAAAGTTTCGGAAAATTAGGTCATTAAGGATGAACAACCCCCCCCCCCCCCCACAACCCTCATGGCAAAGGGTTTTAAGTTATGCCCTGGGGGCATATAAGGTTTTAATAGAAAAGTTTTGTCGTAGAAACTTCAAAAAGGGTTCATTCTATTGGAAATTGCAATGGCTAGTTCCCTTTTTAATAGTCGAAATAATTAGAGGGGAACTAACCCCCCTCTCACGCCCACCATTTCCCCAAACAAATACAATCAAAATTTTGAGACAGCCATTTTTTAACGTAGTTAAAAGTTCTGAAAATTAGATCTTTGAGGATGAAAACCCCCATCAGCCCTCAGGGCAAGGTTCTTATAGAAAAGAGTTTTTTCGTAAAAAACTTAGAAAAAGAGGTTATTAGATTGAAAATTGAAAGGGCTAGTGCCCTTTTTCATATAAGAAACTGAATGGAGAGTAACTAACTCCCCTCTCACGCCCACCATTTCCCCAATCGCATTCAATCAAAGTTTTGAGATAGCCATTTTGTTCAACGTAATTGAAAGTTCTGGAATATTTTTTAGAGGTGACAACCCCCCCAGACCCCCAGGGCAAAGGTTATAAGTTATGCCCTGGGGGCATATAAGGGCATATAACACATCCAATTTAAATTTTGATATAGCCCATTTTGTTCAACGTAATTGAAAGTTTTGGAAATTAGTTTTTTTGAGGATGACAACCTCCCCCCCCCCCCCACAGTTTTCAAGGCAAAGGTTTGTAAGTTATGCCCTGGGGGCATATAAGGATTTTTTATAGAAAATATTGTCGTAGAAACTTTAAAGAAGCTCATTCAATTGGAAATTGAAAGGGCTAGTGTCATTTTTAGTAGGCTAGTCAAAACTGATTGGAGGGCAACTAATTCCCCTCTAACGGCCACCATTTTCTGCAAACACATCCAATCAAGATTTTGACATAGCTATTTTTTCAACGTAGTTGAAAGTTCAGGATATTATGTTTTCGAGGATGATACACCCCCACAACTCTCAGGACAAGAAAAACTTCGAAGTACTAGTGCCCTTTTTAATAGTCAAAACGGATTGGAGGAAAACTAACACCCCTCTCACACCCCTACCATTTCCCCAAACACATCCAATCAAAATTTTGAGATAGCCATTTTGTTCGACTTAGTTAAAAAGTCCGAAAATTATGTTTTTGAGGATGACACTCCTCCCACAGCCCTCTGGGCAAGGGTTTTTAAGTTATGCCCTGGGGATCTATTAATGTTTTTTTTATAGAAAGCGTTGTCAAAGAAACTTCAAAAAGGAATCATTCTATTTGAAATTGAAACGGCTAGTGCCTTTTTAATAGTTGAAAGTGATTGGAGGGCAAGTAGCCCCCCTCTCATTCCCGTCCATTTGCCCAAAACATGTCCAATCAAAACTTGTAGACATTTTGTTCGACGTAGTTGAAAGTTCTGGAAATTGAGTCTTTGCCAGCGTTGTCATAGAAACTGCAAAAGGGACTCATTCAAATGGGAATTGAGAGGACTAATGCCCTTATTTATAGTCAAAAAATGATCGGAGGGCGAATGCCCCCCACACCCATCATTTCTCTAAACACTTCCGATCAACTTATTGATATAGCCATTTTTTTTGAACGTAGTTGAAGGGTCTGGAAATTATGTTTTTGAGTATGACAGCAGTAGGGGGAGGCCCTTTCGACTCGTGAACCTACATAATTCGGTTATCGAAAGAATATATCTCCACTAACGGGTCATGACACCCTTTTCAAGGTCAATTTATTTGTTGTTTTTAAGTGTATTGACTCCGGGACGAAGTTTGCGCATGCCCACTGAATACTAACGGTACAATGTTGACCCTACATAATTTATTCATGGATTATTGATCCACGAAGGGGAGCAAATTTCTGAGAAATTGATTTGCATAATCGAGGGGAACTAGATTTCCGAGAAATTGATTACATAATTGGCGGGGAATTATTGATTCTAACGGGACAAGATCACGTGTCCCCTTTCTAAGCCAATCAGGGAGTCGGAAATATTAGCGGGACAAGATTGTAGAGAATAAAAGGAAAGGATCTTTTCTAATAGTTTTTTATTTGTATGTGAATAGAATTCAAGGAGTGAGAACAGTTTGACTTTACTCATTAGGATATATTTGTAATAATGATGAGTGGAATGTTTACACTATTAGAAGTTGATAGTGGAATTGGTAGCAATGATACAAGAGCACCAAAACATTGTGGTGGAATCACGAGAGGATCAAGGCTTTGTCTAGAATGGGATGAAGTATATGCAAGATATGATGTGATATCCTTTAGCAAATTTAAAATGGAGGATCAATTATGCTTCGCTGCTGGCAAAAGTTGATATAGTGCATGTGAAAAGACTTCAAAGTGCTTTAAGTGCATTAGTGAAGCATATCGGAGACAATAAGCTGTATCGCTAATTGTAGGTGTGTAGTATTATTGTTGTAATTATACAATGAAATTGTTTCGAAATCGAAAATGTTCCATTTCTTTTTGTTAGAATGCTAGGCTCACGAATTATGGTCAGTCTAGGGTTAGCAGTGAGAGTGATAGGATTAAAAAAATGAATAGATTTGAGAAAGAGAGAATTAGATCGAATCTTGTCTTTATGGAAAACATTTTATTTTGGATGATAATTTTCTCGAGTTATCCCTTCAACGAAAGATATTCTCTTAGGGAATACTTGAAATATAATAAAAACTGATTCTCCCCCCATTGGACTATTCTATGAAACCTTTACAATGTGACTCAAATGCTTATACTCAATTTATTGATATATTAATTGGAACAAAGCAGAATAATATCGTGGATACACTTTTGAAAACATTGCCATAGATTCAATGTGGATCCCCCCCCCCCCGCCCCCCCACTCGAAAGAGGTATTGTCACAGAGTTACTCCTCTCACCATTCCTCCCTCTGAAATTATCGAACGAGGATCAGTTTCGTTTTTAGCTGTGAGAGAGTTGACATCGGAAACCACCACAAAAAATGTTCTATATATGTCCACTATGCATATACACTCTTAGCAGTTGGACATCATGTGAGAATTGCCACAATTATTGATGACTATTATGAAAAGTGCAAATTATGTAATCCTTGTAAATTACATAGAGGATATGCAGTACAAATTAAAGGATGTAATTCATGTCTAGAAGAGATTTGTGACTCTCTCCCTAGAGGACATCCTGTGCTCAATTGTCGCTACGACAAATGTGATCAGTGGGAGAATACTTACCCCCGGTATGATTGGAAGAATCCCAAACGTTATTTTAGTTTATTTCTACGAGATTGGTATCGTCATAGATTGAAATTATGCTGGGAGGAAGAATCCTGGTCTACGATTCAACTGTTGGGGTAACAAGACCAATTTTGTTTTTCTACGTCATCGTTTTTGACAACACTGCCTATTATGACTACCGAGTGATTTTTATTTGGCAGTTTACCGAATGTTGATTCACCATTTTGAAAACACTGTATGTGATATTGCTTCAAATAGACAGATTGAAACTCGTGAATTTCATAATATGAATGCAAATAGTATCATTGACTGTACAAAGAGATATGAAAAGAGTTAAGTTTACATTATAGTGTAGAAATGTGACCCTGACTTTGCAGCCAATCAAGATCATATACGGTGAATCCAAATACTTTACCAGCATTAATGGTTCACGACAGTTGCCTTTACACCGAAGAAGAAGAAACCTAAAGTGAAGAATAAAGACATTGTTGTATATACATTTTTACATTTATTAATAAACAAATTCACATACATTTTTTAAGCACTTTACTCTTAGGGCACCGAAATCAATATTATGCAGGTCTGAGAGGATATTTCCCACCATAAAGTCGTTCAGACGTGGATTGTCTACATATATGTTGAGAAGACTGCTTGTAAGTAGAGCCCACGACATCGGACAACAAAATATAGTAGTGTCTAGAAGTCAAAGCTTTTAGTCGCCAGATCCTGCAACTCTCTTCTGATTTTGAATAATAGTTTTCCCATTGCTCTCAAAATATAGTAGCTGATTTGTGGTGTGTAGAATGTATAGGGTAGACCATGAGGATCAAAAATTTCAATCGTCTTCATTGTTTGAAAGATGCAGAGCCAATGACCTGTGTGCACAGTCGACACACTGCTATTAACAATAATTAGGGTATTGTTGACACTTTGAATTTTTCCAAGAAAGTCCGAGAGCAGAAAATAGGATTTGTATTTGGACATGTAGGGGTCCATATTAAATACATTAAATACATTGATTATTTGACTGGTGTTCATGGTGCCAGTCTAGTAGAACACTGCCTTCGGGAGTGATTTCCCAATAGGTTTCATATGATTTTGCGAGATTAGTGCAATACTCTCAGCTAACGGGTCGGCAAATGTACACTCTAAACGCACACTCCCCGTCCATACTATACTCATATCCTGGGTGCCAGACAATCCAATACAATGATACCATGTGTTTTAGCAAAACATTTTTCTGTTATACCATTTTCAATAGTATAATAAAGAACGAACTCTTGCCTATACTAAATTGCATACTCAACTTAATCATACTTAATGATATAGTATGGCATGGTTTTTATTGATAGCTGAATTACAAATTAAAAGAAAATTATTTCTGGTAGCTTTGAACCTACAACCTTTCGGTTAAACGCCGATCGTGCTTGCCACTTGGACTATGACGTCATTAATTAAAGTTTTCAAATTAACAATATGATACACGAGGGATCGATACAGTTCTTTTATAAATGTGCACTATGTAAGTTTCATCGAATATAGCTAAAACCTAGTAAAGAACAAACCACGGCACATAGTATCTAAAAGCTAATTAAGCACAAGCATCGTCTACTGCTATTCCAACTAAGAAAAATCCAAAGGCAACATAGTAACTAAAAGCTAAGTTAGCATGAGCATCGTCTACTGCTATTCCAACTAAGAAAAAGCCATAGGCTTTCTCCTGTTTTTTTACATTAATCCGCGTTGCAGCGGTAGCTAGCAACCTAGTAAGAGACAATAACGTCCATTGTTAAGAAATATAAAAAACCCATAACTCCTAAAAAAGAGTCAGATCATTTATACATAAAGGACCGATATAGCTCTTCATAAATGGTGTTTAGCAATTAGTATTTTTTTTATATAATTCAGAGAAAGGCAGCAGTAGGAATAAAAAGTATTATCGACCGTGTTAGAGCTAGGATTTCTCAAGCTAAAAGTGATGCTCGTTAGCCACATCAAAAGGAAGACCAAGAAAAAAAGGAGGCTTTGATTGAAAGTGAACAGCGAGAGGAAGAACAAAGGAAAAGGAAATTGGGGATAACAAAGAAACTAATCCACAGGAAAACCAACAACATCAAAAGGAAGAACCAAGAAAAAAAGGAAGCTTTCATTGAAATTGTTAATCTGAAGCAATCAGACATTAATCTGGTGATGCCCGCCAATCCCGTTGCTGATTAAACTGTGCCTATCGAAAACCAATTTAAACCGCAGGAAAACCAACCACGTCAAAAGGAAGACCAAGAAAAAAAGGAGGCTTTGATTGAAAGTGAACATCACATTAAAGCTCGATCTAGTTTATTATAAAACTGGGGATTATATAAGTTTTATTGATATCATGGTTGTAGATATAGCTGAAACCTAGTAAAGAAAAAAACATGTCATATGAATTATCCGGGTTGCAGCGGTAGCTAGCAACCTAGTAAGAGACGATCACGTCCAATGTTAAGAAATATAAAAACCCATAGATCCTAACAGAGGAGTCAGATCAAATTCAAAAGTACACCATTAGAACTGCCTTGTCCGAAACCCCTGTATAGGAAACTTTCTGTCCCTTGGCTTGAAACAGCAAGGGAAATATATTGGCTTGAAAATCAAGAAAAGTGGCAGCTACTACAACATTCTGCCTAAACGGGATTTTTTTCTTTTTTTTTCTTTTTTCTTTGTATCCAGAGACAGCTTGGCACTGGAACATCGTAGAGAGTTGTTCAATGGACTCATTTTAAAGGAAATTAATTGGGTTAAAAATCTTTTGTAACTAAAATAAATTATTTCTAAAGAGAATAAATTTTTCCACCAAAAAACTGCATTTTTGATGTCTTTTCACACTGCAGTATTTCAAACATTATACAAGCGGTAAGATTTGAACCCACGCCTCCGAAGAGACTGGTGGCTAACACCAGTGACCAGAACATTTCATGTTAAAGATTGATCATTGATGCCATAATCATAGTTTGTAGCCAGGTCGTCTCTTACTATTCCAAAGATTACAGTAAAGAACGATCTTTCACACCCATAGTAACTGAGATATGGTGGTTCCAGGGATATTTACATAAAGGACCGATATAGCTCGACATAAATGGTGTTTGTCAATTATTACATTAAAAGTTCAAACTGAGTAACTGAGATATGGTGGTTCCAGGGATATTTACATAAAGGACCGATATAGCTCGACATAAATGGTGTTTGTCAATTATTATTACATTCAAAAAAGTAAAAAGTAAACTCAGCAGCAACTCTATAAGAAAATTAAAAATAAATTTTCTTGTGAATTATTATCGCTCCTAATCAGCAGTTATACCAAACCAATCCTGCTCAACTCATCCTCAGGGCTATACTGTGGTGTTCTCCTCCCCATAGTATAGTGCAGACGGTTTGATATCATTCTATTTTCCCTTCTTGCTTTAGTTTTGTTTTTTTTTTCTTTTTAAAGCTTTTTCCAATAGGCAATGTTTAGAAGTCCTCCAAAAAAAAATGTCCCCCCGATCCCAAATCAAATTCCAGTGAATGTGCCATAGTGAAAGATACCCATCTTGGCTGGTCAAGCACACTTTCTCAAAGTTCAAATGATAGCTCCAATTCGGTGAATAGGACAATGATAAGTGTAGGGGCTAATGTAACCATAAATGATGATAATGGGTTTCAAGAAGTCCTCTCTAGAAGCTCTAAAAAAAGGAAAAAAATCTACCCAATCAAAAGTATTTCCCCTCTCCCTGCCCAACATCCTCCCTCCAAAAACTTAGGAATTTACCTTAAAATAACTCCTACTACCCCCTTCGAAATAAAAATGATCACTGCAATAAGAGTTGCAATTTTTAAATTGCTAAAATCAATGTTCTCTCTTAATATTAACCGTGATGGATCTCTGCTAATAGCTGTAGAAGATCAGAAATCAGCAGATACAATAATTAACCTAAAATCCCTTCTGAATAC
Organism: Artemia sinica; assembly: GCA_027921565.1. NCBI lineage: Eukaryota > Metazoa > Arthropoda > Branchiopoda > Anostraca > Artemiidae > Artemia > Artemia sinica. Next base: position 282,683 of record JAPEVW010000156.1, on the reverse strand, counting down.
CCCAATTATTGCATCTAATTGGAACCCAAAACAATCACCAACAAAATAGTAGTTTATAATGTTCCCCCAGAGATATCCACTCAGGAGTTAAAAGAAGGGCTCTCAGATAGGGCTGGAAACACAATCCCAGTTGAGGATGTTACCCAACTTGGCAAACCTAACTCTAATGGCCTAAAAACTAGTAGATCCTTCTTATTCACACTGAAGGAAAAAATTAATATCCCAGAAAAATTATTCCTATTTGGGCAAATCAAACCACACAAGGAATACAAACCTAACCCTATCCAGTGTCAGAAGTGTCTCAAACTGGGACACACACAAACAAATGCATTAAAATTCTCCGAGAGTGTAGTAATTGTAAAGCTTTCCATCCTAAAGAGTTGACAACTTGCAACAACACTCAGCCCACATGCATCAATTGCAAAGGCCCACATGAATCTACAAATAAATTATTATGCCCTGCATACAAGAAAAGAGCTCTAACACTCCAAATATCAACAGAGAAGGCCATCCCATACCCCCTTTGCAGCAATGGAAGCAAATGCTGCCCAACAATACCAAATAAAGCCTGTAATGAAACCAACCAAAACCCCCAAGTCAAACGCCCCCAATGCATCAAGCACCCCATATAAAACACCATCTTCTAAGCCCCCTAGCTCAAATCCCTATCAGAAGGAATCACCAAGCCAACAAGCCTCCTTGTCCAGTGAGATGAGGTCAGCCTGGCCCCCCCTCCCAAGAAGAAACAAACCAGAAACACTACCAGGAATTCACCCCTTAACCGATAAACAGGATGCACAACCAAAAATGCAATCCCCTAATATATGCTTATTCATTCTGAACTGTAATGCAGTTCAGGCCATGAACATATATCAACTACAGAAAACAAAAATCATTGCAGAATTGGCAAAAATCTACATCCCAGATGATATGCTCATTCAAGCAAAAAAAGATCTTGCTTTACTTTTAACAAAGCTGAACACTGCTACACAGTCATATGAAGAATAAATCAACAACACAACATATATCAATACTCCAATGGAATGTAAGATCACTCACAGAAAATAAGCTAAATGAACTAATATCTTTTATGAATAATAATTCCATTAATATTGCTTGCCTCCAGGAAACTCATTTAACCCAAAATCAACAAATTAAGTCTCTGGGATATACTATCCTCAGAAAGGATAGATCTTCAGAGAGAAAAGGAGGTCGGGTAGCTTTATTAGTGAATAATAATATAAAATTTTGTGGCATCAATTTTCCAGATTTTGCAAATGATGTTGACGCAATTGGTATCATTGTTTGGCTGAATAATTTAAAAACCTACATAATAAGCTTTGTAACCCTAATGGCCAAACTACAGATGCCAAGGATTTCTTTAATTATATAAATAATTCTAATATGTTAAAAAATATTATTATTTGTGGAGATTTCAATGCCCACAGCCTTTTGTGGGGGATTAAACCAGCAAATAAAGCTGGTAAATTCATTGAGCATATGACTTCAAATAATAATGAATCAGCTGTTGCTACCCCTCCAAACCTGAATACATATTTCAACCCCAAAAGTGGCAGATTCTCCACAATTGACCTACAAATTGTTTCATTAAATTTTTTGAATAAAATTTACATAAATAAAATTGATAGTCTATGTACTGACCACTTTGCTATAGTTTGCTCCCTAAATGAACCTGCTGAAACTATATCTCATACCTCCAAATATATCAACACTAAAGCAAATTGGTCTATGTTCCAAAATAAGCTAAATGATGAAATTACAAGTTTCACCCAAATTTCATGCATTTCTAACACAACAGTTGACACACATGCTGAAGCCTTGACATCTTTACTAATAAATACAGCTAATCATGATATCCCCAGGACAACACCTAAGAAAACTTTCCCTAAACAAATTCCTAAAGCATGGTGGACAAATGAGTGCCTAAATAAATGGAGAATAAAAAAGGCAGCTAGGACAGAATTCATAAAAAAAAAAAACCATCACCTACTATATATTTAAAAAAATTACAAGCAGAATCTAATCTTAAAAGGACTATAATAGATGCTAAACATAAATACTGGAATAATTTTGCAAATAATCTCTCCAGAGAAACACATGAGCCAATTATACACAAAGTTATAAGCCACATCTGTGGGAAAAAGACTTCCCCCAACCCACTCCTGTATGAGCTTATACATAATAATCCTATTATGACAATGACAATGAAAAAGCTAACCTATTTGCAACTCTTTTTGTTAATAAGCTAACATCAAATAATCAAAGCAAACTGTCCCCAATTCCTATGAACCCAAGTTACCAACCACGCCCAGGATCCGAGTACATAAACTAATCCATTCTCAATCCAGGAATTGGATAATGCAATACATCAAATTAGGACCAAAACTAGCGGCAGATATGACAATATACACCCTACATGGATAAAGAATCTCACACCTTCATACAAACAAGAACTGCTAAATTGTTATAATCACGCTTGGGCATCTTCTATGTTCCCCAATATATGGAAATGTTCGTCCCTCCTACCAATCCTAAAGAAAAATAAACCCAAAGATGACCCTGAGTCTTATAGGCCCATAATGATTACTCCTGTGCTGGGGAAAATAATGGGGAAAATGATCTATCACAGACTCCTCTGGTTTGTTGGGAAAAATAATATGATCCCTCACACTCAAACTGGATTCAGGAAACACCACTCCTCAACAGATGCTTTCATTTTGCTAACAAATGCAATAAATGAATCTTTCTCAAAAAATAATGTCCTAGTTGCAGCTTTCCTAGATTTTGAAGGGGCATATGACAATGTGAACCACCAAATCCTTTTTAAACAAACTTGCAAACCTTGGAGTACCCCCTATGCTAGTATCTGTTATTAAATCCTTCATAGAAGTGCGAAGTTTCATTGTTTGTGTTGGTTCAGCCTCTTCACCCCAAAAGACAATAACCAAAGGCCTACCTCAGGGAGCAGTCCTCAGTTGCCTCCTATTTGCCCTATATCTCTGGGACATGAACCTACCCCACACGAATCTACAATATGCTGATGATCTGGTGCTATGGTCATCTGGCAACACCTTTCAGATAGCACAGTCAAATCTGCAAAAGTCACTTTTCCAGTTTGAAAAATTCTCTCAACATTCAGATTTACCCATTGCACCCACCAAGTCAAAAATAATCCAATTTCACCGGAAGCGAAACCCTGTTAATGCAAAACTAACTCTAAATAAAACAACTATTCCAGAAGATAATCATATTAATTACCTAGGTCTCATGCTCGACCAAAACTTAATTTCCACCTCCACATTTCAAACACAATAAAAAAATGCTATAGAAAAACAAATATACTAAAAAGACTTCTATCCACACCCTGGGGCAGTAAGGAGAAAGCCTTACTCCAGTTTTATAAATCACATATTAGACCCCATATTGACTATGGGCTCATTGTCTATGGTGCATATGCAAAGACCCAGATGCAAAAATTGAAACAACACAAAATGATATAATACGTCTCATATTTGGTCTTAGGAAACCCACAAGCACCAAGTTTCTGCTTATGGAGAGTGGATTAACAACAATAAGGGAGAGACGTAGCTTTCTCTTGACAAAACATCTTACAAAAATTGAATCAAATAGCTCACACACACTACATAATTGGTTAAGAAATCCAGCTATGTATAGAGGCATTCCAGATGAGTATGCCAATATTCAGAAGAAGTTCCCCATGCCAGCAAAGTCTATTGCACCTACTTTCCCCCGACCCCCCCCCCCCATGGAATTGGTCAAGTCCCATAATAAATAATGACTTCTCAAAGTGGAATAAAGATTTAACCCCCATTGCTTTTGTCCAGAAAAAATTTGCAGAACTTAATACTATTACCTATAAAAATCACTTCCAAATATTTGTTGATGGGTCAAAAATGAATGAGAAGGTTGCAAGTGGTGTTTTTCCTTCCTCACCTGATAATTGCAATGGGCGAGAGATTATATAATAATTTATCTATAATGTCTGCTGAGTTAAATGCCATAATCATGGCATTAGAACACCTTAAGAAAACCAACCTTTGATTGCAAATTCAAATAATATTATCATATATTCCGACTCTCTATCAAGCCTTGAGTTGCTGGCCTCAGCTCCTCAATATAAGTTGGACATTGACACTTATCATTGTCTCAGTATTATAGATAATCTTGCTTCAAGTGGCATAAAAACTTATTTTCAGTACATTCCTAGCCACTCTGGCATAAGTGGTAATCATCAGGTTGATGAAATAGCAAAAAAAATGCTATAAATATTGACCAGCCAAGTGGGAGACCAATCCCAATTAGAGATATTTACCGATGGAGGCTATCAGATATTAATTTTAATAAGATTAATCCTATCTTTTCCCCCTTTTCCAATAAGAATCTTTCTAAAATTTATCATAGAATTCGTTCTGGAACAAATGGACTAAATTTCCTTGCATTCTCATATAAGTCTTCTAATTCAAGTGGTTCAATTCCCCTGTCCCCTCTTTGCAGGCATTGTAATATGAATAATGAAACAATTGACCATTGCCTATTTGAATGTAATATGCTGACGTCTGCACAACATACCTTGCTTTGTAAGCTGTTAAAATGCTTCAAACACCACAAAATCTCACTATCAGCCAAGAGCCTAGCCAACTATACATGCACACAGAGCACAGAAATCGATATCTATCATCTTATATTTGAACTCCTTGAGTCAAAAGATCTACTGAAAGATATCTGACAATATCTAATAAACAAGAGACGACCAAGCCAGTAGCTCTGTAGCCCACAGAGTGAAGCAAAAAGAAAAGGGCTAAATAGTATTAACTGAATAGCCCGCCTGCTGTGAATTAGAAGAAGAAGAAGAAAAGTCGATCATTGGAATAAAAAATTATAGCATACATTGGACTTAGTTAGCTACTCGATCGTTAGAGGTTCGTCTCTTACTATTTCAAAGAAGAGAAAGCCGCAGGCTTTTTCCTGTTTGTAATATTTTCGTCTTTGTTATCAGGGTTGCAGCAGTATCCGGGTTGCAGCGGTAGCTAGCAATCTAGTAAGAGACGATCACGTCCAATGTTAATAAATATAAAAACCCCTAACTCCTAAAAAAGAGTCAGATCAAAACAAAAAGTACACCATTAGAACCGCCTTGTCTGAAAATCCTATATAGGAAACTTACCGTCCTTTGGCTTGAATAACAAAGAAAATATATTGGCTTGAAAATCAAGAAAACTTACTTTAACCACGTTATTCTCCACAAACGGCATATTTTTTCTTTTTCTTCTTTCTTTTCCACAGATAGATTGGCACTGGAACATCGTAGAGAGATGTTCAATGGCTCATTTTAAAGGAAATTAATTGGGTTAAAAATCTTTTGCAACTAAAATAAATTATTTCTAAAAGAGAATAGATTTTTCCGCTAAAAACTGCATTTTTGATGTTTTTTTCATACTGCAGTCTATTCAAAGATATTTGATTTTTGAACATAAATCATAATCGTATACCAGTGGCAAGATTTGAACCCACGCCTCCTAAGAGACTGGTGGCTAATTACAATAAAGAACGAACTCTAATTACATTTTGTAATCATGAAATATAAAATATATAGTAATATAAAATATTACTAAATAACCAGATATGACGTAATGAGCGACGTAACGTAAAAATTGAAAAAATTATTTTTTATTTTATTTTCGTTTTCAGTTCAAAATCGCTAAAGTTATAAACTGCAAAAATATTTATGGTATCTGAGCAATAGTTTTAATCTTTTAATTTAGACGAGAAAGACACCTAAAAATTTAAAAATTAGTTTAATTTTTTGTTAGGTTCTTGGTACTTGATACGTGACTTAAACATTCAGCTAATGATTAAATAATGGTTAAATCAAAGCAAGCTACACGCAAGTTAAAAAAACAGTACTACACAGAAAACAGAGATAGCATCTTGAAAAGGAAAAGCAAAGGTATTCAACCGACCAAGCGTATCAAGAAGTAAAAATTGAGAGAGCCAAACAAAAACAGCAAGGAGCGTTATCACAATGATGAAGATTATAGATCCGGGTTGCAGCGGTAGCTAGCAACCTAGTAAGAGACGATCACGTCCAATGTTAAGAAATATAAAAACCCATAGCTCCTAAAAAAGGAGTCAGATCAAAACAAAAAGTACACCATTAGAACCGCCTTGTCCGAAACCCCTGTATAGGAAACTTTCTGTCCCTTGGCTTGAACAGCAAGGGAAATATATTGGCTTGAAAATCAAGAAAATTGACTTTAACCACGTTATTCTCCCCAAACGGGATATTTTTTTCTTTTTTTTTCTTTTGTATCCAGAGATAGCTTGGCACTGGAACATCGTAGAGGGTTGTTCAATAGCTCATTTTAAAGGAAATTAATTGGTTAAAAATCTATAGTAACTAAAATAAATTATTTCTAAAAGAGAATAAATTTTTCCAATAAAAACTGTATTTTTGATGCAGTGACGTCATATCCGGGTTGCAGCGGTAGCTAGCAACCTAGTAAGAGACGTCATTATATTAAAGGACGATCATTTGAATAACAGACCATTGCATACATTAGACTTTGTTTACATTAAAGAACAAACTTCCAGCCCATTGTAGCTAAAATAAGATTATAATTAATGTTAAAGATTAATCATTGTTACAGTAAAGAACGATCTCTGGCCCATAGTAACTGATATAAGGTGGTTTACATTATTTCCGGGTTGCAGTGGTAGCTAGCAACCTAGTAAGAGACGATCACGTCCAATGTTAAGAAATATAAAAACCCATAGTTCCTAAAAAAAGGAGTCAGATCAAAACAATTATAATAAAAACGACCTCTTGCCTATACTAAATTTTACACGCCACTTAATTGTAGTATAGGTTAGTAATTCAACAGATAGCATGGTACTGGAACATCGTGGAGAGTTGTTCAATGGCTCATTTTTAAAGGAAATTAATGGGGTTAAAAACCTTTTGTAATTAAGATTAATCAAATTATTCTAATAAAGATCGAACTCTTCCCTATACTAACTTGCTTAGGCAACTTCAATATAGTTAAGATTACAGTATTATATTATACATCATTATAAATTATAAAAGGTTCAAATGTTCGAAGATTAAAGAGTTAAAAATTTTTCCCACACCGGGAATCGAACCCAGGCCTGTTAAGTGATCCGGGTTGCAGCGGTAGCTAGCAAACCTAGTAAGAGACGATCACGTCCAATGTTAAGAAATATAAAAACCCGTAGTTCCTAACAGAGGAGTCAGATCAAAACAAAAAGTACACCATTAGAACCGCCTTGTCCAAAACCCCTGTATAGGAAACTTTCTGTCCCTTGGCTTGAACAGCAAGGGAAATATATTGGCTTGAAAATCAAGAAAATTGACTTTTACCACGTTATTCTCGTCAAAAGGGATATTTTTTTCTTTTTTTTTTTCTTTCTTTTCCAGAGATAGCTTGGCACTGGAACATCGTAGAGGGTTTGTTCAATAGCTCATTTTAAAGGAAATTAATTGGTTTAAAAACCTTTTGTAACTAAAATAAATTATTTCTAAAAGAGAATAAATTTTTCCAATAAAAAACTGTATTTTTGATGCAGTGACGTCATAATTACTATATAAGACATCATCATAGTTTATATTAGAGCTATGACGTGAATAGAGAGTGATTACAGTAAGGAATCATTATAATGAATAGTCAAGTTAGTATAGCCGTTAGAATACGTTTATCAAAATCTATTTATCCGTATATACACAGATTTGTGGAAAAATCAAATCAATGAATACCTTACTACAGCACAATGGATGAAAGTGTGCCTCATGATTCGAGGTTTGCGGGTTCAAATCCACCTGTAGTAAGGGATCAATATTAAACGATTGGCTTTTCCTTCTTTAAAAGAAGATTACATTAAGAGACGATCATTGGAATAACAAACTATTGCATAATTTGGACTTAGTTAGCTACTTGATTGTTTGAGGTGTTACAATAAGGAACGAACTTTAACCCATAGTAACTTAAGTATTAAATCAAACATTATATTAAAAGACTATGATTGGAATAGCAAACCATAGCATGCATTGGACTTAGTTAGCTACTTGATTGTTTGAGGTTCGTCTCTTACTATTTCAAAGAAGTTATAATAAAGAACGACCTCTTGCCTATACTAAATTTTATACACCGCTTAATTATAGTATAGGTTTTACATAAAGGCTCGATCATCGAATTAAGCTGAAACTAAGTAAAGGACAATTATGCCTCCATATATTCACAGTGATGTATAAGATTTCCCATTACATCTGTAAAAACTGTTCCACAGTTGCCTTATAATAAAGAACGACACGAAAGTAGAGATGGCCGAAACCTAGAAAAGAACAAACCATTACAGTAAAGAACATTTCATGTTAAAGATTGATCAATGTATAATAAAGAACAACCTCTTGCCTATATTAATTTATATGAAAGTTTTTATATTTGGCTAGGAGGTAGCTAAACTGAGTATCTTTTTAAATTTTCAATTCAAGATATATTGCTTTAAATTTAATATATTTAAAAAATTCTCTCCGACGGGGAATCGAACCCCGGTCTTTCGCGTAACCTGCAGAGATACTTACCACTGTACTATCGGAGACTTATAAAACGTAAGTTACATATAAGTCATGATATTAAATTTCTTAATACATCTTTTTACATGTTAATCCGGGTTGCAGCGGGAGATAGCATCCTCCTAGTAAGAGACGATCAAGTCCAATGTTAAAAATGTAATAACCAATATATACATAAGCAATTGTTGACGCAGGTAATTGTTGCTTCGGTCCAGGTATGTTGTACGTTGCTCTTTCCCGTGTGACCACTAGTGCAGGCTTACATCTAGTAGAATTTTTATAGACAAAGATTTATTGCGATGTTGATGCTTTAATTGAGTACAACCGTTTATACGCCACTTAATTATAGTATAGGTTAGTAATTCAACAGATAGCATGGCACTGGAACATCGTAGAGAGTTTTATAATAAAGAACGACCTCTTGCCTATGCTAAATTATATAGGCCACTTAACTATAGTATAGGTTAGTAAAATTTACATTAAAAGACGATCACTGAAATAACAAACCATTCCATACATCGACTTAGTTAGCTGCTTGATTGTTTGAGTTTCGTCTCTTACTATTTAAAAGAAGAAAAATCCGTAGGCTTTTTCCTGTTTGTATTTATAGTTAAGAAACGAACTCAAGTCCAAGAAACTGAACCCTGTGGTTCATTCAATTATCTTCATTATTTTAGCTAGAATGTAAATAAACAAGTTTCTTTTTTAAATTTTAAATTGAAAAGATAGTGCTTTTAATTCAACATATTAAAAGTTCGCCCTGACGGGGAATCGAACCCCATTCTCCCAGGTAACAAGTGGGCATGCTTACCATTAGACTATCGAACACTTATAAAAATAAAAGTTACATATAAGATATGATAATAATTTTTTAATCCGGGCTGCAGCGGTAGCTAGCAACCTAGTAAGAGACGATCACGTCCAATGTTAAGAAATATAAAAACGCATAGCTCCTAAAAAAAGAGTCAGATCAAAACAAAAAGTACACCATTAGAACCGCCTTGTCCGAAACACCCGTATAGGAAACTTTCTGTCATTTGGCTTGAACAGCAAGGGAAATATATTGGCTTGAAAATCATCCGGGTTGCAGCGGTAGCTAGCAACCTAGTAAGAGACGATCACGTCCAATGTTAAGAAAATATAAAAACCCATAGCTCCTAAAAAAGGAGTCAGATCAAAACACAAAAGTACACCATTAGAACCGCCTTGTCCGAAACCCCTGTATAGGAAACTTTCTGTCCCTTGGCTTGAACAGCAAGGGAAATATATTGGCTTGAAAATCAAGAAAATTATAATAAAGAACGACCTCTTGCCTATACTAAATTTTATACGCCACTTAATTATAGTATAGGTTAGTAATTCCACAGATAGATTGGCACTGGAACATCGTAGAGAGTTATTTAATGGCTCCTTTTAAAGGGAATTAATGGGGTTAAAAACCTTTTGTAATTATAAAAAAAATTATTTTTAAAATAGAATTATTTTTCTTACGAAACTACATTAAAAGAAAGATCATTACAATAAACAAACCATTACATACATTGGACTTCTTTAGCTACTTGATTGTTTGAGGTTTGGTCTCTTACTATTTCAAAGAAGATCCAGGTTGCAGCGGTAGCTAGCAACCTAGTAAGAGACGATCACCTCCAATGTTAAGAAATATAAAAACCCCCAACTCCTAAAAAAAAGAGTCAGATCAAAACAAAAAGTACACCATTAGAACCACCTTGTCCGAATCCTCTATAAAGAAAACTTACCGCCCTTTGGCTTGAATAACAAAGAAAATATATTGGCTTGAAAATCAAGAAAATAGACTTTTACCACGTTATTCTCCACAAACGGGATATTTTTTTCTTTTTTTCTTTTTCTTTTCCACAGATAGCTTGGCACTGGAACATCGTAGAGGGTTGTTCAATAGCTCATTTTAAAGGAAATTACATTAAAAGACGATCACTGAAAAGCAGCAAACCATTCCATACATTGGATTTAGCTACTTGATTGTTTGAGTTTCGTCTCTTACTATTTAAAGGAAGAAAAAGCCTTAGGCTTTTTCCTGTTTGCATTTACAGTTAAAAAACGAACTCAAGCCCAAAGAAACTGAACCCTGTGGTTCATTCATATTATCTCCATTATTTTAGCTAGGATGTAAATAAACAAGTTTCTTTTTTTTAAAAGTTCTCCCCAACGGGAATCGAACCCCGTTCTCCCATGTAATAAGTGGGCAGTGCTTACCATTAGACTATCGAAGACTTATAAAGTAAAAGTTACATATAAGATATGATAATAATTTTTATTATTACCATAAAGACAGACACATAGCCCGTGTTAACTGAAATTTTTCCGGGTTGCAGCGGTTTGCTAGCAACCTAGTCGGGGTTGTAGCGGTAGTTAGCAACCTAGTAAGAGACGATCACGTCCAATGTTAATATACTTTAGGTCCCGGGAACACCCCCTTTGATATCAAATCACTCCCCGTCTCTGATTTTAACATTAGTAGCTGGTTGGGGGCTTGACGTTTCACCAACTCGGGGTAGAGGGACGGATTCCAGTTGGTGAAATCCATCCGCGAGCTGATGTGTTCCCCATTTTCTAAATCCCGCAATAAATCCCCGGTTTTTACTTTTAACAGCAGAGAACCTGTATCCCCATAGTAAACTTGAACCTCCCCTTCCTTTGGCCATTGCACCTTGCACACATTGTAAAAAAACGACAACATGAGCTTTTTGGAAATTTCAAGTACTGAAATACCTCCTGCTCTATTCTTGTTCAGTACCACATTTCTCTTTTTTCTGCGTAGAAGAACCATGCCCGCCTCTATGCTCATGAACGTTGTAAAATTGGGGTCAGCAATAATTCGTGCACACTCTTGAGGGTCAGTCACGACGTCGCAACGAGATCTTTCCCTTACACTTTCATACATTTTGCCAAGCGCTGAATTTAGAATGAGTTTGTGCATTTCCTTCTCTACTTTGGTGTTTGCCCGAGAGCGTTTATCAACAAAAGTGGTCGATAAACGTCTTTAAGTAGGGTTTTTGACTGAATTGCAGCACCCTATCTATTTTGGTGATCTTGAAACCATTGTTCACCATCCAGTGCGAAATCACATGATGAACAACGATATTCTTTTTAGGGTCCAGATCTGCAACAATTTTTGCTTAGAGGGGGTCCAGTGCATCCCCATATCCTCAACCAATGATCGATTGTAGGGGTTCAGTGAGTCCCTGGTCACTGGTCGATTGATACAGGGAAAAACAAAATCTCTGACTGAATCATGAAGCGCCAATGGAATGTGACCAATGTAAATGCTTATTCAAATTATAATCCTTTGTTCACTAAATTAATGATTTTGACAATATTGGCTGAAGGTCAAGAAGAGACTATAATCCTTTACCAATTATTAGCGATCGGTTAAATCCAAAAAGAGGTCTTAACACCATGAACTCTGAAACTAGACCTGATAGTAATTACAATTATAATATATTTGTTACCGCATTATTTTGTAGCACAATATTTACCTTTTAAGAGAGGGAAGAGGAAAGGGTTAAAATGAAAAAAGGCAAATTATGTGTAAAATACAACAAAATAAGGGGCTGTATCCAGGATTTTTGTTGGGAGGGGGGGGGGTTACAAGATTTTTTCCCATGGACTTTGTCTAACAGCCTTGAGCATCATTATGTTAGCTCGAGACCACTAGTCTACTCCTTGTGAACGAGGGTGCGTCCACTAGGGATACTTTCGTATCTTTAAGGAGCATTTTTTTTTATTTATTTTTTTTTAGTAACACAAAAACAAGACAAGTATTTACATATAGTTAAAACTACAAACGAATTTTTGTTTTTTTTTTTTTTTTGGAGACAGCAAAAACAGTTAACGCAAAAAAGAAGCCAAATAGTAGAAGTAGTCTGTATATTTTTTTTTAGCTAAAAGTAAGGACGAAGCGAACACATAGTACAGCTAATATCTGTAAAACAAACTCCAGGCGACGATGTTTTTTCTTCCCTGCAAAAATGTCGATGACCTTGTAAGGGCAGATGTCAACCTCCCTAAGGACTGCAAGATAGGCTAAGCCACCCAGTCGTTCTTCTCCTGTTGAATTTCTCAGCCAGGTTTTGAGCCTTCTCAGCGTTGAGAAACTTCTTTCCAGAGTAGCAGTGCTAACAGGTGCTAATGTCACAAGAACAGCCAAAAGAAAAAAAATTGGAAAAAAGGTGGCTTCGCATGCCTGAAGCGAAGACACAGCAGAAGTAGGCCTGTCCGATACCAGAACATTCGCCCAATTGATGCGCCATAGCTCAATCTCTTGCTTCAGACAGTCTGGCTCGGGAAGAATATCGCCATACATTTCCACCAATGACTCCAGGTTTAATGCTTTTCATATCGACAGAAACAATTTTGGCCAGAGAAAGGACACTGAGATTTGACAGTAGTTTCTGGTGAAGCTCAAATCGTTGTTTCAGCTCGGAAGTGATGTACCGTGAGTAATATGTGATATATTTAATATACAAAAAAATCTCTTCCTTCTAAAGATAATTCCGACATAAATTGAACTTCCCCTAACTAAGTTTAAATCCCGTTTCAAAAAGAAAACTTCTTAATCAGCAAAAGAAAAAAACCGCATTCTAGTCTCAGCCAAACATGACGCTAATCGGTTTTGAATTTCGCGAAGATGTTCGGCAATAAAAAATGCTAGGTTATAAGAGGAAGTTTAAGTTTCACACTAGATAAGGAAGATTCACAGGAAGTTTAAGTTATAAGAGCAGTATGAATGTTTAATAATCAAAAATATTTAAAACAAATTATTGGATGGACAGTTAGCATAACGAAGAGAGTTTGCAAAACATAATTACAAGGTAGTGGGTCCCCTTCACAAGAGTTGGGCCTATCGTGAAATAGCACTCAGGGCGCAGAAGCAGGAATAATTTAATATAATGAAGAAAAGTGTTTTTTGAAGCATTCAGTTGCCATAAGTTTTTTGAAGCATTCAGTTGCCATAAGTTTTTTGAAGCATTCAGTTGCCATAAGTTTTTTGAAGCATTCAGTTGCCATAAAGTTTTTTGATGCATTCAGTTGTCATAATCTTAGTGATATAATAAAGATCGAACTCTTCCCTATACTAACTTGCATACGCAACTTCACTATAGTTAAGATTACAGTATTTATATTATACATCATTATAGATTATAAAAGGTTCAAATGTTCGAAGATTATAGAGTTAAAAATTTTCCCACACCGGGAATCGAACCCGAGCCTGTTAAGTGAAAGTTAACTATCCTAGCCACTAGACATGGAACCATAAAGAAGTATGATTTAAGAGCCATATGCATATTATTATTTCACCATACCAATTATAATAAGGCCAAAACAAAATCGTCGACTTGCAACCTTACTTTTGACACATTAGTTAAATCTTCATCAGGCTTAAAAATTTTTTTGCTAGTTTTACATTAAAGGACAAACTATAGCCCATAGTAACTGGTATCCGGGTTGCGGTGGTAGCGAGCAACCTAGTAAGAGACGATCCTTCCCCAGAGTAAGAAATGAAATAGATACATTAAAAAACGATCATTGGAATAAAAACCATTGCATACATTGGACTAAGTTAGCTACTTGATTGTTTGAGGTTCGTCTCTTACTATTTCAAAGAAGAAAAAGCCGTAGGCTTTTTTCCTGTTTGTAATCAGGTTTACATTCTATATATCTGGGTTGTATTGAAAAAGATCCAGGTTGTAGCGGTAGTTTATAGTAAATTACATTAAGAGACGATCACTGAAATAATCCGGACTGTCCATAAGTCCGGATTACATTATTGGCTGCTTTAAAAAAATTATTTAGAGAACATAATGCTGGAATAATAGTTGTATACTCTAAATCACTGGGTCTTATGCTTTTTGCTAGTTTACATTAAAGGACAAACTATAGCCCATAGTAACTGGTATCCGGGGTTTTTGCGGTGGTAGCGAGCAACCTAGTAAGAGACGATCCTTCCCCAGAGTAAGAAATGAAATAGATACATTAAAAAACGATCATTGGAATAAAAACCATTGCATACATTGGACTAAGTTAGCTACTTGATTGTTTGAGTTTCGTCTCTTACTATTTCAAAGAAGAAAAAGCCGTAGGCTTTTCCTGTTTGTAATCAGTTTACATTCTATATATCTGGGTTGTATTGAAAAAGATCCAGGTTGTAGCGGTAGTTTTATAGTAAATTACATTAAGAGACGATCACTGAAATAATCCGGACTGTCCCATAAGTCCGGATTACATTATTGGCTGCTTTAAAAAAAATTATTTAGAGAACATAATGCTGGAATAATAGTTGTATACTCTAAATCACTGGGTCTTATGCATTATGATGAAAAATACTATTTACAGATTCTCACTCATGCGGACCCAGAGGAGCACCATTGCAAAATGATAATGGAAAAGCATGTGTCATAGAATCCGGGTTGCAGCGGTAGCTAGCAACCTAGTAAGAGACGATCACGTCCAATGTTTATAATAAAGAACGACCCCTTGCATATACTAAATTTTATAGGCCACTTAACACTAGTGTAGGTTAGTAAAGTTACATAAGGGACCGATATAGTTTCATCATTATATCCGGGTTGCAGCGGTAGCTAGCAACCTAGTAAAAGATCCGGGTTGCAGCGGTAGCTAGCAACCTAGTAAGAGATTACATTAAAAGACGATCATTGGAATAAAAACCATTGTATACATTGGACTTAGTTAGTTACTTGATTGTTTGATATTTATCTCTTACTAATTCAAAGAAGAGAAAAAGCCGTAGGCTTTTTTTCCGTTTGTAATCATCCGGGTTGCAGCGGTAGCTAGCAACCTAGTAAGATACGATCACGCCCGTAATAATAAAATCTGGATTGCAGCGGTAGCTAGCAACCTAGTAAGAGACGATCACGTCCAATGTTAAGAAAAATCAAAACCCATAGCTCCTAAAAAAGGAGTCAGATCAAAACAAAAAGTACACCATTAGAACAGCCTTGTCCGAAACCCCAGTATAGTAACTTTCTGTTATTACAGTAAAGAACGATCTTTTGCCAATAGTAACTGATATACAGTGGCTCCAGGGGTAGCTAAATCCGGGTTACAGCGGGTAGCTAGCAACCTAGTAAGAGTTATAGTAAAGAACGATCTCTCGCCAATAGTAACTAATATACGGTGGCTCCAGGGGTAGCTACAAGTACATAAAAGTACATAAAAGGATCGATATGGTTCATCGTAAATGCAGAATATGTAAGTTTCATCAGATATAATTTCATGATCAAGATTGATCAATGGACGTCATTATCATAGGTATTACCCAGATTGTCTCTTACTAATCCAATTAAGAAAAAGCCATAGGCTTTTTCCTGTATGTAATTTCACAGTATCTCGATGTAGTGGTAGTCCGGTTTGTAGCAGTAGCATTAAAATAAAACATAAATAGGGATTTTATAATTTCCAATAGTATCATGGCTGTAGAGATGGCTGAAACCTAGTTACAATAATTATAATAAAGAACGAATATTTTACCGATTATCTACTAATAACCATATATGACGTAATAAGTGACATGACGTAATATCTAAAACCTATTGTGTACTAATAACCATATATGACTTAATGAGCGACGTGACGTAAAAATTGAAAAAATTAATTTTTATTTTTATTTTCGTTTTTAGTTCAGAATCGCTAAAGTTTATAAAACTGCAAAAATATTTATGGTATCTGAACAAATAGATTTAATCTTTTAATTTAGACTAGAAAAATACCTGAAAATTTAATCCGGGTTGCAGCGGTAGCTAGAAACCTAGTAAGAGACGATCACGTCCAATGTTAAGGAAATATAAAAAACCATAGTTCCTAAAAAAGGAGTCAGATCAAATTCAAAAGTACACCATTAGAACCGCCTTGTCCGAAACCCCTGTATAGGAAACTTTCTGTCCCTTGGCTTGAACAGCAAGGGAAATATATTTGCTTGAAAATCAAGAAAAGTGGCAGCTACTACAACATTCTGCCTAAACGGGATATTTTTTTTCTTTTTTTCTTTTTTCTTTTTCTTTTCCACAGATAGCTTGGCACTGGAACATCGTAGAGGGTTGTTCAATAGCTCATTCTAAAGGAAATTAATTGGGTTAAAAATCTATAGTAATTAAAATCAATTATTTTTAAAAGAGAATAAATTTTTCCACCAAAAATTTAAAGTAAAGAACGATCTCTCTCCCATACTAACTGATATATGGTGGTTCCAGGTGTAGTTACATAAAGGACGAATATAGTCCGGGTTGCAGCGGTAGCTAGCAACCTAGTAAGAGACGATCACCTCCAATGTCAAGAAATATAAAAAACCCCCCAACTCCTAAAAAAAGAGTCAGATCAAAACAAAAAGTACACCATTAGAACCGCCTTGTCGAATCCTCTATAAAGGAAACTTACCTCCCTTTGGCTTGAATAACAAAGAAAATATATTGGCTTGAAAATCAAAGAAAATTGACTTTTTACCACGTTATTCTCCACAAACGGGATATTTTTTTCTTTCCGCTTTTTCTTTCTGCTCAGCTAGCTGGGCACTGGGAAAATCATAGAGAGCTGTATAATAGCTCATTTTAAAGGAAATTGCAACATCTAGTCACTTTTGTATTTAAAAATAAAATACTTTTTAAAGTAGAATCAATTTTGTCAAAAAAATTGCATTTTTGATGTATTTTCATACTGCAGTCTTTTCAAAGATATTTGAATTTTGAAGCAATAAAACAGTCCCATGTAATGAACTCTATAGTAATAATAGCTACTTGTCTCAATAGTAACCGAATTACATTAAAAGACGATCATTGGAATAACAAACAATTGCATACATTAGAATTAAATAGCTACTTGATGTTTGATGTTTGTCTCTTACTATATCAAAGAAGAAAAAGCCGTAGGCTTTTCCTGGTTTGTAATCAGTTTGTTATCCGGGTTGCAGCGGTGGCTAGCAACTTACATAAAGGACCGAAAGAAAATTCAACAGATAGCATGACACTGGAACATCGTATATAAGAACTACAATAGCCCATAACTCCTTAAAATAAAACTTACAGTCTCTTGGCTTCAACAGCATCCGGGTTGCAGCGGTAGCTAGCAACCTAGTAAGAGACGATCACGTCCAATGTTAAGAAATATAAAAACCCATAGTTTTTTATAATAAAGATCGAACTCTTCCCTATACTAACTTGCATAGGCAACTTTACTATAGTGAAGATTACAGTATTTATATTATACATCATTATAAATTATTAAAAGGTTCGAATGTTCGAAAGATTATAGAGTTAAAAACTTTCCCTCACCGGGAATCGAACCCGGTCCTCTTAAGTGAAAGTTAACTATCCTAGCCACTAGACCAAATGAGACCATAAAGAAGTATGATTTAAGAACCATATGCATATTATTATTTCACCATACCAAATTATCCGGGTTGCATCCGGGTTGCAGCGGTAGCTAGCAACCTAGTAGAGACGATCACGTCCAATGTTAAGAATATAAAAACCCCATAGCTCCTAAAGCAGGAGTCAGATCAAAACAAAAAGTACACCATTAGAATCGCCTTGTCCGAAACCCCTGTATAGGAAACTTTCTGTCCCTTGGCTTGAACAGCAAGGGAAATATATTGCTTGAAAATCAGCAAATTGACTTTTACCACGTTATTCTTCTCAAACGAGATATTTTTTTCTTTTTTTTTTTCTTTCTTTTCCAGAGATAGCTTGGCACTGGAACATCGTAGAGGGTTGTTCAATAGCTCATTTAAAGGAAATTAATTGGGTTAAAAACCTTTTGTAACTAAAATAAATTATTTCTAAAAGAGAATAAATTTTTCCAATAAAAACTGTATTTTTGATGCAGTGACGTCATAATTACTATATTATAATAAAGAACGAATATTTTACCGATTATCTACTAATAACCATATATGACGTAATAAGTGACATGACGTAATATCTAAAACCTATTGTGTACTAATAACCAATGTTAAGAAATATAAAAAACCCATAGCTCCTAAAGCAGGAGTCAGATCAAAACAAAAAGTACACCATTAGAATCGCCTTGTCCGAAACCCCTGTATAGGAAACTTTCTGTCCCTTGGCTTGAACAGCAAGGGAAATATATTGGCTTGATCCGGGTTGCAGCGGTAGCTAGCAACCTAGTAAGAGACGATCACCTCCAATGTCAAGAAATATAAAACCCCCCAACTCCTAAAAAAAGAGTCAGATCAAAACAAAAAGTACACCATTAGAACCGCCTTGTCCGAATCCTCTATAAAGGAACTTACCTCCCTTTGGCTTGAATACAAAGAAAATATATTGGCTTGAAAATCAAGAAAATTGACTTTTACCACGTTATTCTCCACAAACGGGATATTTTTTTTCTTTCCGCTTTTTTCTTTCTGCTCAGCTAGCTGGGCACTGGAAAATCATAGAGAGCTGTATAATAGCTCATTTTAAAGGAAATTGCAACATCTAGTCACTTTTGTATTTAAAAATAAAATACTTTTTAAAGTAGAATCAATTTTGTCAAAAAAAAAATTGCATTTTTGATGTATTTTCATACTGCAGTCTTTTCAAAGATATTTGATTTTGAAGCAATAAAACAGTCCATGTAATGAACTCTATAGTAATAATAGCTACTTGTCTCAATAGTAACCGAAACTCCTGGAACCAAAATTTTCTTTTTTGGCTTAATCGCTAAAATTATTATGTAACTGCAAAAATATTATGATGCCTAATCAGTAATAGTAATTTTTTAATTTAAACAACAAAAATACATGAAAATTCTAAAATTAGTTTTGCTTTTTGTCTCCTGTTATAATAAAGAACGAACACTTGCTCATAGTAACTGAAATATTAATTAAAAAGTAGTATATACATAAAGGATCGATCTGAAAATTAGTAAATAACAAACAACAGCATGTAATTGAATAGCTTAGTTTGCCTGATTTTCTGTGGTTTTTTAATTTTATAATAAAGATCGAACTCTTCCCTATACTAACTTGCATAGGCAACTTCACTATAGTTAAGATTACAGTATTTATATTATACATCATTATAAATTATAAAAGGTTCAAATTGTTCGAAGATTATAGAGTTAAAAATTTTCCACACCGGAATCGAACCCGGGCCTGTTGAGTGAAAGTTAACTATCCTAGCCACTAGACCATATGGGACCATAAAGAAGTATATTTAAGAACCATATGCATATTGTTATTTCACCATACCCAATTATAATAGGCCATAAAACAAAATCGTCGACTTGCAACCTTACTTTGACACATTAGTTAAATCTTGATCAGACTTAAAAATTTTTTTGCTAGTTTTACATGAAAGAACGAACCTTAGCCCATAGTAGCAGAAATAAGAATATCTAGGTTGCAGCGGTAGCTAGCAACTTATTAATTACATAATCTGAGTATAAGTGGTAGCTAGCAACCTAGTAATAAACGCCAAATTAAAAGATGATCATTAGAAGAACAAAAAATTGCTTATAATGGACTTAGTTAGCTGCCTGATTCTTTGAGGTTCGTCTCTTACTATTTCAAAGAAGAAAAAGCCATAGGCTTTTTCCTGTTTGTAATCCGGGTTGCAGCGGTAGCTAGCAACCTAGTAAGAGACGATCACGTCCAATGTTAAGAAATGTAAAAACCCACAGTTCTAAAAAAGGAGTCAGATCAAAACAAAAAGTACACCATTAGAACCGCCTTGTCCGAAACCCCTTGAAAGGAAAATTACCGCCCTTTGGCTTGAACAGCAAGGGAAATATGTTGGCTTGAAAATCAAGAAAATTGACTTTAACCACGTTATTCTCCACAAACGGGATATTTTTTTCTTTTTTTCTTCTTTTCCAGAGATAGCTTTGTACTGGACATCACGTAGAGAGTTGTTCAATGGCTCATTATATTAAGGAACTATCTGTAGCTCATAGTACCTGAAGTAATAAGAGGAATCATTATATGGATTATTAAATCATTACGCTGTATGACGTCATAATTACTATATAGGAAGCGTCAGAACTGTAAATGTTCACATTCATAATTATATAATGGTTTTCAGTCAAGCAAGCTGCACGCAAATTGAAAAAACAGGACTACACAAACAACAGAGATAGTATCTTGAAAAGAGAAAAGCAAAGGTATTCAACGACCAGGCGCATCGAGAAGTAAAAATTGAGAGAGCAAAACAAAGGTATTCAACCGACCAGGCGTATCGAGAAGTAATAATTGAGTACAATAAAGAACGACACCTTGCCCATGTTAACTAAAACATAAATAGGGATTATGTAATTTCCAATAGTATCATGGCTGTAGAGATGGCTGAAACCTAGTTACAATAAAAAAACGATCATTGGAATAACAAAAATTGCATACCTTTGGAATTAGCTAGCTACTTGATTATTTGAGACTCGTCTCTTACTATTTAAAAGAAGAAAAAGCCGTAGGCTTTTTCCTGTGTGTAATCAGTTTATTATCATAGGCAGCGCGCTAGCACTGCCTGAGTAAAGATCCGGGTTGCAGCGGTAGCTAGCAACCTAGTAAG
Organism: Artemia sinica; assembly: GCA_027921565.1. NCBI lineage: Eukaryota > Metazoa > Arthropoda > Branchiopoda > Anostraca > Artemiidae > Artemia > Artemia sinica. The sequence continues at coordinate 261,497 of JAPEVW010000156.1, read as the reverse complement.
AGACGAATCACCTCCAATGTTAAGAAATATAAAACCCCCCCACTCCTAAAAAAAGAGTCAGATCAAAACAAAAAGTACACCATTAGAACCGCCTTGTCCGAATCCTCTATAAAGGAAAACTTACCGCCCTTTGGCTTGAATAACAAAGAAAATATATTGGCTTGAAAATCAAGAAAATAGACTTTTACCACGTTATTCTCCACAAACGGGATATTTTTTTCTTTCCGCTTTTTTTTTCTGCTCAGCTAGCTGGGCACTGGAAAATCATAGAGAGTTTGTATAATAGCTTTTTTAAAGGTAATTGCAACATCTAGTCACTTTTGTAATTAAAAATAAAATACTTTTTTAAAAGTAGAATCAATTTTTGTCAAAAAAATTACAATAAAGAACGACACCTAGCCCGTGTTAACTGAGACATAAATAGGGAATTTTACATGTAATTATGTAATTTTACAATAAAGAACGAATGCGTCAACTGAAACTAGAATAATTCCTGAATTGTAAAGTATAGGCTAGTAAAGTTTACATAAAGGATCGACATAGCTCATCATAAAATCCGTCAGTTAAGTGGATCTCATGTAGTATAATAAAGAACAAATTCTTGCTTATACTAAATTGCATACTCAACTTAATCCGGGTTGCAGCGATAGCTAGCAGCCTAGTAATAGACGATCACGTCCAATGTTAAGAAATATAAAAAACCCATAGTTCCTAAAAAAAAGGAGTCAGATCAAAACAAAAATACATTAAAGAACTAACTTTAGTCCATTATAATAAAGAACGACCTTTTGCCTATACTAATTTTATACGCCACTTAATTATAGTATAGGTTAGTAATTCCACAGATAGCTTGGCAATGGAACATCGTAGAGAGTTGTTTAATAGCTCATTTTAAAGGAAATTAATGGGGTTAAACACCTTTTCTAATTATAAAGTAAATTATGTTTAAAATTACATTAAAAGACGATCATTCAAAGAACATACCATCGCATATATTGGACTTTGTTATCTGCCTGATTCCTTGTAAAAGATCTTTTTTGTCAAATAAAACTTGATTAATTCCTGAAATTTTATAATAAAGATCAAACTCTTCCCTATACTAACTTGCATAGGCAACTTCACTATAGTTAAGATTACAGTATTTATATTATTACAGTAAAGAACTTTTCATGATTTACAGTAAAGAACAATCTCTCGCCAATAGTAACTGATATACGGTGGCTCCAGGGGTAGCTACAAGTGCATAAGAGGATCGACATGGTTCATCGACATAGATGTAAATAGTCTCATTCATGATTACATAATGGTTAGATCATCCGGGTTGCAGCGGTAGCTAGCAACCTAGTAAGAGACGATCACGCCCAATGTTAAGAAATATAAAAAAACCCCTAACTCCTAAAAAAAAGAGTCAGAATAAAACAAAAAGTACACCATTAGAACCGTCTTGTCCGAAACCCCTATAAAGGAAACTTACCGCCCTTTGGCTTGAATAACAAAGAAAATATATTGGCTTGAAAATCAAGAAAATTGACTTTAACCACGTTATTCTCCACAAACGGATATTTTTTTCTTTCCGCTTTTTTTTTTCTCCTCAGCTAGCTGGGCACTGGAAAATCATAGAGAGCTGTATAATAGCTCAGTTTAAGGAAATTGCTACATCTAGTCACTTTTGTAATTAAAAAATAAAATACTTTTTAAAGTAGAATCAATTTTGTCCAAAAAATTGCATTTTTGATGTATCCGGGTTGCAGCGGTAGCTAGCAAACGAGTAAGAGATCCCGTCCAATGTTAAGAAATATAAAAACCCATAGTTCCAAAAAATTACAGTAAAGAACGATCGCTCTCCCATACTAACTGATATATGGTGGTTCCAGGTGTAGTTACATAAAGGACGAATATAGCTCATCATAAATGGTGTTTGTCAATTATCCGGGTTGCAGCGGTAGCTAGCACCCTAGTCTGGGTTACAGCGGTAGCTACTAGCTAGCAACCTAGTAAGTTACATTAAGGAACAAACTATAGCCCATAATAACTAACCGTCCTTTGGCTTGAATAACAAAGAAAATATATTGGCTTGAAAATCAAGAAAATTGACTTTAACCACGTTATTCTCGCCAAACGGTATATTTTTTCTTTTTTCTTCTTTCTTTTCCACAGATAGCTTGGCACCGGAAAATCGCAGAGAATTGTTCAATGGCTCATTTTAGAGGAAATTAATTTGGGTTAAAAATCTTTTATAACTAAAATAAATTATTTCTAAAAGAGAATACATTTTTCCACTAAAAACTACATTTTTGATGTCTTTTCATACTGCAGTCTTTTCAAAGATATTTGATTTTTGTAATTAAATCATAATCGTAAACCAGCGGTAAGATTTGAACCCATCCGGGTTGCAGCGGTAGCTAGCAACCTAGTAAGAGACGATCACGTCCAATGTTAAGAAATATAAAAACCCATAGTTCTTAAAAAAAGAGTCAGATCAAAACAAAAAGTACACCATTAGAACCGCCTTGTCCGAAACCCCTGCATAGTAAAATTTCTGTCCCTTGGCTTGAACAGCAAGGGAAATATATTGGCTTGAAAATCAAGAAAAGTGGCAGCTACTACAACATTCTGCCTAAACGGGATATTTTTTTCTTTTTTTTTTTTTTTGTATCCAGAGATAGCTTGGCACTGGAACATCGTAGAGGGTTGTTCAATAGCTCATTTTAAAGGAAATTAATTGGGTTAAAATCTATAGTAACTAAAATAAATTATTTCTAAAAGAGAATAAATTTTTCCCACCAAAAACTGCATTTTGATGTCTTTTCACACTGCAGTCTTTCAAACATAATCGTATACCAGCGGTAAGAATTGAACCCACGCCTCTGAAGAGACTGGTGGCTAAAACCAGTGCCTTGGACCACTCGGCCAGGCTGCCTCTCATAAATAAATATATATGTGAATTTGGGTTGCAGCAGTAGCTAGCAACCTAGTAAGAGACGATCAGTCCAATGCTAAGAAATATAAAAACCCAAAACTCCTAAAAATAGAGTCAGATCAAAACAAAAGTACATCATTAGAAATACCTTGTCTGAAACCCTACTAGATAAATAATGAACGTCATCATAGTTTTATATTAGAGTTATGACGTGAATAGAGTGACGTCATAATTAGTATATAAGGAAAGTCAAAACTGAAAATTCTCTCATTCTTTATTAGAATAATGGTTAGATCAAAGCAGATTATACGCAAGTTGAAGAAAGAGTACTACACAAACAACAGAGATAGTAACTTGAAAAGAAAAAAGCAAAGGTATTCAACCGACCAGGCGTATCGAGAAGTAATAATTGAGAGAGCAAAAGAAAACAGCAAGATGTGTTATCACAATGATGAAGATTATAGACATGCAAAAATTGAGACAGCCAAACAAAAGATCAAGGAACGGTATGGTAATGATGAACATTACAGAGAAGCAAGAATTGAGCAGGCTAGACAAAAGATCAAGGAGCGTTATCACAATGATAAACTTTATAGAGAAGCAACAATTGAGCAGGCTAGACAAAAGAGCAGGGAACGGTATGATAATGATGAAGATTACCGAAACAAACATAAGGAAAAAGTTGCTACCAGAATAATGGGGGGGAAAAAGGTATAATGAAAAAATTAAATTCTCTGCGAGGTTGTACCGAAGAACGCATAAGGACAAAGGGAAAAATTACATTCAGAAATACAAGAAGATGGCAAAAATGCAGGCTGATCTTCGTAAATTGAGAAAAATTTTACGCATGTTTTACCAGGATCAAGAAAAGTATTCAAAATTACAGATTAAAATTCTCTTTGAAAGAGCGGATGCTGTTGAAAAGTCGGCTAGAAATTCCTTGGCAAAGCTTCATAGTAATATCCAAAAGAAATGCTGTCAGTTTAATGAAAAGCTTCCAAGGTATGGATTGGCAACTGCGGAACAGTTTACAGATGCAATGGAAAATGTTCGACAACACAGTGAATATACGGAGGCGTACTTCTTTGAAAATTCGTATATTAATTTTGGAAGGAGCAATTGCAGTTTATGTAGCAGCAATAAAAACATATATACAAGCATACCTATCAACAGCGAAGGAAAAGCAATGTTTTTCAATTATGGCGAAAACGAGCCTGTTAGGGTTATTAGTAAATGTGTTTGTAAGACTAATGATTTAGAACAAATTCCTGGAACACCAACTCAAGAAAAAAGCATTTCTAACTGTGTTTTTAAACAGTTCTTTTAGTTCTACTGAATATTTGGCAAAAAATTCTCTGTGTAGTAGAACAAACTGTCCTGAAAAGTACGAGACAACTATTGAAAAATGCTCTGAATCTAGATCTGACAAGGAAATTATGATGGCTGAAGTCACCTATAACAATCTGAGTAAACATTCAAAACCAAAAATTGGGCAGCAGGTTACTTGGCAATGTCACCCTGATATCTGCAAGCTCTATCCGACGGATATTGAATTATGTCAAATTCTTTTTGATATCCTTGAAAATAATATAGCATTAAAATTTTCAACTGACAAAGTGTTAATTTTTACCTTGGCGGCTTGGATTATTGTAAAATCAATTACAGGGACACAAGAAAGCATGGGTATTCGTTATACTGTAGCCCAAATGAGGGATGTCAGAGATATTTGCGTTCTCTAAGGGCACTAGCTCCACATTTTCCTGTCTTGAACTGTTTCATTAATAGCGTATATAAGGCAGTATCAAAATGTAAGATTATACAACATATTAATCTACTAAAAGTCGAGGGCTCGTACAAGGAACTAAGTCATTACATAGAAGAAGTGTCAAGTAGACTCTGTCGTAATAATAGTCAAGACTTCATTTACGGTGATAGCAATATTAGAGTTTCTGTGGATGAAAATACAATAATAAAATTATTTGGTGAGAGCCTTGATAAGGTAGCTAACATTAGGGATGTATACCCCACAATGCATTGTGACAGTTGTGAGCAGATAAAGACAAAATACCAATTGAAGAGTCTAAGATCCCTTTCAAATAAGAAAGGTTTTGATGTAATGATGGCCACGATTTTTAGAACACCTACAACAGGACATACCCAAAGATGACAGAGAACAACTAATTCAATGTACAGGTTGGAAAGAGGATGTCATAGATTCATTCTTTGTCTGTGATTACTGTGCTGGGAAAATGTTGAAAAGTCAGGAGAATGTCCGATCAGTATTAAATAACCTTCATATAGACTGTACACCGGAATGTATAAAGTGTTTAAATAATTTTGAAATGGCAATGATTCGATTTGTAATGCCTTGTCTTACGATCGTCAGATTAGGGCAAGTAACTGCATTGAAGAGACCTAGAACAGAACTTGTTGACGCTCTTAAGGGGAGAATAGTATATCTACCTGTTGATGTGCAAGCAAATGCAGATATTCAGCCTGAAAAACTTCTTAACATTGATAGTTTTGTAGTCATTGTCAATGGTCAGCCTACTTACAACAAGAATGTTTGGACTGCACTAATAGATCTGAGAAAAGTCCATGAAGCACTGTTGTGGTTAAGAGAGAACAACAGTCTCTATAAAACAATACATGCATACACCCTAGAAGATTTAAAAAAAAAATACTTGAAGCCCGTCTGGCTGAAAAAGCGGTTGGTGTTGATAATTTACCTGAAATACCGGAAGCTGCAATCCTTCAGAAACTGACAGAAAGCGCAAAATCTACATTGGTTGAACATTTTTCTGTCCAGCCTCTCAATTCAGCGGTTCCAAAAGACTTCATTGAAGATTTTAAGCAAATGAAAGATCTTGGTACTGACCAATTTCAAATCAAGAAACTAAAAGGTGAGAGCGAAGACTTATTTCAGGAAGAACTTGATCTAAAAAGTGTTTCCAAATCTTTTCCCGAAAGGCAAATATGGCTTGCGTGACAAGGCAAGACCATTTCGGATTAGGAATGCAGAATATTTTAAATCAAGGCTTCTTAGCAGACATACTAAGTTTCGTCTTGACAAACAGTTTCTTTTTCACAGCTTCCAATTGCAAGAATTCTCTTACATGTGTAATAGCGTTGGTCATATGTTGCGGACTGTGAAACCAAATCAAAATGCTCGTCAATTTATAGACAGGCTTCATTCCCGTGATGGAGAGACGGAAGCGACTTTGTTTTCTGTTCAATCAAAAATCAGAGGATCTCAGCAGTATTTTCAATCTCTTTCCTATAAAGTAAAGTCAATGATTGAGCAATTGGGTCCACCGACTTTGTTTCTGACAGTTTCATGTGCTGAGTGGTACTCTCCTGAATTTATTGACTATTTACGGACTGTCCATAAGAACTTACCTGGTGTGGCAAAAATGACCCCAGCAGAGTTGACGTGTCTAGATCCAATTGCAGTTTCCATGCACTTTGACCAAAAATGGACACCTATATTTAATGAGCTAATTTGTTCAAAGACAAATCCTTTGTTTGGTAAAATTAAGGATCATTTCTGGCGTATCGAGTATCAGAAACGAGGTGCGCCTCATGTACACTGTGTGTTGTGGATTGAAGATGCTCCTATTATTGGGAAATCAACAGCGTCTGAAGTGATTCAGTATATCAATAGTATTATAACTTGTGAAATACCAAATAGATTGACTAGTCCAACTCTTCACAAACTGGTCAAAGACCATCAAGTGCACCGCTGTAATACATACTGTCAAAGAAAGTATAAGAGAAAAAGAGGAAGATGGGTTACGTATTGTAAGTTTGGCTTTCCTCGTCCTACAAAGGAACGAACAGAATTATATGACATCCTTGACTGCTTGGCTCATGGTACAAACCGTAAAAAGCCAAGAAAAAGAATATATCATCTGCTTCGAAGAGATGACGAGCGTTATATAAATGACTATTCTCCTGCGTTACTTATTGCTAATCAAGCAAACATTGATGTTCAATATATTGGCCATTTGGGCTCTAAATTACCGTATTACATTACCGATTACATGACAAAAGCAGAGAGTGTCGAAATAGAAGCAATGTGGGAGGAAGTAAATAATGCATGCAAAAGTCTTGGTCAACGAACTATGTCCTACTTGTTGAAGTCCATAAAAACCCGTCAAGTTGGAGCAGTTGAAGCTGCTGATAGGCTTCTTGGTACTAAATTGTATAGTATTTCTAGGCAATTTAGATATATTGACCTTGCGAAAAAGAGCGAGGTGAAGAGGACACTGAGAAGGTATGAGGAGCTTGAAAAGCTTGCTAAAAACGATCCACAGAGTAGTGATTTGTACATTGCCCACTGGGTTATTGATATCTACCCTAAAAGACCGGAACATATGGAAAATATCAGTCTTTTTCAGTTATTGTCTTGGTATGAACGGGAGCGTAATGGTACTGATGATAATATGATGTTAACTGACGGGTCCTTCTACCTCAGAAAAAAGGCTTTTTAAACCGTATATCATACAGCACAGAAAGGTAAACCCATTTGAAACTGACGAGAAAAAAATGCTTACTATGGAGATCTTTTAAAATTGTTTAAACCTTGGAGAGATGAAAATGAACTAGTAGTCAGTGGAAATAGCAACTACGAAACCTACTGTGTTGAAAGTGTAAACTATCCCGACATGGTAGCTTACCACGAAAAATTTGTTGTTAAGAGGAAAAGCGATATAGAATTTGAAGAAAGGGTCCGAGAACGTGCAAAAGAAATTCTGAAGGCAGAAAATATTGATGAAAACATTGAAGATGACCCAGAAAATGCAATTCAGGGAGGAGTCATTGACAGAGCAGCAGATGCTATGGAGGATTTGTTAGACGCAAACAAACAGATTTTAAATGGTGACACCGAAGACAGGTTGAAAAATGATTATGAGTCGCTCAATATTGATCAAAAGAGAGTTGTTGACAAATTTTAGACTCAGTTACCAAGCGCAATGGTGCAACATCTTTGAAGTTGATTGTATCTGGATGTGGGGGTACAGGAAAATCTAGGGTTATCAGTGTCGTGAGAAGACTACTTTGCAACAAGTTCAAGAATGAAGATTGTCCCGTTGTAGTTATGGCACCTACTGGTATTGCTGCACATAGCATAAATGGTTTAACAATACATAGTTGTTTAAGTTTAGCTATTGATCAGAAAACACCACAAAATACACACCTCTCTCCACTGAAAAACTTCTTACTTTGAGAAAGACACTTAAGGAGACAAGACTTTTTATTATTGATGAAATTAGTATGGTTTCGTCTCTTCTTTTAACCTACATTCATTTTAAGACTATCAGAAATATTGGCAGTTGATTTGCCAATGGGTAATGCTAACTGCGTATTTTTGGGAGATTTTCTTCAATTAAGACCAGTAAGTGGTAATCCTCCTTATATGCCTCTCACACGACTAGAGGTAAAAAACAGGATCGGATCAGTTGGTACTTTTTAACCTCTGGCATCTATTTGAGTATGAGGAACTAACCATAAATGTGAGACAAAAGATGGATAAGAGTTATGCTAATACACTTGCTGAAATTAGACAGGGGTTTTGCACTGGTGAAAATTTGAATAGTCTTTACAAGAGAAAAATTGGGAACTCCTACAGAGCTTCAAATGACGAAATAATAGATCTTTACTCAAAATTGTATGAAGAGGGAAATAGACCTGTCATTCTTATGCCCACCAATGAAAATTGTATGGTAGTTAACGATTTACTTCTTACAAAAAGCTGCTCTGACTACGTTAAACTTTCTGCAGTTGATCGACTCTCTTCAGTTGTTGACGACAAACGAATCGAACAGAAAGCAGCAAACACTGTTTTAAACTTTGGCAACGACAAAAAAAGAACAGCCGGTTCTTTCATGAGCTTGTTACTTGCAGTAGGTGCACGTGTAATGCTCCAAAGAAATATTTGTGTTGCTAAGGGGCTAGTAAATGGATCAATGGGAACAGTAACAAGCTTCAAGTTGCTACCAAACGGAGAAATAATTGGAGTTCTTGTAAAATTTGATGGACTGGAACTTCCGGTTGAAATTGGCAGAGAAACCGTGCGCTTTGAAGTTTTGAAGCAAGTCTTTTTTACGCGAAGACAGTTTCCTCTTCAACTGGCCTTTGCCATTACAATACACAAGTCCCAAGGACTAAGTTTACAGTGTGCAATTGTTGACGCAGGTAATTGTTGCTTCGGTCCAGGTATGTTGTACGTTGCTCTTTCCCGTGTGACCACTAGTGCAGGTTTACATCTAGTAGAATTTGATAAGACAAAGATTTATTGCGATGTTGATGCTTTAATTGAGTACAACCGTTTGAGACAAATTTATAGAACAGATCTTCCATTGTTTGAGTTCCCAGAAAGGCAACTCAGAGGTACACCAGATGAAGTATGTATAACAAATGAAGTAAACTCTAAAGGACAACAGACTCAAGGAAAAAAATTTCCATTGTTGGAGGTCCCAGAAAAAGAATGAGAAGCCCTTCAGTTGAAGAACCCTTATTAATAGAAATTTATCCCAAACATAAGAAAAGGATAACTAGTGTCGGACCGGTGGTGTCAACAAAAGAGAAAAAATTAAATATTAATGCGAAACTTGATCACAATGATATATTTCGTGTCATTCAACCGGCCCAAGATCGTCAAGAACAAAACAAAAATGCTAATAATGCAAATGCACCAGCAAGTGCATATGTTACTCTTGATAGTAATAGAAAGGTATCAAGAATTATACATGCTGACTGGAATCAAGCATTTACAATAAAGAACGACACTTAGCCCGTGTTAACTGAGATATAAATAGGGATTATGTAATTTCCATCAGTATCGTGGCTGTAGAGATGGCTGAAGCCTAGAAAAGAACAAACCATTACAGTAAAAAACATTTCATGTTAAAGATTGATCAATGATATCATAATTATAGTTTGTAGCCAGGTCGTCTCTTACTATTCCAATTAAGAAAAAGCCATAGGCTTTTTCCTGTTTGTAACTTCACTTCAAACTAAGAAGAAATTTCATCTTACAATAAGGAACGAACTTTATCACAATAAATCCGGGTTGCAGCGGTAGCTAGCAACCTAGTAAGAGACGATCACGTCCAATGTTAAGAAATGTAAAAAAACCCATAGTTCCTAAAAAAGGAGTCAGATCAACAAAAAGTACACCGTTAGAACCGCCTTGTCCGAAAACCCCTTGAAAGGAAATTATAATAAGGAACAAACTCTAGCCTATAGTAGTATATAGTAACTAAAATATTAAAATAAATAATTACATAAAAGCTTGATTTATTTCATTATAACTTGGGATTATATAAGTTTCGTCGGTATCATGGTTGTAGAGATAGCTGAAACAAGTAAAGAACAAACCATGGCATAGTAACTAGAAACTTTACTAAGGGTTGTGTTTCGTCCTTTATTGTAGTTTTCTTGATTTTTTTAAATAAAGAACGAGCTCAAGCCCAAAGGAACTGAATCCTGTGGTTCATTCATATAATCTTCATTATTTTTAGCTAGGAGATAACTAAAGCGAGTTTCTTTTTAATTTTAAATTTAAAAGATGTTGCTTTAAAATCAATGTATTAAAAGTTCTCTCCGACGGGAAATTGAACCCCGTCCTTCCGCGTGACAAGTGGGTATGCGTATCATTGTACCATCGGAGACTTTTGAAATATCAGTTACATATAAGATATGATAATAAACTCGTTAATACATCCGGGTAGCAGCGGTAGCTATCAATCTGGGTTGCAGCGGTAGCTAGCAACCTAGTTAGAGACGATCACGTCCCATAGTAAAAACCGAAATAGCCCATAACTCCTAAAACTAGAGTCAGATCAAAAACAAGAAGTACACTATTAGAACTGCCTTGTCCAATACACCTATATAGGACACTAACTGTCCCTTGGCTTCAATAACAAGGAAATCCGGGTTTCAGCGGTAGCTAGCATCCGGGTTGCAGCGGTAGTTAGCAGCCTAGTAAGAGACGATCACGTCCAATGTTAAGAAATAAAAAAACCCATAGCTTTTAAAAAAGGAGTCAGATCAAAACAAAAAGTACACCATTAGAACCGCCTTGTCCGAAACCCCTGTATAGGAAACTTTCTGTCATTTGGCTTGAACAGCAAGGGAAATATATTGGCTTGAAAATCAAGAAAATTGACTTTAACCACGTTATTCTCCACAAACAGCATATTTTTTTTTGTTTCTTTTCCACAGATAGCTTGGCACTGGAACATCGTAGAGAGTTGTTCAATAGCTCATTTTAAAGGAAATTAATTGGGTTAAAAATCTTTAGTAACTAAAATAAATTATTTCTAAAATAGAATAAATTTTTCCACCAAATTACAATAAAGAACAAACTTCCAGCCCATAGTAAGTAAAATAATATTATAATTTGATGTTAAAGAGATTTATCAATGATGTCATAATCGTAGGTTGTAGCCAGGTCGTCTCTTACTATTCCAATTAAGAAAAAGCCATAGGCTTTTTTCTGTTTGTAATAGAGTAAGGAGTTCAGTAAAGGGATGACAATAATAATCCCCAATGATAGAAATGATAGGTGATGATGTCAGGCTCCAGAAAAGTCTAGGGATCATACGGATCAGTGTTCTTTCAGTCTTCTCCTCCCAGATAAATAGAACGATGCAGCCCTGAGATTAGTTCAGAGGTTCAATATGTATGGGTTTGATGATGATATGGCCCTTCACAGTTCCTGGGGGAGGGCTGTATGTGGTATCAGGCGTATTGATGTCGTGCGTATCGGTATCGGGCGTATTGGTATCGTATGTACCGTATCGGGAATATCGGTATCGGTATCCAGTGTTTTTTTGGTCATTTTCTAGGCTCATTTTTTACAGCATGTCCAGGGAAGGTATCATGTTTGTAGTGGCAGCTGCAACCTAGTAAAGAACCACAGCCCTTAGTAACCAAAAGTTAAAAAACACGTTTAAAAATACTACTTAGTGAAAAATTGCCATCTTATATCATAATGATTGCAGCGGTAGCTACAATCATCATGGTTGCAGCACCAGCTGCAACCTAGTAAAGAGCGAACCACAGCCCATAGTAACCAAAAGTTAAAAAACAAGTTTTGAAAAAAACTGTCTGGTGAAAAATAACTTTTTAGAGTGATGTTTAATAGTTGTTTTCTCATATCTACCTATTTTTATCAATTCCATCATCTGTATATGCGATATAGTACTAAAAATAACACTTTTGGTGTCACTTCTTAATTGGAAAAAGTTGGAAGCACAAAACAGTATCATTGTAATAATTATGGTCCAAAACCCTTAACTGGAGATTTGCAAGAACACTCCCGTCTGTTACTCTTCCAAGCCCCGTTAATAAGCTAAGCAATTATGGCCCTACAAACACCATTTATATTTTTAGAGCCATTGTTTTAATAAGACTAAATCGCTAAGGCTAGAAATAAGTGAATATGAAAATATGACATTGGGTAACGAAAAGATTCACAGCTTCACTTATCTTAGTAGTTTTATTAGTAAAGACGGTGGGAGCCGTGAAGATGTTAAAAGTAGAATAGCCATGGCTCAGGGCGTTTTTTCACAGTAGAAAAAAGTTTGGAAGAATAGGAAAATAAGTCTGCAAACCAAGATTAAAATATTGGAAGCTGCAGTAATGACAGTGGTCAAATATGGTTCTGAAGCATGGGCGCTCTAAAAACCGACAAAGATTTACTAGATGTTTTGCAGAGAATTTGCCTTCGGATTGTTTTGGGTACCTTGCTGACTGATGATATTTCAAAAAGTAGGCTTTACAAAAAGTGTGCTTCATTCCTTCTTTCTAGGGCTATGATGAGAAAAAGACTGAGGTGACAAGGGCAAGTTCTGCGGATGAAGGATAACAGATTGCTGAACATTGTCTTTTTCGGCCAACCGTCTTTGGCTAAACAGAAATCACGTCGTCCGCGGTTGGGGTGGGAGGATGTCGTAAAGAAAGATTTAATGGAAATGGGAACTTCTTGGGAGGATGTAAAAAGATATGCTTTGAACAGATTAGGATGGAGGAGTAGCGTGCGTAGGTGTGTTGGCCTCGTGAGGATTGGGGGTGTGGTGAGTTGTTAGTAGTAGTAGTAAAATAAAAAATTTTGCATTTGAAAATTTCAAAAGAGATATGATGCATAATTTAGAGTTACGAAAAAAGTTATGGAAGTTTCAGATAAACTTTTTATAAAGGTAGGGCTATTTTTTTCAAAGTTGGAACATTAACATTGCGTGTTAAAGTTACAGAAAAAATAAATAACAATTCGTTCAAAATCAATTTCAGTTACAAAAGGAAGAGTTAAGTGGCTATAAAGGTAAAAGGGGTAGACAGGTTAAAATGGTTTGAATGGGGATAAAAAGGGTTAAATTGGATATAGTTTTAAAGGTTTAAATATGTTAAATGGTTGAAAGGGTTAAATAGGTTAAAGGTTTAAAAGTACAGAATAGGTTTAAGTTTGAAATGGTTAAAGGGAATTAAACCCCATCCCTCTTCCTCCTTCGACAGCTTCAATATGATCCCTTAGTAAATTCTGCAAATCGTGGGAAGATTTGGATTAATTACTATTTAATTACAATAGTCATGGGAATTAAACGTTATGAAAATAAGAAGGCGTCTTGGATCTGGCACAATTTGATAAATGTAATTATAGATGAAAAAATTGGACTTAAATAAATGAATTTAAAATGAGAACCGCCTCAGGTAGGGCTACTTTCATATTTCAGCAGAAATACAATACCTTTTGGGATGGATCAATAAAACATAGGGAAATGCGGAATGCAAAATCGAGAAAATCCCGCAGAAAACAAATTATTTTTCTATGTAAAACATAGAGAAATGCGGAATGCAAAATCGAGAAAATCCCGCAGAAACAGATTATGAGCTCACTACTCTCATACAGAAAATACTTTAGCCAGCGTTGAGGGAGGGACAAAACAAGTTCATGAAGTGGGATTTTTATTGCTAGTCATCAAACTAGACTGAGTGTTTAAAATACAATGACAAATAAAAACTTTGACAATTTGGCCCTTTTGGCAAAAAAACTTTGACACTCTTTGCAACCTTCGTTTCACATTTTGTCTTTTAATTTAGTCCCATATATCATTCAATATTCCTTGACAATTTATATTTAATACCTCTAGCAATTCCGGAAATATTGCAGATGCGTTCTTCCATAAACAAGTAGAATGATTGAACAATAAGCAAAAAATAAGCTAAAAACATGCAGCACCAAACATCTTAAGCTTTCCTTTGAAGATGCAGTTGTCCTTAGGAATGACCATCTTGTTAATGTTGGAATTTTTACAGACGAAAAGCCTTATAAAATTTATCTTATTAGTTTTCGTAGTTATTTTCATGGTTCAACGTGGCGACATTAACGAAATGTGGAACAGGCTTTAAAACTAATAATATTGAATCAATCAAAATAAGTCTTAGAAAATTGGTTTTCCGGTATGAATAGACGGTCCAAGGGGCCGAAACTGTTTTTATTTTGATGTCCCTGGTACTTTGAAGAAACACTGCAATATTTTTAGAAAATAGAGGAAAAATACTTACCTCCTGCAATTCTGAAGGAATACTTTATGCATTTTTTTTTCGAAGCAATTTTCCAGGGTTGAACTGGACATCCAGACTCTAAACATTGTTCTTTTAGCGCTTCTGGATCTGGTTCTTTGTCTGATAACATGTTGTTCTCCCCTAAAAAAGTGTTTTAGGACAGTTTTATAATAAAGAACGACCTCCTGCCTATACTAAATTTTATACGCCACTTAATTATAGTATAGGTTAGTACTTCAACAGATAGCATGGCACTGGAACATCGTAGAGAGTTGTTCAATGGCTCATTTTAAAGGAAATTAATGGAAATGGGTTAAAAACCTTTGTAATTAAAACAAATTATTTTTATTACATTAAGAAATTTTAATTATGTTTCCTTAGAAATCATCATAAATAAAAATTTCCCAAACAGAAATTGAACTCAAGCCTACTGGGTGAGAGCTACTATCCCAACCTCTAAGACCATATAGGATATATTAAATTACAGTAAAGAATTATAATAAAGATCGAACTCTTCCCTATACTAACTTGCATAGGCAACTTCACTATAGTTAAGATTACAGTATTTATATTATACATCATTATAAATTATAAAAAGGTTCAAATGTTCGAAGATTATAGAGTTAAAAATTTTCCCACACCAAGAATCGAACCCGGGCCTGTTAAGTGAAAGTTAAATATCCTAGCCACTAGACCATATGGGAACCACAAAGAAGTATGAGTTGTAAGAACCATATGCATATTATTATTTCACCATACCAATTATATAAGACCAAAACAAAATCGTCGACTTGCAATCCCTTACTTTTGACACATTAGTTAAATTCTTCATCAGACTTAAAAAATGTTTTGCTAGTTTTACATGAAAGAACGAACCTTAACCCATAGTAGCAGAAATAAGAATATCTAGGCTGCAGCGGTAGCTAGCAACCTAGTAAGAGACGATCACGTCCATTCCGGGTTGCAGTGGTAGCTAGCAACCTCTGATAAGAGACAATCACGCCCCATAGTAATTTTGTACAAAGACGCATATACTGATTGTCTACTAATAACTGTATATGATGTAGTTTAAGTGACTTGACATAGCGTGAATATCTAACACCAATTGTGTACTAATAACCATATATACGTAATGAGTGACGTGATGTAAAAATTGGAAAAAAAATATCAATGTTTTATTTATTTTAGTTTTTTTAGTTCAGAAATCTCTAAAGTTATAAACTGCAAAAATATTTATGGTATTTGATCAATAATTTTAATCTTTTAATTTAACTAGAAAAATACCTGAAAATTTTTAACCTAGTTCTATTTTTTCTTAGGTTTTTGTTACTTGAATACGAGAACTAAACATCCTTTAACCGAGATGAGATTTTTTTCAATTAAATATGACTACCTTATTATTGAATGCTACAGAAAAGTCCGATTTAAGCATTAAAACTGTTTCAGAAATGAGTCGAGTTTTCTGGCCTTACACGAATTTTGACCAATTTGAATATGGAATAAAGCCCTGGTGATTACTATTCAATGTGATGGTGGTGATGTTAAGTCAAGAAATCCCTTTTAATAGCTGTTAGTGATGTTCTTCAAGGTCATGCTAGAAGCAGACATGCTTGAAAAACAAACCAATCTTGTTCTAGCCCATGATTTTGAACTTTGAAACTATGAAGGTATTATGGATTACTATAAAGAAGGTTTCGAAAAACAGGTTTCTGGAAGGTTTCTGGTTTCGAAACTGCAAAACATAGATGTATTTAATACATTGTAGAAAAGTACAAACTTTCTAGCTATTAAAGAGGAAATTGCTCAATTTTGATCCAAAGTTATTTTGTCAAGCAAGATTTTAACAATTCTTGAAAGTGTTTTCACTATTGGAAACCAAAATGAGAAAAACTTTGTTTATACGAGAGATTGCTCGTAAGATTGCGGAAGGGGAAAAAGTTCCAAAAAATTTTGCCAATTTTAAATGCTCAGGATTTTGTAGAATTAGCTAAAATATTGCTGTGCTGTTTTAAAAAACAACGAATTTACCAGATTTCAAGGTTTTTTAAAGACACTTTACAGTTGGCTATCCACAGACTCTGAAAAAAGATCAGTGGTGGTTATGGAAATTGGTAGGAATGATAGATATGCAAAACTTTTCTAGACGAGAAGTTGAATCCATTCTACAAAATCTTACTATTTCTCCAAAGTTCCAGGGGTTCAAGCTACTACTTCAAAAAATCCTCAAATGCATTGACAAATACGCGGCCACATCCGGGTTGCAGCGGCGGTAGCTAGCAACCTAGTAAGAGACGATCACGTCCAATGTGTTAAGAAATATAAAAACCCATAGTTCCTAACAAAGGAGTCAGATCAAAACAAAAAGTACACCATTAGAACCGCCTTGTCCGAAACCCCTGTATAGGAAACTTTCTGTCCCTTGGCTTGAACAGCAAGGGGAAATATATTGGGCTTGAAAATCAAGAAAATTGACTTTAACCCACGTTTATTCTCCCCAAACGGGATATATTTTTTTCTTTTTTCTTTTTTTTTTCTTTTCCACAGATAGCTTGGCACTGGAACATCGTAGAGGGTTGTTCAATAGCTCATTTTAAAGTAAATTAATTGGGTTAAAACCTTTTTGTAACTAAAATAAATTATTTCTAAAAGAGAATAAATTTTCCACCAAAAACTGCATTTTCGATGTCTTTTCACACTCCAGTCTTTCAAAACATAATCGTATACCAGCGGTAAGATTTGAACCCACGCCTCCGAAGAGACTGGTGGCTAAAAACACCACCCCCGTGCCTTGGACCACTCGGCCAGGCTGCCTCTCATAAATAAATATATATGTGAATTTGGTGTTGCAGCAGTAGCTACAACCTAGTAAGAGATGATCAGTTCCAATGCTAAGAAATATAACAAAACTCCTGAAAAATAGAGTCAGATCAAAACAAAAGTACATCATTAGAATTACCTTGTCTGAAACCCTACTAGATAAATAATGAATGTCATCATAGTTTTATATTAGAGCTATGACGTGAATAGAAAAACATGAAATTATATTGTTGTTTCTGAAGACGTCATGAAATAATATCATTGCTCTATGACGTCAACAAAATCATTACGCTGTGACGTCATAATTACTACTTAAGAACTACAAAGATGAAAATGTTCTCATTCATAATTACATAATGGTTTCAATCAAGCAAGTCGCACGCAAGTTGAAAAAAACAGTACTACACAAACAACAGAGTATAGTATCTTGAAAAGAGAAAAGCAAAAAATATTCAAACCGACCAGCGCGCATCGAGAAGTAAAAATTGAGAGAGCAAAAACAAAGGTATTCAACCGACCAGGGCGAGAGGGTAAAAAATATCGAGAAGTAAAAAATAATTGAGAGAGCAAAACAAAGGTATTCAACCGACCAGACGTATCGAGAAGTAATAATTGAGAGAGCAAAACAAAGGTATTCAACCGACCATGCGTATCGAGAAGTAATAATTGAGAGAGCAAAACAAAGGTATTCAACCGACCAGGCGTATCGAGAAGTAATAATTGAGAGAGCAAAACAACTAACAGCAAGATGTGTTTATCACAATGATGAAGATTATAGACATGCAAAAATTGAGACAGCCAAACAAAAGATCAAGGAGAGTTATCACAATGATGAAGATTACCCGCATCAAATATAAGAAAAAACCAAAAGCAAAGGTATTCAACCGTCCAGGTGTATCGAGAGGCAAAAATTGAGACAGCCAAACAAAAGATCAAGGAGCGTTACTGGGGTGACAAAATCTATAATGAAAAAAATTAAATTCTCTGCGAGGTTGTACCGAAGAACGCATAAGAACAGAGGGAAAAATTACATTCAGAAATACAAGAAGATGGCAAAAATGCAGGCTGATCTTTGTAAATTGAGAAACATTTTACGCATGTTTTATCGGAATCACGAAAAGTATTCAAAATTACAGATTAAAATTCTCTTTGAAAGAGCGGATGCTGTTGAAAAGTCGGCTAGAAATTCTTTGGCAAAGCTTCATAGTAATATCCAAAGAAATGTTGTCAGTTTAACAAAAAAGCTTCCAAGGTATGGATTGGCAACTGCGAACAGTTTATAGATGCAATGGAAAATGTTCGACAACACAGTGAATATACGGAGGCGTACTTCTTAGAAAATTCGTATATTAATTTTGGAAGGAGCAATTGCAGTTTATGTAGCAGCAATTAAAAATATATATACAAGCATACCTATCAACAGCGAAGGAAAAGCAATGTTTTTCAATTATGGCGAAAACGAGCCTGTTAGGGTTATTACAATAAGGAAACAAACTGAACCCATAGTAACTTAAGTATTAAATCAAACAGTTCGTGGTCATAATAAAGAGCTGTGTAATGGCTCATTTTAAAGGAAACTGCCGTATATAGACACATTTTGTAATTAACAAAATTAATTATTATTATATAACAAATTGTTACGATATGGTAAGAACTAACTCTAGGCGATAGTAACTAATTTAATTTTGAAAAGAAAGAATTACGGTAGAAACCTAAATGGTAGTATAAGTAAACTACATTTCGTAGGAACCGTCCACCGGGATTTGAACTCGGAACGCAGGATTCAAAGTCTTAAGTGCTAACCACTACACTAAGAAACGTCCATATAACAAAGAATTTTAACAGTATATGATATAATAAAGATCGAACTCTTCCCTATACTAACTTGCATACGCAAACTTTCACAATAGTTAAGATTACAGTATTTATATTATACATCATTATAGATTATAAAAGGTTCAAATGTTCGAAGATTATATATAATAAAGAACGAATATAAAGTTATTATAATCACAATTGATAAGGTTGCTGTTTACAACTTGTTGAAAAGTCCGGGTTGCAGCGGTAGCTAGCAACCTAGTAAGAGACGATCACGTCCAATGTTAAGAAATATAAAAACCCATAGCTCCTAAAAAAGGAGTCAGATCAAACAAAAGTACACCATTAGAACCGCCTTGTCCGAAACCCCTTATATAGAAACTTTCTGTCCCTTGGCTTGAACAGCAAGGGAAACATATTGGCTTGAAAATCAAGAAAATTGACTTTAACCACGTTATTCTCCCCAAACGGATATTTTTTTCTCTTTTCCTTTTTTTGTATCCAGAGATAGCTTGGCACTGGAACATCGTAGAGGGTTGTTCAATAGCTCATTTTAAAGGAATTAATTGGGTTAAAAATCTATAGTAACTAAAATAAATTATTCTAAAAGAAAATAAATTTTTTCCAATAAAAACTGTATTTTTGATGCAATGACGTCATATTACTATATAAGAAACGTCAAAACTGTAAATGGCCTCATTCATGATTATAATAAAGAACGACCTCTTACCTATGCTAAATTTTATACGCCACTTAATTATTATAGTATAGGTTAGTAATTCAACAGATAGCATGGCACTGGAGCATTGTAGAGAGTTGTTCAATGGCTCATTTTGAAGGAAATTAATGGGGTAAAAATTATAATAAAGAACGACTTCTTCCCTATGCTAAATTTTATACGCCACTTAATTATTACATTAAAAGACGATTATTGGAATAACGAGCAATTGTATACATTGGAATTAGTTAGCTACTTGAAACGCCACTTAATTATTACATTAAAAGACAATTATTGGAATAACGAGCAATTGTATACATTGGAATTAGTTAGCTACTTGATTGTTTGAGGTTCGTCTCTTACTATTTCAAAGAAGAAAAAAGCCGTAGGCTTTTTCCTGTTTGTAATCAGTTTTTTTTATCCGGGTTGCAGCGGTAGCTAGCAACAACAACCGATATAGTTCATCATAAATAGTATTTGTCAATTAGGTTTTTTTATATATTAGAATTAAGAGTTCATGTTTCTGTAGGGGAGGATGATTTTCCGGGTTTGCAGCGGTAGCTAGCAACCTAGTAAGAGACGATCACGTCCAATGTTAAGAAATATAAAAACCCATAGTTTCCTAACAAAGGAGTCAGATCAAAACAAAAAGTACACCATTAGAACCGCCTTGTCCGAAAACCCTGTATAGGAAACTTTCTGTCCCTTGGCTTGAACAACAAGGGAAATATACTGGCTTGAAAATCAGAAAATTGACTTTAACCACGTTATTCTCCCCAAACGGGATATTTTTTTCTCTTTTCTTTTTTTCTTTTCCACAGATAGCTTGGCACTGGAACATCGTAGAGGGTTGTTTCAATAGCTCATTTTAAAGGAAATTAATTGGGTTAAAAATCTATAGTAACTAAAATAAATTATTTCTAAAGAGAATAAATTTTTCCACCCAAAACTGCATTTTTTGATGTCTTTTCACACTGCAGTCTTTCAAATTATAATAAAGAACGACCTCTTGCCTATACTAAATTTTTATACGCCACTTAATTGTAGTATAGGTTAGTAAATTCAACAGATAGCATGGTACTGGAACATCGTAGAGAGTTTGTTCAATGGCTCATTTTAAAGGAAATTAATGGGGTTAAAAACCTTTCGTAACTAAAACGAATGATTATTTTTATTATATTAAAAATTTTTACAATAAAGAACGACCTCTTGCCTATACTAAATTTTTATACGCCACTTAATTAAAGTATAGATTTCATTAAAAGATGATCATTGGAATAACAACAATTGCATACATTTGGAATTAGTTAGCTACTTGATTGTTTCCGGGTTGCAGCGGTAGCTAGCAACCTAGTAAGAGACGATCACATCCAATGTTAAGAAATATAAAAACCCATAGTTCCTAACAAGGAGTCAGATCAAAACAAAAAGTACACCATTAGAACCGCCTTGTCCGAAACCCCTGTATAGGAAACTTTCTGTCCCTTGGCTTGAACAGCAAGGGAAATATATTGGCTTGAAATCAAGAAAATTTGACTTTAACCACGGTTATTCTCCCCAAACGGGATATATTTTTTTCTTTTTTTCTATTTTTTTCTTTTCCACAGATAGCTTGGCACTGGAACATCGTAGAGGGTTGTTCAATAGCTCATTTTAAAGGAAATTAATTGGGTTAAAAATCTATAGTAACTAAAATAAATTATTTCTAAAGAGAATAAATTTTTCCACCAAAAACTGCATTTTTGATGTCTTTTCACACTGCAGTCTTTCAAACATAATCGTATACCAGCGTTAAGATTTGAACCCACGCCTCCGAAGAGACTGGTGGCTAACACCAGTGTCTTGGACCACATCGGGCCAGGCTGCCTCTCATAAATAAATATATATGTGAATTTGGGGGTTGCAGCAGTAGCTAGCAACCTAGTAAGAGACGATCAGTCCCATGCTAAGAAATATAACAAAACTCCTAAAAAACGAGTCAGATCAAAACAAAAGTACATCATTAGAACTACCTTGTCTGAAACCCTACTAGATAAATAATGAATGTCGTCATAGCTTTATATTAGAGCTATTCCTAGTAAGAGATGATCACGTTCAATGTTAAGAAATATTTACATTAAAAGACCATCATTGGAATTACACAGCATTGCTCATTTTGGACTTAGTTATCCGGTTGCAGCGGTAGCTAGCAACCTAGTAAGAGACGATCACGTCCAATGTTAAGAAATATAAAAACCCATAGTTCCTAAAAAAGGATCAGATCAAAACAAAAAGTACACCATTAGAACCGCCTTGTCCGAAACCCCTGTATAGAAAAACTTTCTGTCCCTTGGCTTTAACAGCAAGGGAAATATATATTGGCTTGAAAATCAAGAAAAGTGGCAGCTACTACAGACATTCTGCCTAAACGGGATATTTTTTTCTCTTTTTTTTTTCTCTTTTCTTTGTATCCAGAGATAGCTTGGCACTGGAACATCGTAGAAGGTTGTTCAATAGCTCATTTTAAAGGAAATTAATTGGGTTAAAAATCTATAGTAACTAAAATAAATTATTTCTAAAAGAGAATAAATTTTTCCACCAAAAACTGCCATTTTCGATGTCTTTTCACACTGCAGTCTTTCAAACATAATCGCATACCAGCGGTAAGATTTGAACCCACGCCTCCGAGAGACTGGTGGCTAACACCAGTGTGCCTTGGACTACTCGGCCAGGCTGCCTCTCATAAATAATAAAATATATGTGTGAATTTGGGTTGCAGCAGTAGCTAGCAACCTAGTAAGAGACGATCAGTCCAATGCTAAGAAATATAAAAACCCAAAACTCCTAAAATAGAGTCAGATCAAAACAAAAGTATATCATTAGAACTGACCTTGTCTGAAAACCCTACTAGATAAATAATGAATGGCATCATAGTTTTATATTAGAGCTATGACGTGAATAGAAAAACACGAAAATATATTGTTGTTTCTGAAGACGTCATGAAAATCCGGGTTGCAGCGGTAGCTAGCAACCTAGTAAGAGATATAATAAAGAACAACCTCTTGCCTATACTAAATTATATAGGCCACTTAACTATAGTATAGGTTAGTAAATCCGGGTTGCAGCGGTAGCTAGCAACCTAGTAAGAGACGATCACGTCCAATGTTAAGAAATATAAAAACCCATAGTTCCTAACAAAGGAGTCAGATCAAAACAAAAAGTACACCATTAGAACCGCCTTGTCCGAAACCCCTGTATAGGAAACTTTCTCTTTCCCTTGGCTTGAACAGCAAGGGAAATATATTGGCTTGAAAATCAAGAAAATTGACTTTAACCACGTTATTCTCCCCAAACGGGATATTTTTTTCTTTTTTTCTTTTTTTTTTCTTTTCCACAGATAGCTTGGCACTGGAACATCGTAGAGGGTTGTTCAATAGCTCATTTTAAAGTAAAATTAATTGGGTTAAAAACCTTTGTGTAACTAAATTAAATTATTTCTAAAAGAGAATAATTTTTCACCAAAAACTGCATTTTTGATGTCTTTTCACACTCCAGTCTTTCAAACATAATCGTATACCAGCGGTAAGATTTGAACCCACGCCTCCGAAGAGACTGTGGCTAACACCAGTGCCTTGGACCACTCGGCCAGGCTGCCTCTCATAAATAAATATATATGTGATCCGGGTTGCAGCGGTAGCTAGCAACCTAGTAAGAGACGATCACGTCCAATGTTAAGAAATATAAAAACCCATAGTTCTTAAAAAAAGAGTCAGATCAAAACAAAAAGTACACCATTAGAACCGCCTTGTCCGAAACCCCTGCATAGTAAAATTTCTGTCCCTTGGCTTGAACAGCAAGGGAAATATATTGGCTTGAAAATCAAGAAAAGTGGCAGCTACTACAACATTCTGCCTAAACGGGATATTTTTTTTCTTTTTTTTTCTCTTTTTTCTTTTCCACAGATAGCTTGGCACTGGAACATCGTAAAGGGTTGTTCAATAGCGCATTTTAAAGGAAATTAATTGGGTTAAAAATCTATAGTAACTAAAATAAATTATTTCTAAAGAGAATAAATTTTTCCACCAAAAACTGCATTTTTGATGTCTTTTCACACTGCAGTCTTTCAAACATAATCGTATACCAGCGGTAAGAATTGAACCCACGCCTCTGAAGAGACTGGTGGCTACAGCACCAGTGCCTTGGACCACTTCGGCCCAGCTGCCTCTCATAAATAAATATATATGTGAATTTGTTACATTAAAAGACGATCACTGAAATAACAAACATTCCATACATTGGACTTAGGTTAGGCTACTTGATCTTGTTAGAGTTTCGTCTCTTACTATTTAAAAGAAGAAAAAGCCGTAGGCTTTTTCCTGTTTGTATTTATAGTTAAAAAATGAACTCAAGTCCAAAGAAACTGAACACTGTGGTTCATTCATATAATCTTCATTATTTTAGCTAAAATGTAAATAAACAAGTTTCTTTTTTAAATTTTAAATTGAAAAGATAGTGTTTTTATTTCAACATATTAAAAGTTCTCCCCGACGGGGAATTGAAACCCCTTCTCCCAGGTAACAAGTGGGCATACTTACCATTAGACTATCGAATACTTATAAAATAAAAGTTACATATAAAGATATGATAATAATT
Organism: Artemia sinica; assembly: GCA_027921565.1. NCBI lineage: Eukaryota > Metazoa > Arthropoda > Branchiopoda > Anostraca > Artemiidae > Artemia > Artemia sinica. The sequence continues at coordinate 237,021 of JAPEVW010000156.1, read as the reverse complement.
TTTTTAATCCGGGTTACATCGATCTTCGAATTTTTATCCGGGGTTGCAGCAGTAGCTAGCGAACCTAGTAAGAGACGATCACTCCAATGTCAAGAAATATAAAACCCCCCAACTCCTAAAAAAAGAGTCAGATCAAAACAAAAAGTACACCATTAGAACCGCCTTGTCCGAATCCTCTATAAAGGAAAACTTACCTCCCTTTGGCTTGAATAACAAAGAAAATATATTTGGCTTGAAAATCAAGAAAATTGACTTTTACCACGTTATTCTCCACAAACGGGATATTTTTTTCTTTCCGCTTTTTCTTTCTGCTCAGCTAGCTGGGCACTGGAAAATCATAGAGAGCTGTATAATAGCTCATTTTAAAGGAAATTGCAACATCTAGTCACTTTGTATTTAAAAATAAAATACTTTTTAAAGTTTACAATAAAGAACGAACTCTGCCTATACTAGCTTACATAGGCAACTTAACTATATTATAGGCTGGTAAAGTTTTATTTAACGTTAACAAGTGGAGTGATTGTAGTATCATGGTTGCAGCTCTAGCTGTAATCTAATTTATAAATCTAATCCGGGTTGCATTTGTAGCTAGCAACCTAGTAAGAAACGATCAGTCCAATGTATAATAAAGATCGAACTCTTCCCTATACTAACTTGCATACGCAACTTCACTATAGTTTAAGATTACAGTATTTTATATTATACATCATTATAGATTATAAAAGGTTCAAATGTTCGAAGATTATAGAGTTAAAAATTTTTTACAATAAGGAACGAACTGTACCCCTAGTAACTGAAGTATTAAATTAAACAGCTCGTGGTCATAATAAAGAGCTGTGTAATGGCTCATTTTAAAGGAAACTGCTGTAGAAACCTTATATAGAACATATAGAACCTTTTGTAATTAACTAAAATAGTTATTATTATAAAATAAATTGTTAACGATATGGTAAAGAACTAACTCTAGGCCATAGTAACAAATTTAATTTTGAAAAGGAAGAATTACGGCAGAAACCTAAATGGTAGTATAAGTAAGCTACATTTCATAAGATCTGTCCACCGGGATTTGAACTCGGATTACTTGTTTTTCAAAGTCCTAAGTGCTAACCACTACACCAAGAAACGTTCATATATAAAAGAATTTTAACAGTATATATGATATTACAACTTAAAGACCGAACTCTAACCATCATCCGGGTTGTCAGCGGTAGCTAGCATCATTTGGGTTGCAGTGGTAGCTAGCATCCTAGTAACAGACGATCACGTCCAATGTTAAGAAATATAAAAACCCATAACTCCAAAAAAAAGTCAGATCAAAACAAAAAGTACACCATTAGAACCTCCTTTGTCCGAAATCCCTGTATTTAAACTTTCTGTTATTTTACTTGAACAGTAAGGGAAATATATTGGCTTTGAAAATCAAGAAAAGTGGTGGTTACTACAACATTCTGCCTAAACGGCATATTTTTTTTCTTTATTCTTTCTCTTTCCACAGATAGCTTGGCACTGGAACATCGTAGAGAGTTGTTCAATGGCTCATTTTAAAGGAAATCTCTAGATCTAGTGCCATTTGTACTTGTTTTTTTTTAATTACATTAAAGGACGAACTTTAGTCCATAGTAACTGGAATCCGGTTTGCGGTGGTAGCTAGCAAGCTAGTAAGAGACGATCACGCCCCATAGTAAAAATGAAATAGTTACATTAAAATACGATCAATGGAATAAAGACCATTGCATACATTTGGACTTAGATAGCTACTTGATTGTTTGGACTTAGTTCGTCTCTTACTATTTCAAGAAAAAAAGCCGTAGGCTTTTTCCTGTTTGTAATCAAGGTTTATCCGGGTTGCAGCGGTAGCTAACAACCTAGTAGTACACTATTAGAACCCCCTTGTTCCAAAACTTCTATATAGCAAACTTACCGTCCTTTGGCTTTGAATAACAAAGAAAATATATTGGCTTGAAATTACAGTAAAGAACGATCTCTCACCAATAGTAACTGATATACGGTGGCTCCAGGGGTAGTTATGGTAAAGAACAAATCCGTTGTAAGAGAAGATCACGGTAAGATAAGAGAGAAGATTATGGTAAAGAACAACCTAGTAAGAGAGATCACGCTCCATAGTAAAAACTAAAGTAACCCATAACTCCTGAAAAAAGATTCAGATCAAAACAAGAAGTACACTATTAGAACCGCCTTGTCTAAAACTTCTAAATAGCAAACTTACCGTTCTTTGGCTTGAATGACATATGATAAAGAACTTTACCTCTTGCCTATACTAAATTTTATTACGCCACTTAATTATAGTATTAGGTTAGTAATTCAGAGATAGCATGGCACTGGAACATCGGTAGAGAGTTGTTTCAATGGCTCATTTTAAAGGAAATTAATGGCTGGTAAAAACCTTTTGTAATTAAAACAAATTATTTTTTATTACATTAAGAAATTTTAATTATGTTCCTAAAGAAAAATCACCATAAGTAAAAATTTCCCATACAAAAATTGAACTCAAGCCTACTGGGTGAGAGCTATCCAAACCTCTAGACCATATAGGATATATTACAATATCCGATTAATGAAGTTTATGTTAAAGAACAAATTATAAACCTAGTTAGCTGCCTGATTATTTGAGAATCGTCTCAATTACTATTCCAAAGAAAGGAAAACCCGTAGGCTTTTTCCTGTTTGTAATTTATTTTATAATAAAGAATGAACTTCAGGCTTTACTAAACCTGAAAAGTTTAAATATTTTTTATATAGTAATCAAAAACGAGCTCTAAATGATGGTTGTAGCTATAGCTGGCAATCAAGTGAAAGAAAAACCGAAGCATATAGTAACTAAAAGTTTAAAATATGTTTTGAAAAAATCATAATTGCTGTAGATGGCACAACCTAGTGAAAGGCGAACCAGAGCCCATAGTAACTAAAAAGTGAAAAAATGTTTGAAATCCCGGGTTGCAGCGGTAGCTAGCAACCTAGTAAGAGACGATCACGTCCAATGTTAAGAAATAAAATAAAAACCCATAGTTCCTAACAAAGGAGTTAGATCCAAAACAAAATACATTAAAGATCGAACTTTTGTCCATAGTAACTTAAGTATTTATAATCCGGTAATTTGCAGCGGTAGCTAGCAACCTAGTAAGAGACGATCACCTCCAATGTAAAGAAATATAAAACCCCCCAACTCCTAAAAAAAGAGTCAGATCAAAACAAAAAGTACACCATTAGAACCGCCTTGTCCGAAAACCTCTATAAAAGAAACTTACCAGGGCCCTTTGGATTGAATAACAAAGAAAATATATTGGCTTGAAATCAAGCAAATTGACTTTTAACTACCACGTTATTCTCCACAAACGGGAATATTTTCTTTCTTTCCAAAACCTTGATTTTTCTTCTCAGTTAGCTGGCCGGCACTGCAGAATATCATAGAGAAGCTGTATATAGCTCATTTTGAAGGAAATTGCAATATCTAGTGCCTTTTGTAATTAACAATAAAATATTTTTTAAAGTAGAATCAATTTTGTCAAAAAAACTTGCATTTTGTGATGTATTTTCATGCTGCAGTCTTTCAAAGATATTTGAATTTTGAAGCAATCAAACAGTTCATGGTAATGAACTCTATAGTAATAATAGCAACTTGTCTCAATAGTAACGCGAAACTACCTGGAAACCAAAATTTTCTTTTCTGGCTTAATCGCTAAAATTATTATGTAAACTGCAAAAATATCTATGATGCCTAATCAGTAATAGTAATTTCTTAATTTAACAACAAAAATACCTGAAAATTTTATAATTAGTTTTACTTTTTGTCTCCTGGAAGAAAATTTTGTTTTAATCTCAGTTCAAAGTTATTATTGATATCCTGGAACCGAATTTTTTTTGGTTTGTGTAACCCGTAATGTACGTATCTCCATATTATTGTCGTATAATTGCAATTATTTTAGTTTTCAGTCCAGAAAAGCTAAACTTATTATGTAAACTGCAAAAATATTTATGGTGTCTAACCAATAATACTAATTTTGTAATTCAAACAAGATAAATACCTGAAAATTTCAAAATTAGTTTTGTTTTTGCTAGGTTTTAAGATACTCGACAACGGGGTATTGTGTAATCAATAATTTTAAACCTTGAAAAAATATAGTCTCGCTTGAAAGGAAAAAAGAAAGAATAGCCAAAAAAACTATCAAAATAGAGCGTTCCAAATATCTACTAATGAAAACTATACTACACGAAAAAATAAAGGTAACATCCTGAAATATAGGAAAGTTTATTAAAAGAGATAAAAATGCCACCGAACGCAATCAAAATCTCGAGAACGCGTAAGGATTGCTACTAAGATTGTCTTGTGATCCAGAATTTAAGGAAAATGAAATATGACAGAGCAAACAGAGGTATGTTACGGATCAGGGGTATCGCAGAAGGGAAAATTGAGACAGCCAAACAAAAGAGCAAGGAACGGTATGAATAGCACGATATAGATTACCGAAACAAAAATAAAAAAAAGTTGCAACCAGAATAATGGGTAGATACTGGGGTGACAAAAGCTATAATGAAAAATTAAATTCTCTGCGAGGTTGTATCGAAGAACGCGTAAGGACAAAGGGAAAAAATTACATTCAGAAATACAAGAAGATGGCAAAAATGCAAAACATATGACAGAGCAAAACAGAAGGTATGTTACGGATCAGGGGTATCGACAAGGGAAAATTGAGACAGCCAAACAAAAGAGCAAGGACGGTATGATAACGATATAGATTACCGAAACAAACATAAGAAAAAAGTTGCTACCAGAATAATGGGTAGATACTGGGGTTGACAAAAGCTATAATGAAAAAATTAAATTCTAGCGAGGATAAATGTACCGAAGAACGCATAAGGACAAAGGGAAAAATTACCTTCAGAAATACAAGAAGATGGCAAAAATGCAGGCTGATCTTTGTAAATTGAGAAACATTTTACGCATGTTTTATCGGGATCACGAAAACTATTCAAAATTACAGATTAAAATTCTCTTGAAAGAGCGGATGCTGTTGAAAAGTCAGCTAGAAAAGCTTTGGCAAAGCTTCATAGCCATATCCAAAAGAAATGTTGTCAGTTTAATGAAAAGCTTCCAAGGTATGGACTGGCAACTGCGGAACAGTTTATAGATACAATGGAAAATGTTCGACAACACAGTGATATACAGAGGCGTACTTCTTAGAAAGTTCGTATATTAATTTTGGAAGTAGCAATTGCAGTTTATGTAGCAGCAATAAAAATATATATACAAGCATACCTATCAACAGCGAAGGAAAAGCAATGTTTTTCAATTATGGCGAAAACGAGCCTGTTAGGGTTATTAGTATATGTGTTTGTAAGACTAATGATTAGAACAAATTCCTGGAACACCGACTCAAGGAAAAAAGTATTTCCAACTGTGTTTTAAACACGTTATTTTAGTTCTACTGAATATTTGGTAAAAATGCTCTGTGTAGTAGAACAAACTGTCTTGAAAAGTACAAGGGACAACTATCGAAAAAATGCTCTGAATCTAGATCTGACAAGGAAATTATGATGGCTGGAGTCACCTTTAACAATCTGAGTAAACATTCAAAACCAAAAATTGGGCAGCAGTTTACTTGGCAATGTCACCCTGATATCTGCAAGCTCTATCCGACGGATATTCAATTATGTCAAATTCTTTTTTATATTCCTTGAAAATAATATAACATTAAAATTTTCAACTGACAAAGTGGTTAATTTCTACATGGCGGCTTGGATTATTGTGAAATCAATTACAGGGACACAAAAAGCATGGGCATTCGTTATACTGTAGCCCAAATGAGGGATGTCAGAGCTATCCGGGTTGCAGCGGTAGCTAGCAAACCTAGTAAGAGACGATCACCTCCAATGTTAAGAAATATAAAAATATAATAAAGAACGACCTCTTGCCTATACTAAATTTTATTCGCAACTTAATTTTAGTACAGGTTAGTAAATCGACAGATAGCTTGGCACTGGGATTACAGTAAAGAACGACATGCCCATGTCAACTGAAATATTCTATTGACAATCAAACTTCAAAAACTTCAAACAACATCTTTTTGAAAGTTGCTTCTCGAAGAAATTACATAAAGGATCGATATAGTTTCATCATAAAATGATTTTTGTCAATTAGGTTTTTTTTTATATAATTATCCATTATTATTTAAAATTTTACATTAAAGAACGAACTTTAGTCCATAGTCCGGGTTGCAGCAGTAGTTTACAATAAAGAACGACACCTAGTCCATGTTAACTGAAACATAAAAGTGATTATGTAATTTCCATCAGTATCATGGCTGTAGAAGATGGCTGAAACCTAGTAAAGAACAAACCATTACAGTAAAGTACACCACGCAACCTAGGCTGCGTAGGTTTGCGGTAGCTAGCAACCTAGTAAGAGACACATCACGTCCAATGTTAAGAAAATATAAAAACCCCTAGCTCCTAACAAAGGAGTCAGATCAAAACAAAAAAGTACACCATTAGAACCGCCTTGTCCGAAACCCCTGTATAGGAAACTTTCTGTCCCTTGGCTTGAACAGCAAGGGAAATATATTGGCATGAAAAATCAAGAAAAATTGACTTTAAAACCACGTTTATTCTTCCCAAACGGGATATTTTTTTTTTTTTTTTTCTTTTTTTTTCTTTTTCTTTTCCACAGATAGCTTGGCACTGGAACATCGTAAAGGGTTGTTCAATAGCTCTTTTAAAGGAAATTAATTGGGTTAAAAAAATCTATAGTAACTAAAATAAATTATTTCTAAAAGAGAATAAATTTTTCCACCGTTGGGAAAAAAAACTGCATTTTTGATGTCTTTTTCACACTGCAGGTCTTTCAAACATTATAATAATATATAATAAGCAACGACCTCTTGCCTATACTAAATTTTATAGGCCACTTAACTATAGTATAGGCTAGTAAAGTTTTCATACAGGACTGATATATAGTTGATTACGGTAATCCGGGTTGCAGCGGTAGCTAGCAACCTAGTAAGAGACGATCACGTCCAATGTTCAAAAAAAATATAAAACCCCCCAACTCCTAATCAAAAAACAAAAAGTACACCATTAGAAAACCGCCTTATCCGAATCCTCTATAAAGGAAACTTACCGCCCTTTGGCTTGAATAACAAAGAAAATATATTGGCTTGAAAATCAAGAAAATTGACTTTTACCACGTTATTCTCCACAAACGGGATATTTTTTTCTTTCCGCTTGATTTTTTTAAAATAAGAACGACACCTAGCTCATGTTAACTGAAACATAAATAGAGATTACATAATTTCCATCAATATCCATGGCTGTAGAGATGGCTGAAGCCTAGTAAAGAACAATACATAAAAGTTCGACGTCAGTCAAGAGGATCTAATGTAGTTTAACCCGGGTTGTAGCGGTTGCTAGTAGCCTAGTAAGAGACTATCACGTCCTATGTCCAGGTTGCAGCGGTAGCTAGCAACTCCGGGTTGCAGCGGTAGCTAGCAACCTAGTAAAGAGGACGATCACGTCCAATGTTAAGAAATATAAAAACCCATAGTTCCTAACAAAGGAGTCAGATCAAAACAAAAAGTACACCATTAGAACCGCCTTGTCCGAAACCCCTGTATAGGAAACTTTCTGTCCCTTGGCTTGAACAGCAAGGGAAATATATTGGCATGAAAATCAAGAAAATTGACTTTAACCACGTTATTCTTCCCCAACGGGATATTTTTTTTCTTTTTTTCTTTTTTTTTTTCTTTTCTTTTCCACAGATAGCTTGGCACTGGAACATCGTAAAGGGGTTGTTTTTTTTCAATAGCTCATTTTAAAGGAAATTAATTGGGTTAAAAATCTATAGTAACTAAAATAAATTATTTCTAAAAGAGAATAAATTTTTCCACCAAAAACTGCATTTTTGATGTCTTTTCACACTGCATCCGGGTTGCAGCGGTAGCTAGCAACCTAGTAAGAGACGATCACGTCCAATGTTTAAGAAATATAAAAACCCATAGTTCCTAACACAAGGAGTCAGATCAAAACAAAAAGTACACCATTAGAACCGCCTTGTCCGAAAACCCCTGTATAGGGAAAACTTTCTGTCCCTTGGCTTGAACAGCAAGGGAAATATATTGGCTTGAAAATCAAGAAAATTGACTTAACCACCACGTTATTCTCCCCCAAACGGGATATTTTTTTTTTCTTTTTTCTTTTTTTTTCTTTTCCACAGATAGCTTGGCACTGGAACATCGTAGAGGGTTGTTCAATAGCTCATTTTAAAGTAAATTAATTGGGTTAAAAAACCTTTTGTAACTAAAATAAATTATTTTTCTAAAAGAGAATAAATTTTTCCACCAAAAACTGCATTTTTTTCGATGTCTTTTCACACTCCAGTCTTTCAACAACATAATCGTATACCAGCGGTAAAGATTTGAACCCCACGCCTCCGAAGAGACTGGTGGCTAACACCAGTGCCTTGGACCCACTCGGCCAGGCTGCCTCTCATAAATAAATATATATGTGAATTTGGGTTGCAGCAGTAGCTAGCAACCTAGTAAGAGATGATCAGTCCAATGCTAAGAAATATAACAAAACTCCTAAAAATAGAGTCAGATCAAAAAACAAAAGTACATCATTAGAATTACCTTGTCTGAAACCCTACTAGATAAATAATGAATGTCATCATAGTTTTATATTAGAGCTATGACGTGAATAGAAAAACATGAAATTATATTGTTGTTTCTGAAGACGTCATGAAATAATATCATTGCTCTATGACGTCAACAAAATCATTACGCTGTGACGTCATAATTACTACTTTAAGAACTACAAAGATGAAAATGTTCTCATTCATAATTACATAATGGTTTCAATCAAGCAAGTCGCACGCAAGTTGAAAATCCGGGTTTTGCAGCGGTAGCTAGCAACCTAGTAAGAGACGATCACGTCCAATGTTAAGAAATATAAAAAACCCATAGTTCCTAAAAAAGGAGTCAGATCAAAACAAAAAAAGTACACCATTAGAACCGCCTTGTCCGAAACCCCTGTTTAGGAAACTTTCTGTCCCTTGGCTTGAACAGAAAGGGAAATATATTGGCTTGAAAATCAAGAAAAGTGGCAGCTACTACAACATTCTTCCTAAACGGGATTTTTTTTCTTTTTTTTTTCTTTGTTTCCAGAGATAGCTTCGCACTGGAACATCGTAGAGGGTTTTCAATAGCTCATTTTAAAGGAAATTAATTGGGTTAAAAACCTTTTGTAACTAAAATAAAATTATTTCTAAAAGAGAATAAAATTTTTTCCACCAAAAAACTGCATTTTTCGATGTCTTTTCACACTGGGGGCAGTCTTTCAAACATAATCGATACCAGCGGTAAGATTTGAACCCACGCCTCCAAAAGAGGCCTGACTGGTGGCTAACAAACCAGTGCCTTGGACCACTCGGCCAGGTTGCCTCTCATAAATAATATATATTTGAATCCGGGTTGCAGCAGTAGCTAGCAATCTAGTAAGAGACGATCAGTCCCAATGCTAAGAAATATAACAAAACTCCTAAAAAATAGAGTCAGATCAAAAACAAAAGACATCATTAGAATTACCTTGTCTGAAACCCTACTAGATAAATATTGAATGTCGTCATAGTTTTACAATAAAGAACGACCTCTTGCCTATACTAAATTTTATACGCCACTTAATTATAGTATAGTTACATTAAAAGACGATCATTGGAATAAACAAACAATTATAACTATACTAAATACATTAAAGAACGAACTTTAGTCCATACTTTATTTAAATAAAGGATCGATCCCTGGATATATCCGGGTTGCAGCGGTATTACAAAAAACAAAAGGCCAGGCTCGAATCATCGAATTCAAGCTGAAACTAAGTGAAGGACAATTATGCCTCAATATATTCACAGTGATGTATAAGATTTCCCATTAAACCATCTGTAAACTTTTTCCATAGTTTTGCAGTAAAGAACGATCTTTCACCCATAGTAACTGATATATGGTGGTTCTAGTTGGTTGTTCAATGGCTCATTTTAAAGAAATTCATGGGTTAAAAACTTCTTCTAATTAAAATAAATCGTTTTTTAGTACCTTGAGAAATTTTAATTATGTTTCTTAAGAAATCATCATAAGTTAAAATTTCCCATACAAATTTGAAGTCAAGCCAACTGGGTGAGAGCTATCCCAACCTCTAGACCATATAGTCTGGGTTGCAGCGGTAGCTAGCAACCTAGTAAGGAGACGATCACGTCCAATGTTAGAAAAATTAAAAAACCCATAGTTCCTAAAAAAGGAGTCAGATCAAAACAAAAAGTACCCCATTTAGAACCGCCTTGTCCGAAACCCCTGTATAGGAAACTTTCTGTCCCTTGGCTTGAACAGCAAGGAAAATATATTGGCATGATTACAATAAAGAACGAACTCTCTGCCTATACTAACTTGCATAGCCAACTATATTATAGGCTTGTACAGTTTTATTTAAAGTTTACATATAGCGAATCGATGTAGTTCATTATAAATGGTGTTTTGTCAATACGTTTTTTTTTTTTTATACATATATAACATCAAGAATCATCGGATTCATCGAATCATCAGAATATACCTATAGTAGCTAATGTTATTAACATCCTATTGCAAACGAAAAATAGAAATAGTATTTTTAACATTATAAAAAGCATGTAGATATATTTATTGTAAAATGCAGTAATTCTTTTAGGGTTTTAGTAAAAAATCTAAAACTCTTTAGAGTCTTTAAAAAAAAAAACTGATTTGTCAACTGAAACTAGATTAATTCCTGAAAATTTTAAATAAAACAATTTTATTTAGCTACAAACTGCAAAATTATTTTAAGATGTCTTAGCAATAATGGATTTTTTTTATTCAAACCAGAAAAGAACCTAAGAAATCTTAAAATTAGTTTTTGTTTTTGTTAGATTCTAACTACTTGACGCAAAGAAAATCTGATTCGTCCAACTGAAACTAGAATAATTCCTGAAAATTTTAAATAAAAATAATTCTATTTAACTGCAAACTGCAAAAATATTTTACGGTGTCTGAGCAATAATTTTTATTTTCTAATTCAAAACCAGAAAAAAACTACCCAAGAAAAAAAAAAATTTTAAAATTAGTTTGGTTTTCCCCTGTGCTTGAAGTGACTCGTTACGTCGCTTACATTATAAGACGATTATTGGAATAACATTTCACTGCATACATTGGACTTAGTTAGCTACTTGATTGCTTGAGGTTCGTCTCTTACTATTTCAAAGAAGAAAAAGCTGTAGGCTTTTTCCTGTTTGTAATGGATATAGCATAAAACGAAACCCAAGCTGTAACTGACGTCATCCTGGTTGCAATAGTAAATAACGAACTCTTGCCCTTAGTTACTATTTAAGAAACAACAAAGATGTAAATGGTCTCATTCATGAACTACATAATGGTTAAATCAAAAAGCAAGCTACACGCAAGTTAAAAAAACAGTACTAAACAAACAACAGAGATAGTAACTTGAAAAGAAAATAGCAAAGGTATTCAACCGACCAGGCGTATCGAAGAAGTATACATAAAGGAACGATGTAGTTCATCATAAATGGTGTTTGTCAGTACGTTTTTTTGTATAGTTATCCATTTTTATGTAAAATGCAGTAATTTTTGTGTGGGGTTTAAACAAAAAAATTATTTGTTAACTACAACCCGAAAAATTCCTGAATATTTTAAATGAAATAATTTTATTTAACTGCAAACTGCAAACATATTTATGATGTAATTTTTTTAATTCAAACCAGAAAAATACCTGAAAATTTTGAAATTAGTTTTCGTTTTTCTTTCAGTTAAAGTGACTCGTTACGCCATTTTATCGGTTTGTAATTACGTTAAGGCACGAATCCAGGTTGCAGCGGTAGCTAGCTACCTAGTAAGAGACGATCACGTCCAATGTTAGAAATATAAAAACCCATAACTCCTAAAAAAAGAGGTCAGATCAAAACAATTATAATAAAGAACGAACATTTTACCGATTATCTACTAATAACCATATATGACGTAATAAGTGACATGACGTAATATCTAAAATTATAATAAAGATCGAACTCTTCCCTATATACTAACTTGCATAGGCAACTTCACTATAGTGAAGATTACAGTATTTATATTATACATCATTATAAATTATAAAAGGTTCGAATGTTCGAAGATTATAGAGTTAAAAATCTTCCCACAACCGGGAATCGAACCCGGTCCCTCCTAAGTGAAAGTTAACTATCGTGGCCACTAGACCAAATGGGACCATAAAGCAGTATGATTTAAGAACCATATGCATATTATTATTTAACCATACCAATTATAATAAGGCCAAAACAAAAATCGTCGAATTGCAACCTTACTTTTGACACATCAGTTAAATCTTCATCAGACTTAAAAACTGTTTTGCTAGTTTTTACAGTAAAGAACGAACCTTAGCCCATAGTAACAGAAATAAGAATATCTAGGTTGCAGCGGTAGCTAGCAACCTATTAATTACATATTCCAGATTGCAGTGGTAGCTAGCAACCTAGTAAGAAACGCCAAATTTAAAGATGATACTTAGAAGAACAAACCATTGCTTATGTTTGGACTTAGTTAGCTGCCTGGTTCTTTGAGGTTACATTAAGAGACGATCATTGGAATAACAAACTATTGCATAATTTGGACTTAGTTAGCTACTTGATTGTTTGAGGTTTCGTCTCTTACTATTTTCAAAGAAAGAAAAAGCCGTAGGCTTTTTTCCTGTTTGTAATCATATAGCATAGAATCTGGGTTGCAGCGGTAGCTAGCAACCTAGTAAGAGACGATTAGTCCAATGTTGTTAAAGATTATAGAGTTAAAAAATTTTCCCACACCGGGAATCGAAAACCGAGCCTGTTAAGTGAAAGTTAACTATCCTAGCCACTAGACCATATGGATCCATAAATAAGTATGATTTAAGAGCCATATGCATATTATTATTTCACCATACCAATTATAATAAGGCCAAAACAAAATCGTCGACTTGCAACCTTACTTTTGACACATTAGTTTAAATCTTCATCAGGCTTAAAAAATGTTTTGCTAGTTTTACATGAAAGAACGAACCTACGACGAAACAAAAAACGCCCATATTTTAACAACCGAGTTTTATATTAAAACATTACAGTAATCTGGGATGCAGCGGTAGCTAGTTTACATTATCCGGGTTGCAGCGGTAGCTAGCAACCTAGTAAGAGACGATCACCTCCAATGTTAAGAAATATAAAAACCCGTAGCTCCTAAAAAAAGAGTCAGATCAAACAAAAAGTACACCATTAGAACCGCCTTGTCCAAATCCTCCATAAAGGAAACTTACCGCCCTTTGGCTTGAATAACAAAGAAAATATATTGGCTTGAAAATCAAGAAAAAGAGACTTTTACACGTTATTCTCCCAAACGGGATATTTTTTTTTTTTTTTTTTTTCTCTTTTTTTTTTCTTTGTATCCAGAGATAGCTTGGCACTGGAACATCGTAGAGGGTTGTTTCAATAGCTCATTTTAAAGGAAATTAATTGGGTTAAAAAATCTATAGTAACTAAATAAATTATTTTTAAAAAGAGAATAAATTTTTTTCAATAAAAAACTGTATTTTTGATGCAGTGACGTCATAATTACTATATTAAAACGTCAAAACTGCTCTAATAAAGATCGAACTCTTCCCTATACTAACTTGCATAGGCAACTTCACTATAGTTAAGATTACAGTATTTATATTATACATCATTATAAATTATAAAAGGTTCAAATGTTCGATTATAATAAAGAACGACCTCTTGCCTATGCTAATCTTATATGCCACTTAATTATATTATAGGTTAGTAATTCCACAGAAAGCTTGGCACTGGAACATCCTAGAGAGTTGTTCAATGGCTCATTTTAAAGGAAATCAATGGCGTTAAAAACATTTTGTAATTAAAATAAACTTATGTTTAAAATATAATTAGTTTTTTAAGAAAAACTTACATAAAGGATCGATGTGGTTCATTATAAATTATAAAAGGTTTAGAGCTTCTAATGTTCGAAGATTATAGAGTTAAAAATTTTCCCATACCGGGATTCGAACCCGGGCCTCCTAGATAAAGCCAGCTATTCTATCCACTAGACCATATGGGACTGTAAAACAGTATGATTTAAGAAACCATATGCATATTATTATTTCATTATACCAATTATAATAAGGCCCAAAACAAAATCGGCGACTTGCAACCTTACTTTTGACACATCAGTGAAATCTTCATCAGACTAAAAAATGTTTTTGCTAGTATAAATCCATGAATTCAGTTTTTATTTGGTCTACGCTACCCATAAAATCACGCGTCAAATTGCTAGAACCTAACAAAAACCAAAACTAATTTTTAAGTTTTCAGGAATTTTTCTAGTTATTATTGCCAATACTAAATAAGCCTATATTGGTTAATGATATATTAGTAATGATATGGTTTTACTGATAGCTGAATTACAAATAAAAGAAATGATCCCAGATGGCTTTGAAAAAAACCACCATCCGGGTTGCAGCGGTAGCTAGCAACCTAGTAAGAGACGATCACCTCCAATGTTAAGAAATATAAAAACCCGTAGCTCCTAAAAAAAGAGTCAGATCAAAACAAAAAGTACACCATTAGAACCGCCTTGTACAAATCCTCCATAAAGGAAACTTACCGCCCTTGGCTTGAATAACAAAAGAAAATATATTGGCTTGAAAATCAAGAAAATAGACTTTTACCCACGTTTATTCTCCCCAAACGGGATATTTTTTTCTTTTTTTCTACTTTTTTTTTTTTTTCTTTTTTTGTATCCAGAGATAGCTTGGCACTGGAACATCGTAGGGGGGTTGTTCAATAGCTCATTTTAAAGGAAATTAATTGGGTTTAAAAATCTATAGTAACTAAAATAAATTATTTTTAAAAGAGAATAAATTTTTTCAATAAAAACTGTATTTTTGATGCAGTGACGTCATAATTACTATATAAGAAACGTCAAAACTGCAAAAGGTCTCATTCATGAATACATTTATAATAAAGAGCGACCTCTTGCCTATACTAAATTTTATAGGCCACTTAACTATAGTAGCATAAAGGATTTTATAATAAAGAACATCCGGGTTGCAGCGGGAGCTAGCAACCTAATAAGAGACGATCGAGTCCAATGCTAAGAAATGAAAAAAAAACCATAGCTCCTAAAACAGCAGTCAGATCAAAACAAAAAGTACACCATTAGAACCGCCTTGTCCAAAAAAAAAAAAAACTCTGTATAGGAAACTTTCTGTAATTTGGCTTGAACAGCAAGGCTTGAAAATCAAGAAAATTGACTTTAACCACGTTATTCTCCACAAACGGGATATTTTTTTTTTTTGTTTTCCAGAGATAGCTTGGCACTGGAACATCGTAGAGAGTTGTTCAATAGCTCATTTTAAAGGAAATCTCTAGATCTAGCGTCTTTTGCACTTAATTTTTTTTTAATATAATAAAGAACGACCCCTTGCCTATACTAAATTTTATAAGCCACTTAAATTATAGTATAGGATAGTAATTCAACAGATAGCTTGGCACTGGAACATCGTAGAGAGTTGTTCAGTGGCTCATTTTAAAGGAAATTAATGGGGTGAAAAACGTTTTTGTAATTAAAAACAAATTATTTTTATTACATTAAGAAATTTTAGTTATAATTTCTTAGAAATCATCATAATTTACATAAAGGACCGATATAGTTCATTATAAATGGTGTTTTTCAATACGTTTTTTATTTATATATAAAGGAATTATAATAAAGAACGACCTCTTGCCTATACTAAATTTTATACGTCACTTAATTTAGGTTAGTAATTCCACAGATAGCTTGGCACTGGAACATCGTAGAGAGTTGTTTAATGGCTCATTTTAAAGCAAAATTAATGGGGTTAAAAAACTTTTTGTAGTTATCCGGGTTGCAGCGGTAGCTAGCAACCTAGTAAGAGACGATCACGTCCAATGTTAAGAAATATAAAAACCCATAGCTCCTAAAAAAGGAGTCAGATCAAAACAAAAAGTACACCATTAGAACCGCCTTGTCCGAAAACCCTGTATAGGAAACTTTCTGTCCCTTGGCTTGAACAGCAAGGGAAATATATTGGCTTGAAAATCAAGAAAATTGACTTTAACCACGTTATTCTCCCCAAACGGGATATTTTTTCTTTTTTTTTTTTCTTTTGTATCCAGAGATAGCTTGGCCACTGGAACATCGTAGAGGGTTGTTCAATAGCTCATTTTAAAGGAAATTAATTGGGTTAAAAATCTATAGTAACTAAAATAAATTTATTTCTAAAAGAGAATAAATTTTTCCAAATAAAAACTGTGTATTTTTGATGCAGTGACGTCATATTACATTAAAGGACGATCATTTGAATAACAGACCATTGCATACATTAAACTTTGTTTACATTAAAGAACAAAACTTCCAGCCCATTGTAGCTAAAATAAGATTATAATTAATGTTAAAGATTAATCATTGTCCGGGTTGCAGCGGTAGCTAGCAACCTAGTAAGAGACGATCACGTCCAATGTTAAGAAATATAAAAACCCATAGCTCCTAAAAAAGGAGTCAGATCAAAATTATAATAAAGATCGAACTCTTCCCTATACTAACTTGCATACGCAACTTCACTATAGTTAAGATTACATTCTAATAAAGAACGAACCCTTTCCTATACTAAATTGCATACTTTGTATAATTATAGTTACTGATATAGTAATGATATGATTTATTGATAGCTGAATTACAAATTAAAGAAAAGTACCCCGGGTGGCTTTGAACCACCAACCGTTCGGTTAAAGACAGATCGTGCTAGACACTTGGACTATAACGTCACTAATTAAAGTTGTAAAATTAACAATATGGTACAAAAAGGATCGATACAGTTCATTATAAATGGGCACTATGTAAGTTTCATCGAATATAGCTGAAACCTAGTAAAGAACAAGCCACGGCACATAGTAGGTAAAAGCTAAGATAGCAAAAGCATCGTCTCTTGCTATTCCAACTAAGAAAAAGCCATAGGCTTTTTCCTGTTTTGGTTGCAGTGATTGCTAGCAACCTTGTAAGAGATGGTCACGTCTAATGCTAATTTCAGTAAGGACCGAAGTCTATCTCATAGTAAATGATGCAACAGGGAAAAAAAGAGGTCTATTGTGTATATGACGTCATTATAATGATGAACTATTCCTTGCTTATACTAGCTTGCATAGGCAACTTAACTATAGTTAAGACTACAGTATTTATATTATGATAAAGCAAAAAGTTTCATCAAGTTTACTCTTACCCATCAAAAGCTACGATCCTGAAAAAATTTGCATTATTTTCGAAAAAAGGAAACAACAAACCCCTAAAAAAGTCATTGAATCTTAATGAATTAAACAAAAGGATCGTTATAGTTAAAACTAAAGAACGAACTTTAGTCCATAGTAACTGAAGTTATATTATTACAGTAAAGAACGATCTCTGGCCCATAGTAACTGATATAAGGTGGTTTATATTATCCGGGTTTATTATAATAAAGGACGACCTCTTACCTATAGATATTTAATTGTAGTATAGGTTAGTAATTCAACAGATAGCATGGCACTGCAACATTGTAGAGAGTTGTTCAATGTCTCATTTTGATCCGGGTTGCAGCGGTAGCTAGCAACCTAGTAAGAGACGATCACCTCCATGTTAAGAAAATATAAAACCCCCCAACTCCTAAAAAAAGAGTCAGATCAAAACAAAAAAAGTACACCATTAGAACCACCTTGTCCGAATCCTCTATAAAGAAAACTTACCGCCCTTTGGCTTGAATAACAAAGAAAATATATTGGCTTGAAAATCAAGAAAATAGACTTTTACCACGTTATTCTCCACAAACGGGATATTTTTTTCTTTTTTCTTTTTCTTTTCCACAGATAGCTTGGCACTGGAACATCGTAGAGGGTTGTTCAATAGCTCATTTTAAAGGAAATTAATTGGGTTAAAAATCTATAGTAACCTAAAATAAATTATTTCTAAAAGAGAATAAATTTTTCCACCAAAACTGCATTTTTGATGTCTTTTCACACTGCAGTCTTTCAAACATAATCGTATACCAGCGGTAAGATTTGAACCAACGCCTCCGAAGAGACTGGTGGCTAATTACATTAAAAGACGATCATTGGAATAACAAACAATTGCATACATTGGAATTAGTTAGCTACTTGATTGTTTGAGGTTCGTCTCTTACTATTTCAAAGAAGAAAGAGCCTTAGGCTTTTTCCTGTTTGTAATCAGTTTATTATCCGGGTTGCAGCGGTAGCTAGAAACTTACATAAAGGATCTATAATAAAGAACCACCTTTTGCCTATACTAAATTTATACGCCACTTAATTATAGTATAGGTTAGTAATTCCACAGATAGCTTGGCAATGGAACATCGTAGAGAGTTGTTTAATGGGTTTACATTAAAGAAACGATCTTCAGTTTCGATCTTCTTTCTCAGAAGAAGAAGAGTGCCGTGAATTAGAAGAAGAAAGTTGAGTTGGCTAAAATTAAAACAAAATGGTGTTAGCAGATCTAGGAAGAAAAATCAGTTTCAGCCTTGAAATCTCTCAATTCTGCAACAACAATCAGTAAAGAAGTATTAGATGGTTTATTGAAAGAAATAGCAACTGCCCTAATTGAAGCTGATGTTAATATTTGACAAGTTCTGCAACTCAGAGAAAATGTCAAAAGTGCAATATCTTTTGATGATCAAGTTGCTGGTCTCAACAAGCAACGGATGATTCAAATGGGCGTTTTTAGGGAGTTGCTAAAGCTAGTTGATCCTGGTGTACCAGAATATAAACCAGCCAAAGGAAAAGCAAACGTGATTATGTTTGGGTCTCTTCAAGGGTCAGGAAAGACAACAACGTGTACAAAACTCGCCTATTATTACATGAAACGAAACTGGAAGACTTGTTTGGTCTGTCCTGATACTTTTCAGAGCCGGTGCCTATGACCAAATTTAGCAGAATGCTACAAAGGCTAAAATTCCGTTTTATGGTAGTTATACAGAGAGTGATCCAGTTGTAATTGCATCTGATGGTGTTGAAACCTTTAAAACAGAAGGATTTGAAATCATTATTGTTGACACAAGTGGTCGTCATAAGCAAGAGGATTCACTTTTTGAAGAAATGTTGCAAGTTTCAAATGCTGTAAAGCCAGATAATGTTATTTTTGTCATTGATGCCTCTATTGGCCAGGCATGTGAAGCTCAAGCTAAAGCGTTTCAAACAAAAGGTGGATGTTGGTTCTGTGATCCGGGTTGCAGCGGTAGCTAGCAACCTAGTAAGAGACGATCACGTCCAATGTTAAGAAATATAAAAAAACCCATAGTTCCTAAAAAAAAGGAGTCAGATCAAATTCAAAAAGTACACCATTAGAACCGCCTTGTCCGAAACCCCTGTATAGTAAACTTTCTGTCCCTTAGCTTGAACAGCAAGGGAAATATATTGGCTTGAAAATCAAGAAAAGTGGCAGCTACTACAAACATTCTGCCCCTAAACGGGATATTTTTTTTCTTTTTTTTTTCTTTTTTCTTTTCCACAGATAGCTTGGCACTGGACATCGTAAAGGGTTGTTCAATAGCGCATTTTAAAGGAAATTAATTGGGTTAAAAATCTATAGTAACTAAAATAAATTATTTCCAAAAGAGAAAAATTTTTCCACCAAAAACTGCATTTTTGATGTCTTTTCACACTGCAGTCTTTCAAACATAATCGTATACCAGCGGTAAGAATTGAACCCACGCCTCTGAAGAGACTGGTGGCTAACACCAGTGCCTTGGACCACTTGGCCAGGCTGCCTCTCATAAAATAAATATATATGTGAATTTGGGTTGCAGCAGTAGCTAGCAACCTAGTAATAGACGATCAGTCCAATGCTAAGAAATATAAAAACCCAAAACTCCTAAAAATAGAGTCAGATCAAAACAAAAGTACATCATTAGAAATACCTTGTCTGAAACCCTACTAGATAAATAATGAACGTCATCATAGTTTTATATTAGAGCTATGACGTGAATAGAGTGACGTCATAATTAGTATATAAGGAAAGTCATCCGGGTTGCAGCGGTAGCTAGCAACCTAGTAAGAGACGATCACGTCCAATGTTAAGAATATAAAAACCCATAGCTCCTAAAGCAGGAGTCAGATCAAAACAAAAAATACACCATTAGAATTGCCTTGTCCGAAACCCCTGTATAGGAAACTTTCTGTCCCTTGGCTTGAACAGCAAGGGAAATATATTGGCTTGAAAATCAAGCAAATTGACTTTTACCACGTTATTCTCCCAAACGAGATATTTTTTTCTTTTTTTTTTCTTTGTATCCAGAGATAGCTTGGCACTGGAACATCGTAGAGGGTTGTTCAATAGCTCATTTTAAAGGAAATTAATTGGGGTTAAAAACCTTTTGTAACTAAAATAAATTATTTCTAAAAGAGAATAAATTTTTCCAATAAAAACTGTATTTTTTGATGCAGTGACGTCATAATTACTATATATAAGAAACGTCAAAACTGTAAATGGTCTCATTCATGAATATCACAATAAGAGACGATCACGTCCAATGCTAACATAACAATAAAGAACGAACTCTAATTAAATTTTGTTATTATTATAATAAAGATCGAACTCTTCCCTATACTAACTTGCATACGCAACTTCACTATAGTTAAGATTACAGTATTTATATTATACATCAAAATAGATTATAAAAGGTTTCAAATGTTCGAAGATTATAGAGTTAAAAATTTTCCCACACCGGGAATCGAACCCGAGCCTGTTAAGTGAAAGTTAACTATCCTAGCCACTAGACCATATGGAACCATAAAGAATTACAAAAAGACGATCATTAGGATATCATACATAAGGCATTATAGTATGGTAAAGATCGACCTCTAGCCTATTTAAATTTTTACTATAGAGGTTCATTACCATGAACTGTTTGATTGGTTCAAAATTCAAATATCTTTGAAAAGACTGCAGCATGAAAATACATCAAAAATGCAGTAGTTTTTGACAAAATTGATTCTACTTTAAAAACTATTTTATTTTTAAATATAAAAGACACTAGATGTAGCAATTTCCTTTAAAATGAGCTATTATACAACTCTCTATGATTTTCCAGTGCCCAGCTAGCTGAGGAGAAAAAAAGCGGAAAAAAAGATGCCGTTTGTGGAGAATATCGTGGTTAAAATCAATTTTCTTGATTTTCAAGCCAAGATATTTTTCTTTGTTATTCATTATAATAAAGAACGAACTCTTGCCTATAACAGATTAGATACTCAACTTAATTATAGTTAATGATATAGTAAT
Organism: Artemia sinica; assembly: GCA_027921565.1. NCBI lineage: Eukaryota > Metazoa > Arthropoda > Branchiopoda > Anostraca > Artemiidae > Artemia > Artemia sinica. Next base: position 215,635 of record JAPEVW010000156.1, on the reverse strand, counting down.
GATAGGGTTTTATTGATAGCTGAACTACAAATTAAAATTATTAATAAAGAACGAATATTTTACCAATTATCTACTAATAATCATATATGACGTAATAAGTGACATGACGTAATATCTAAAACCTATTGTGTTTACTAATAACCATATATGACTTAATGAGCGACGTGACGTAAAAATTGAAAAAATTAATTTTTTATTTTATTTTCCTTTTTAGTTCAGAATCGCTAAAGTTATAAACTGCAAAAATATTTATGGTGTCTGAACAATAGTTTTAATCTTTTAATTTAGACTAGAAAAATACCTGAAAATTTAAAATTAGTTTAATTTTTGTTAGGTTCTTGATACTTGATACGTGACATAAACATTCAACTAATGGTTACATAATGGTTTCAATCAAGCAAGCTACACACGCAAGTTAAAAAAACAGTACTACCAAAAAAACAGAGGTAGTATCTTGAAAAGAGAAAAGCAAAGGTATTCAACCGACCAGGCGTATCGAGATGCGAAAATTGATAGTGACAAATCCGGGTTGCAGCGATAGCTAGCAACCTAGTAAGAGACGATCACGTCCAATGTTAAGAAATATAAAAACCCATAGTTCCTAACAAAGGAGTCAGATCAAAACAAAAAGTACACCATTAGAACCGCCTTGTCCGAAACCCCTGTATAGGAAAACTTTCTGTCCCTTGGCTTGAAACAGCAAGGGAAATATATTGGCTTGAAAATCAAGAAAATTGACTTTAAAAACCACGTTATTCTCCCCAAACGGGGACATTTTTTTCTTTTTTTTTTTCTTTTTCTTTTCCACAGATAGCTTGGCACTGGAACATCGTAGAGGGTTGTTCAATAGCTCATTTTAAAGGAAATTAATTGGGTTAAAAATCTATAGTAACTAAAATAAATTATTTCTAAAAGAGAATAAATTTTTCCACCAAAAACTGCATTTTTGATGTCTTTTCACATTGCAGTCTTTCAAACATAATCGTATACCAGCGGTAAGATTTGAACCCACGCCTCCGAAGAGACTGGTGGCTAACACCAGTGTCTTGGACCACTCGGCCAGGCTGCCTCTCATAAAATAAATATATATGTGAATTTGGGTTGCAGCAGTCAGCTAGCAACCTAGTAAGAGACGATCCGTCCCATGCTAAGAAATATAACAAAAGTCCTAAAAATAGAGTAAGATCAAAACAAAAGTACATCATTAGAACTACCTTGTCTGAAACCCTACTAGATAAATAATTATAATAAAGAACGACATCTAGCCAATGTTAACTGGAAAATAATCCGGGTTGCAGCGGTAGCTAGCAACCTAGTAAGAGACGATCACCTCCAATGTTAAGAAATATAAAACCCCCCAACTGCTAAAAAAAGAGTCAGATCAAAACAAAAAGTACACCATTAGAACCGCCTTGTCCGAAACCTCTATAAAGGAAACTTACCGCCCTTTGGCTTGAATAACAAAGAAAATATATTGGCTTTGAAAATCAAGAAAAATTGACTTTTACCACGCTATTCTCCACAAACGAGATATTTTTTTCTTTCCGCTTGATTTTCCTCCTCAGCTAGCTGGGCACTGGAAAATCATAGAGAGCTGTATAATTGCTCATTTTAAAGGAAATTGCAACATCTAGTGCCTTTTGTAATTAAAAATAAAATACTTTTTAAAGCAGAATCAATTTTGTCAAAAAATTGCATTTTTGATGTATTTTCATACTGCAGTGTTTTTCAAAGATATTTGAATTTTTAAGCAATCAAACAGTTCATGGTAATGAACTCTATAGTAACAATAGCTACTTGTCTCAATAGTAACCGAAACTCCTGGAACCAAAATTTTCTTTTTTGGCTTAATCGCTAAAATTATTTATGTAAACTGCAAAAAATATTTATGATGCCTAATCAGTAATAGTAATTTCTTAATTTAAACAACAAAAAATACATGAAAATTTTATAATTAGTTTTACTTTTTTTGTCTCCTGGAAGAAAAATTTTTTTCATCTCAGTTCAAAGTTATTATTGTATCCTGGAACCAAACTTTTTTTGGTTTGTACCCGTAAAGTACGTATCTCCATATTATTGTCTTATAATTGCAATTATTTTAGTTTTCAGTCCAGAATCGCTAAAACTTATTATGTAAACTGCAAAAAAATATTTATGGTGTCTAACCAATAATAACTATGTTTGTAATTGAAAACAAGATAAATAACCTGAAATTTTAAAAATTAGTTTTTTTTATGCTAGGTTTTAGATACTCGACACGGGGTATTGTGTACTTAATAATTTTAAACCTTGAAAAAACATGATCTCGCTTGAAAGGAAAAAAAGAAAGAATAACCAAAAAAAATATCAAAATAGAGCAATCCAAATTTCTACTAATGAATAAGAAAACTTTACTACACAAAAATAAAGCTAACATCCTGAAATATAAGAAAAGATTATTTAAAAGAGAAAAAAATGCCACCGAACGCAATAAAGCTCGAGAACGCGTAAGAATTGCTATTAAGATGTCTTGTGATCCAGAATTTAAGAAAATGAAATATGACAGAGCAAAACAGAGGTATGTTACGGATCAGGGGTATCGAGAAGGGAAAATTGAGACAGCCAAACAAAAGAGCAAGGAACGGTATGATAACGATATAGATTACCGAAACAAACATAAGAAAAAAGTTGCTACCAGAATAATGGGTAGTCCGGGTTGCAGCGGTAGCTAGCAACCTAGTAAGAGACGATCACGTCCAATGTTAAGAAATATAAAAACCCATAGCTCCTAAAAAAGGAGTCAGATCACAAAAAAAAAGTACACCATTAGAACCGCCTTGTCCGAAACCCCTGTATAGGAAACTTTCTGTCCCTTGGCTTGAACAGCAAGGGAAATATATTGGCTTGAAAATCAAGAAAATTGACTTTAACCACGTTATTCTCCCCCAAAGGGATATTTTTTTCTTTTTTTTTTGTATCCAGAGATAGCTTGGCACTGGAACATCGTAGAGGGTTGTTCAATAACTCATTTTAAAAGGAAATTAATTGGGGTTAAAAATCTATAGTAACTAAAATAAATTATTTCTAAAAGAGAATAAATTTTTTCCAATAAAAACTGTATTTTTGATGCAGTGAGGACGTCATAATTACTATATAAGATCATCATAGTTTTATATTAGAGCTATGACGTGAATATAACAGTAAGGACCAAAGATTATATCATAGTAACTGATGCAATAGTTTATAATAAAGAGAAAACAACCTCTTGTCTATACTATATTTTATACGCCACTAAATTAAAGTATATGTTAGCAATTCTATAGATATCTTGGCACTGGAACATCGTATAGAGTTGTTCTATGACTCATTTTAAAGGAAATTGATGGGGTTAAAAATGTTCCGTAATTAAAAGAAATTATTTTTAAAATAGAATCATTTTTTACCAAAAACTGAAAATTTTTGCTAATTTACTATAAAGAACGAGCTCTTGCCTATAATAAAATCCGGGCTGCAACGGTAAATATATATATATATATATATATATATATATATATATATATATATATATATATATATATATATATATATATATATATATATATATATATATATTATATATATATGTGTGTATATATATATATATATATATATATATATATATATATATATATATATATATATATATATATATATATATATATATATATATATATATATATATATATATATATAGAATATATATATATATATATATATATATATATATATATATATATATATATATGTTAGTGTAAACACCCAAAGATGTTTATTCAGAAACATGCTCGTAAATTACCATTAACAATGAGTTTTTTACTAAAACCGAGATTTAGCTAGCACTAGTTTAAAGAAATCAAATTTTCCATACAATTTCCAGAATGGTTCAAAAATTCTAATTGGCTCAAATTGACGCTAGCTAAACGTCGGCATTAGTAAAATCACATTGTTTAATAGGCCTTAAAGCGTTACTATTTTTGGACTTAAACCAACCTGCCAATCGATTAAACTTCTTCGTAAAGGATTTACACATCTTCGGGCATTTACATTACGGCCCCCTTTTCAGTTCCAATTTCAGTCACAGCCCTCTTAGGTCTGTTTTAAGAGAACGGTTTGCGATTTATATATTATTTTCATTGATCGCTACACTAAGCACGAAACAAGATCTAAGCAGAAAAAGGCCTAAATATAGCCTATTAATACAAGATGTCCTATGTGCCTATGTACATGTCAGTAACTTCATAAAAAAAAGAAGCCAGACCCATAAGTTAAAATTAAAAATTCCGTAAAAGCAATCTTGACACATTGAGAAAAGGGTCAGACAATTTAAAACATAACAATTAAACAATACTTACAGTAACTGAGATACATGGGAGACTTTTTCAGTGTCCAGAAGCAATGTCATTTGAATTTGATGCATCAACCATCTGGTATTAGAAAGATCTAGAAGGGATTTTTATTGTTTTTTTTGGATGACATAAAAAAAAGATGTCTCAAGGCTAATCAAAATTTACAAATAAGAGTGGTGCTATCTGTCCCCCTTCCTCCCTTTCAAAACCTCTACACACTTCAAAAGTAGATTCCTCATAATAATAATGATTACTGAAAACAACTAATCAAAATAGGACTCCTTGTATAATGATATTTTATTCCTGTAAAATTTCAACGATATTTGATGTATTAATGATGGTTCTATTAATGGCTGATGATGTTTTCGGTCAATACTGCAGGATATTCTAAACCATATATTTTACTTATATCTTGGAATATGGGTAGAACACACCAAAATCCATTTTTTTTCTTCATTCATACTGCTCAATTTATATGCAGGGGACTTACCCGGGGATATCTGCCGGTGGGATCTTCAGGGCAGGACTGGCCATAAGTTCGTGGCCATTATAATAAAGAACGACCTCTTGCCTATACTAAATTATATAGGCCACTTAACTATAGTATAGGTTAGTAAATCACTGAAATAACAAACCATTCCATACATTGGACTTAGTTAGCTACTTGATTGTTTGAGTTTCGTCTCTTACTATTTAAAAGAAGAAAAAGCCGTAGGCTTTTTCCTGTTTGTATTTTATAAGTTAAAAAACGAACTCAAGTCCAAAAAAACTGAACCCTGTGGTTCATTCATATTATCTTCATTATTTTAGCTAGAATGTAAATAAACAAGTTCTTTTTTTAAATTTTTTACATTAAAAAACGAACTGTAGCTCATGGTAACTGAAGTATTAGAAGGAATCATTATATAGATTACATAAAGGAACGATATTTAAGATGTAGAGATGGCTAACACCTGGCTAAGAAAAAAAAAAAGCAAAGGTATACATTCGACCAGGCGTATGGAGATGTTAAAATTGAGAGAGCCAGACAAAATTCACTATAAAAAGCGACTTGATGATTAATACATTATGAAATTGCAAAACACATAAAATTGAATAATATATGAAATGCAAAAAAACAACATATAATTTTTTTTCCGGGTTTTTAGCGGTAGCTACCAACCTAGTAAGAGACAATCACACCCCATAGCCAAAAAGTAGAATAGCTCATAACTCCTAAGACGAGAATCAGATCAAACAAGGAAGTACATTGTTGGAACTGGATTATCAAATACCCCTATATAGGAAACTAACTGTCCCTTAGCTAGAAAAACAAGAAAAATATATTGGTTTGAAAATCAAGAAAGTGGCTAAAACCACGATTTTGTATCTACAACAGGTTTGTTTTTTTTCGTTTTTTGAGTGTAGCTGTCGGGGCACTGGAAAATCATAAAAAGCTATTTAAATACCATAAATATTTTTGCAGTTTACATAATCACTCTAGTGATCCTGAACTTAGAATTGAAATAAAATAAAAATACATTGTCTAGAGATAAATGTGTATAAATATCGCATTCACTTATTACGTCATATATGGTAATAACCTATATAGGACTATAATGTCATTTATCAAGATTGTACATGAATTTTTTTGTAAATTTGATCTTATTGAAAAAAAGATTTTTTATTTTTAATTACAAAAGGCACAAGATGTAGCAATTTTTATTTAAAATGAGCCATTATAAAGCTCTTTGTGATTTTCCAGTGCCCAGCTAGCTGAGGAGGAAAATCAATCGGAAAGGAAAAAGATGCCTTATGTGGAGACTATCGTGGTTACAGCTAATTATCTTGATTTTCAAGCCAATATATTTTCTTTGTCATTAAAGCCAAGGGACAGTAAGTTTACTATATAGAGACTTTGGACAAGGCGGTTCTAATAGTGTACCTTTTTGTTTTGATCTGATACTATTTTCAGGAGTTTTGGGTAACGTTATGACAGTGAGAGTGATCCGGGTTGCAGCGGTAGCTAGCAACCTAGTAAGAGACGATCACGTCCAATGTTAAGAAATATAAAAACCCATAGTTTTCTAACAAAGGAGTCAGATCAAATTCAAAAGTACACCATTAGAACCGCCTTGTCCGAAACCCCTGTATAGGAAACTTTCTGTCCCTTGGCTTGAAACATCAAGGGAAATATATTGGCTTGAAAATCAAGAAAAGTGGCAGCTATTACAACATTCTGCCTAAACGGGATATTTTTTTTTTTTTTTTACAGTAAAGAACGATCTCTCGCCTATAGTAACTTATATATGGTGGTTCCAGGGATAGTTATACACAGGGTTATACAAACACCGATATAGCTCATCATAAATAGTGTTTGTCAATTATTACATTAAAAGAGGAGAATTGGAATAAAAAAATTATTGCATACATTGGACTTAGTTTCGGTACATGATCGTTTGAGGTTCGGCTCTTACTATTTCATAGAAGAAAAAGCCGTAGGCTTTTTTCCTGTTTGTAATATTTTCCTGTGTGTCCGGGTTGCATAAGTAGCTAGCAACCTAGTAAGAGACGATCATGTCCAATGATAAGAAATATAAAAACCCATAACTCCTAAGAAAAATTACATTAAAGAACGAACTGTAGTCCATAGTAATCCAAGTTGCAGCGGTAGCTAGAAACCAAGTAAGAGATGATCACGTCCTATAGTAAAAAACAAAATAGCCCATAGCCCCTAAAACTAGAGTTAGATAAAAAAAAAGAAGTACACTATTAGAACCACCTTTTCTAATACCCCTATATTGGAAACTAACTGACCCTTGGCTTGAAAAATAAAGAAAATATATTGGTTTGAAAATCAAGATAAGCGTCTGAACCCACGACATTCCACATCGACAGCAGGTTTGTTTTTCTTGTTATTTTTGCCTCAGCTAGCTCGGCACTGGAAAATCATAGAGAGCTGTTTAGTTGCTTATTTTAAAGGAAATTGATGTATTTAATCACAACTGTTGGAACGAACTGTTGCCCAGTAACTGAAGTAATTTAAGGAATCATTAAATAGATGATTATTTTAATTATATTCCTTGACAAATCATCATAAGTAAAAATTTTTCCATACCGGGAATTGAACTCAAGCCAACTGGGTGAAAGCCAACTATCCTAACCATAGACCATGTAGAATAATTAGAATGGTTTCACAAGTAAGAAAGAGGAAAATTAAGAATAAGAAAAGGTATCAAAGTCGAGCTATACAGCTTGCTGGCAAAAGCAAAGAGAAGTATGAGAAAAACAAGGATGTTATCAAACTGATTGCCAAAAACCGATATAAGCAGGATGAGAAAGCAGCAGCTCTAAAAAACGTCGTTTTTTAATCAAACAGTTCTTGATAACGAACTGTATAGTAAGAGCGACTCGTCTCAATAGTAACCGACACTCTAAAAAACGGAATTTTAATATCGATAGATACATCAAAAATAATTGGATTTTATTGTAATTTTAATTTATGCTAGGATTAATCTTTACTTGTCCTTAGGTCATTTTCCCAAAATAAATTGCCACCAAGCTCTAAGGTAAAGGTTAAATATGTACCTTGCCTTAATCAAACCCACAAAATGCAACACCAAAGTCAACCATATTAATTTGTTAACGTTAAATATTAAAAATTACGCTGTTGACTCAATCAACAGGAGACTTGCTTAAAGGAAAAATAAAACTAAAACCTCAAAGATAAGGAAACCAGTGTGACATAAATCAAATAATGTCATTTGGGGTCGCATCCGTGTTTAATCTTTGTAAGAAATAATGTAACTAGCAATTTTTATTTTTACTAAGGGCTTTGGTTCGTTCTTTTATTAGGTTGCAGCTACCCCTTCAACTATGATTGTTGTAACCTTTGATTATGACGTCAACCATCATTTTGTTTTTGCAAAATCATGATGTGTTTGATAGTATCTTATTGGCTTACAGTTGCCATAGCTTAATGGTAACGAGACAATTCCTAAAACATAAAGGATTTATGTCTATTTTTGGTTTCAAGCCTGTCTACGGTAACGTTAAATTATCGATTTTTCCGGTGATCTTCGTAAATACATTGTTGTATATTTATAGCCTCCAATTTTTACTTTGACAATTAAGTCTTTCTTAGGGATGTCTGAGATCCGACTAAGGTGAATATCCAATATTTGAATTTTTAAATCCATTTTATGTAAAAAGTTTCCCGAACGACGGACCTGAAAAATACCCCAAACTGATAGCTTCTTTATAAATTTTTGATGCATGAATCTCATGGGAAAACCAATTTTGCCCATTAATCCTTCGAAATGGATCACTTTTATACTCATCATCCGTTAAGTTCATTAGAACTGTTGCAGAAAAAACCAGCAGTACGTACAAACTAAGATAAAGCTAAATCGGCCAAAATTATCTTAAAGAGTATTTTAGGTAAAAGTGATGGTACTAAAATTAGCCGATTTGCAATATTCAGGAGCGGCTACGGGTGTTAAGTTAAAACCTACAGGGAACTTTGAACTAAATCAAAAAAGACACTATGCGCGTCTAGATTGTCAAAATGGCAAATATGCAATACGTCTAAGGTTATTAAATTGAAACCTTCAGGGAATATAGAGCGAGATGTCGAAGCAAATCATGTTTATGCAAGTTGGGGTAAGGGTGCATCTACAGTATATCAGGAATGACTAGAGGTACTAAGATGATATTTTCTGGGAATGTTAATGGAGATTGTTAGTAACGATGGTGGATTCAGTGAAAGATGTGAGATTGCTAATCAAATAAAAGAATATCATATAATACACATATGAATATTAATTAAGGGCAGTGAGTTGAAACCTTCAGGGAACTTCGAACTAAATAATATCAGTCAAGGATATAGCTTTTGCATCAGAAGAAATTTTTAATTCAGTAATTACATAAAAGACGGTCATTGGAATAACAAAAAATCATTGTATACATTCGATTTAGTTTATCTACTTGATTGTTTGAAGTTCATCTCTTTCTATTTCAAAGAATCCGGGTTGCAGCGGTAGCTAGCAACCTAGTAAGAGACGATCACGTCCAATGTTAAGAAAAATAAAAACCCATTACATGAAAAGACGATCATTGGAATACCAAACCATTGCATACATTGGACTTAGTTAGCTACTTGATTGTTTGAGGTTAGTCTCTTACTATTTCAGAGAAGAAAAAGCCGTAGCTTTTTCCAGTTTGTAATCATATAGCATAGAACGAACCCCAGTTGTAACTGACCGTCATTACATAAAAGCTCGATTTAGTTAATTAAAACTGTTAAAAACAGTTCGTGGTAACGAACTGTATACTAAGAGCGACTCGTCTCAATAGCAACCGAAATCAAACAGTTCGTGGTAACGAAAGGTATAGTTACATGAAAAGACGATCATTGGAATAACAAACCATTGCATACATTGGACTTAGATAGCTACTTGATTGTCTGAGGTTTGTCTCTTACTATTTCAGAGAAGATCCGGGTTGCAGCGGTAGCTAGCAACCTAGTAAGAGACGTCCGGGTTGCAGCGGTAGCTAGCAACCTAGTAAGAGACGATCACGTCCAATGTTAAGAAATATAAAAACCCATAGTTCCTAACAAAGGAGTCAGATCAAAACAAAAAGTACACCATTAGAACCGCCTTGTCCGAAACCCCTGTATAGGAAAACTTTCTGTCCCTTGGCTTGAACAGCAAGGGAAATATATTGGCTTGAAAATCAAGAAAAAAAATTGACTTTAACCACGTTTATTCTGCACAAACGGGATATTTTTTTCTTTTTCTTTTGTATCCAGAGATAGCTTGGCACTGGAACATCGTAGAGGGTTGTTCAATAGCTCATTTTAAAGTAAATTAATTGGGTTAAAAACCTTTTGTAACTAAAATAAAATTATTTCTAAAAGAGAATAAATTTTCCACCAAAAACTGCATTTTCGATGTCTTTTCACACTGCAGTCTTTCAAAACATAATCGTATACCAGCGGTAAGATTTGAACCTAGGCCTCCGAAGAGACTGGTGGCTAACACCAGTGCCTTGGACCACTCGGCCAGGCTGGCTCATTTAATATTCCCTCATAAAAAAATATATATGTGAATCTGGGTTGCGGCAGTAGCTAGCAATCTAGTAAGAGACGATCAGTCCAATGCTATGAAATATAAACAAAACTCCTAAAAAATAGAGTCAGATCAAAACAAAAGTACATCATTAGAATTACCTTGTCTGAAACCCTACTAGATAAATATTGAATGTCATCATAGTTTTATATTAGAGCTATGACGTGAATAGAAAAAAACACGAAAATTATTGTTGTTTCTGAAGACGTCATGAAATAATATCATTGCTCTATGACGTCAACAAAAATCATTACGCTGTGACGTCATAATTACTACTTAAGAACTACAAAGATGAAAAATGTTCTCATTCATAATTACATAATGGTTTCAATCAAGCAAGCTATACGCAAGTTGAAAAAAAAAAAACAGTACTACACAAACAACAGAGATAGTAAACTTGAAAAGAAAAAGCAAAGGTATTCAACCGACCAGGCGTATCGAGAAGTAATAATTGAGAGAGCAAAACAAAACAGCAAGATGTGTTATCACAAATGAAGATTATAGACATGCAAAAATTGAGACAGCCCAAACAAAAGATCAAGGAGAGTTATCACAATGATGAAGATTACTGCATCAAATATGAGAAAAACCAAAAAGCAAAGGTATTCAACCGTCCAGGTGTATCGAGAAGCAAAAATTGAGACAGCCAAACAAAAGATCAAGGAGCGTTACTGGGGTGACAAAATCTATAATGAAAAAATTAAATTCTCTGCGAGGTTGTACCGAAGAACGCATAAGGACAGAGGGAAAAATTACATTCAGAAATACAAAAAGATGGCAAAAATGCAGGCTGATCTTTGTAAATTGAGAAACATTTTACGCATGTTTTATCGGAATCACGAAAAGTATTCAAAATTACAGCTTAAAATTCTTTTTGAAAGAGCGGATGCTGTTGAAAAGTCGGCTAGAAATTCTTTGGCAAAGCTTCATAGTAATATCCAAAAGAAATGTTGTCAGTTTTAACGAAAAAGCTTCCAAGGTATGGATTGGCAAACTGTGGAACAGTTTATAGATGCAATGGAAAATGTTCGACAACACAGTGAATATACGGAGGCGTACTTCTTAGAAAATTCGTATATTAATTTTGGAAGGAGCAATTGCAGTTTATGTAGCAGCAATAAAAAATATATACAAGCATACCTATCAACAGCGAAGGAAAAGCAATGTTTTTCAATTATGGCGAAAACGAGCCTGTTAGGGTTATTAGTAAATGTGTTTTGTAAGACTAATGATTTAGAACAAATTCCTGGAACACCGACTCAAGAAAAAAAGCATTTCTAACTGTGTTTTAAACAGTTCGTTTAGTTCTACTGAATATTTGGCAAAAAATTCTCTGTGTAGTAGAACAAACTGTCCTGAAAAGTACGAGACAACTACTGAAAAATGCTCTAGAACTAGATCTGACAAGGAAATTATGATGGCTGAAGTCACCTATAACAATCCGAGTAAACATTCAAAACCCAAAAAATTGGGCAGCAGGTTACTTGGCAATGTCACCCTGATATCTGCAAGCTCTATCCGATGGATATTGAATTATGTCAAATTCTTTTTGATATCCTTGAAAATAATATAGCATTAAAATTTTCAACTGACAAAGTGGTTAATTTCTACCTTGGCTGCTTGGATTATTGTGAAATCAATTACAGGGACACAAGAAAGCATGGGCATTCGTTATACTGTAGCCCAAATGAGGGATGTCAGAGCTATTTGCGTTCTCTAAGGGCACTAGCTCCACATTTTCCTGTCTTGAACTGTTTCATTAATAGCGTATATAAGGCAGTATCAAAATGTAAGATTATTACAACATATTAATCTACTAAAAGTCGAGGGTTCGTACAAGGAACTAAGTCATTACATAGAAGAAGTGTCAAGTAGACTCTGTCGTAATAATAGTCAAGACTTCATTTACGGTGATAGCAATATTAGAGTTTCTGTGGATGAAAATACAATAATAAAATTATTTGGTGAGAGCCTTGATAAGGTAGCTAACATCAGGATGTATACCCCACAATGCATTGTGACAGTTGTGAGCAGATAAAGACAAAATACCAATTGAAGAGTCTAAGATCCCTTTCAAATAGGAAAGTTTTGATGTAATGATGGCCACGATTTTAGAACACCTACAACAGGACATACCCAAAGATGACAGAGAACAACTAATTCAATGTACAGGTTGGAAAGAGGATGTCATAGATTCATTCTTTGTCTGTGATTACTGTGCTGGGAAAATGTTGAAAAGTCAGGAGAATGTCCGATCAGTATTAAATAACCTATATAGACTGTACACCGGGATGTATAAAGTGTTAAATAATTTTGAAATGGCAATGATTCGATTTGTTATGCCTTGTCTTACGATCGTCAGATTAGGGCAAGTAACTGCATTGAAGAGACCTAGAACAGAACTTGTTGACGCTCTTAAGGGGAGAATAGTATATCTACCTGTTGATGTGCAAGCAAATGCAGATATTCAGCCTGAAAAACTTCTTAACATTGATAGTTTTGTAGTCATTGTCAATGGTCAGCCTACTTACAACAAGAATGTTTGGACTGCACTAATAGATCTGAGAAAAGTCCATGAAGCACTGTTGTGGTTAAGAGAGAACAACAGTCTCTATAAAACAATACATGCATACACCCTAGAAGATTTAAATAAAATACTTGAAGCACGTCTTGCTGAAAAAGCGGTTGGTGTTGATAATTTACCTGAAATACCGGAAGCTGCAATCCTTCAGAAACTGACAGAAAGCGCAAAATCTACATTGGTTGAACATTTTTCTGTCCAGCCTCTCAATTCAGCGGTACCAAAAGACTTCATTGAAGATTTTAAGCAGATGAAAGATCTTGGTACTGACAATTTCAAATCAAGAAACTAAAAGGTGAGAGCGAAGACTTATTTCAGGAAGAACTTGATCTAAAAGTGTTTCCAAATCTTTTCCCGAAAGGCAAATATGGCTTGCGTGACAAGGCAAGACCATTTCGGATTAGGAATGCAGAATATTTTAAATCAAGGCTTCTTAGCAGACATACTAAGTTTCGTCTTGACAAACAGTTTCTTTTTCACAGCTTCCAAATTGCAAGAATTCTCTTACATGTGTAATAGCGTCGGTCATATGTTGCGGACTGTGAAACCAAATCAAAATGCTCGTCAATTTATAGACAGGCTTCATTCCCGTGATGGAGAGATGGAAGCAACTTTGTTTTCTGTTCAATCAAAAATCAGAGGATCTCAGCAGTATTTTCAATCTCTTTCCTATAAAGTAAAGTCAATGATTGAGCAATTGGGTCCACCGACTTTGTTTCTGACAGTTTCATGTGCTGAGTGGTACTCTCCTGAATTTATTGAATATTTACGGACTGTCCATAAGAACTTACCTGGTGTGGCAAAAATGACCCCAGCAGAGTTGACGTGTCTAGATCCAATTGCAGTTTCCATGCACTTTGACAAAAAATGGACACCTATATTTAATGAGCTAATTTGTTCAAAGACAAATCCTTTGTTTGGTAAAATTAAGGATCATTTCTGGCGTATCGAGTATCAGAAACGAGGTGCGCCTCATGTACACTGTGTGTTGTGGATTGAAGATGCTCCTATTATTGGGAAATCAACAGCGTCTGAAGTGATTCAGTATATCAATAGTATTATAACTTGTGAAATACCAAATAGATTTGACTAGTCCAACTCTTCACAAACTGGTCAAAGACCATCAAGTGCACCGCTGTAATAAATACTGTCAAAGAAAGTATAAGAGAAAAAGAGGAAGATGGGTTCGTATTGTAAGTTTGGCTTTCCTCGTCCTACAAAGGAACGAACAGAATTATATGACATCCTTGACTGCTTGGCTCATGGTACAAACCGTAAAAAGCCAAGAAAAAGAATATATCATCTGCTTCGAAGAGATGACGAGCGTTATATAAATGACTATTCTCCTGCGTTACTTATTGCTAATCAAGCAAACATTGATGTTCAATATATTGGCCATTTGGTCTCTAAATTACCGTATTACATTACCGATTACATGACAAAAGCAGAGAGTGTCGAAATAGAAGCAATGTGGGAGGAAGTAAATAATGCATGCAAAAGTCTTGGTCAACGAACTATGTCCTACTTGTTGAAAGTCCATAAAAACCCGTCAAGTTGGAGCAGTTGAAGCTGCTGATAGGCTTCTTGGTACTAAATTGTATAGTATTTCTAGGCAATTTAGATATATTGACCTTGCGAAAAGAGCGAGGTAAAGAGGACACTGAGAAGGTATGAGGAGCTTGAAAAGCTTGCTAAAAAACGATCCACAGAGTAGTGATCTGTACATTGCCCACTGGGTTATTGATATATACCCTGAAAAGACCGGAACATACGGAAAATATCAGTCTTTTTCAGTTATTGTCTTGGTATGAACGGGAGCGTAATGGTACTGATGATAATATGATGTTAACTGACGGGTCCTTCTACCTCAGAAAAAGGCTTTTTAAACCGTATATCATACAGCACAGAAAGGTAAACCCATTTGAAACTGACGAGAAGAAAAATGCTTATTATGGAGATCTTTTAAAATTGTTTAAACCTTGGAGAAAATGAAAATGAACTAGTAGTCAGTGGAAATAGCAACAACTACGAAACCTACTGTGTTGAAAGTGTAAACTATCCCGACATGGTAGCTTACCATGAAAAATTTGTTGTTAAGAGGAAAAGCGATATAGAATTTGAAGAAAGGGTCCGAGAACGTGCAAAAGAAATTCTGAAGGCAGAAAATATTGATGAAAACATTGAAGATGACCCAGAAAATGCAATTCAGGGAGGAGTCATTTGACAGAGCAGCAGATGCTATGGAGGATTTGTGTTAGACACAAACAAACAGATTTTAAATGGTGACACCGAAGAATGGTTGAAAAATGATTATGAGTCGCTCAATATTGATCAAAAGAGAGTTGTGTTGACAAAATTTTAGACTCAGTTACCAAGCGCAATGGTGCAACATCTTTGAAGTTGATTGTATCTGGATGTGGGGGTACAGGAAAATCTAGGGTTATCAGTGTCGTGAGAAGACTACTTTGCAACAAGTTCAAGAATGAAGATTGTCCCGTTGTAGTTATGGCACCCTACTGGTATTGCTGCACATAGCATAAATGGTTTAACAATACATAGTTGTTTAAGTTTAGCTATTGATCAGGAAAACACCACAAAATACACACCTCTCTCCACTGAAAAATTTCTTACTTTGAGAAAGACACTTAAGGAGACAAGACTTTTTTATTATTGATGAAATTAGTATGGTTTCGTCTCTTCTTTTAACCTACATTCATTTAAGACTATCAGAAATATTGGCAGTTGATTTGCCAATGGGTAATGCTAACTGCGTATTTTTGGGAGATTTCCTTCAATTAAGACCAGTAAGTGGTAATCCTCCTTATATGCCTCTCACACACGACTAGAAGTAAAAACAGGATCGGATCAGTTGGTACTTTTAACCTCTGGCATCTATTTGAGTATGAGGAACTAAGCATAAATGTGAGACAAAAGATGGATAAGAGTTATGCTAATACACTTGCTGAAATTAGACAAGGGTTTTGCACTGGTGAAAATTTGAATAGTCTTTACAAGAGAAAAATTGGGAACTCCTACAGAGCTTCAAATGACGAAATAATAGATCTTTACTCAAAATTGTGTGAAGAGGGAAATAGACCTATCATTCTTATGCCCACCAATGAAAATTGTATGGTAGTTAACGATTTACTTCTTACAAAAAGCTGCTCAGACTACGTTAAACTTTCTGCAGTTGATCGACTCTCTTCAGTTGTTGACGACAAACGAATCGAACAGAAAGCAGCAAACACTGTTTTAAACTTTGGCAACGACAAAAAAAGAACAGCCGGTTCTTTCATGAGCTTGTTACTTGCAGTAGGTGCACGTGTAATGCTCCAAAGAAATATTTGTGTTGCTAAGGGGCTAGTAAATGGATCAATGGGAACAGTAACAAGCTTCAAGTTGCTACCAAACGGAGAAATAATTGGAGTTCTTGTAAAATTTGATGGACTGGAACTTCCGGTTGAAATTGGCAGAGAAACCGTGCGCTTTGAAGTTTTGAAGCAAGTCTTTTTTACGCGAAGACAGTTTCCTCTTCAACTGGCCTTTGCCATTTACAATACACAAGTCCCAAGGACTAAGTTTACAGTGTGCAATTGTTGACGCAGGTAATCGTTGCTTCGGTCCAGGTATGTTGTACGTTGCTCTTTCCCGTGTGACCACTAGTGCAGGTTTACATCTAGTAGAATTTGATAAGACAAAGATTTATTGCGATGTTGATGCTTTAATTGAGTACAACCGTTTGAGACAAATTTATAGAACAGATCTTCCATTGTTTGAGTTCCCAGAAAGGCAACTCAGAGGTACACCAGATGAAGTATGTATAACAAATGAAGTAAACTCTAAAGGACAACAGACTCAAGGAAAAAAAAAATTCCATTGTTGGAGGTCCCAGAAAAAGAATGAGAATCCCTTCAGTTGAAGAACCCTTATTAATAGAAATTTATCCCAAAAATAAGAAAAGGATAACTAGTGTCGGACCGGTGGTGGTGTCAACAAAAGAGAAAAAAATTAAATATTAATGCGAAACTTGATCACAATGATATATTTCGTGTCATTCAACCGGCCCAAGATCGTCAAGAACAACACAAAAATGCTAAAAATGCAAATGCACCAGCAAGTGCATATGTTACTCTTGATAGTAATAGAAAGGTATCAAGAATATATACATGCTGACTGGAATCAAGCAGCAGCTAATATATTTCTATCTGGATACGCAGGCAGCCAATGCTTTTGCCATGGTACTCGCAAATATTGTCCGAGCTGCTATTATACCTCCAAGGCAATGGAATAAAAATATTCTGAACAGAAACATGATTGAAGGGGATACAATTTATGCTCTCATACGTGAAAATAATAATAATAGAAATCCAAGAGTTTTTTCCGATTCCTCCTAGTGGCTATTTGGTATTGAAAAATTTAGATGTCATCAAGGACGATTTTCTAATGTATGACGCAGTGTTTTCCCTAAATTATGACGATAATTGGTTGTGCAGCGGAAGCTTATTGGATTCTATAAATAATGGAGAATTAGGAATTACATTATTGGCTGCTTTAAAAAAAATTATTTAGAGAACATAATGCTGGAATAATAGTTGCATACTCTAAATCACTGGGTCTTATGCATTATGATGAAAAATACTATTTTACAGATTCTCACTCATGCGGACCCAGAGGAGCACCATTGCAAAATGATAATGGAAAAGATGCATGTGTCATAGAATGCGACACGATTGAAGAATTATATCGCATTACTCGAAGAGTCTTCAAAGCTAAAAATGAACAATTTACTATTCATTATATTGACGTTACAGTAAGTACATTAAATCCGGGTTGCAGCGGTAGCTAGCAACCTAGTAAGAGGACGATCACGTCCAATGTTAAGAAATATAAAACCCATAGTTCCTAAAACAGAGGAGTCAGATCAAAACAAAAAGTACACCATTAGAACCGCCTTGTCCGAAACCCCTGTATAGGAAACTTTCTGTCCCTTGGCTTGAACAGCAATTATAATAAAGATCGAACTCTTCCCTATACTAACTTGCATACGCAACTTCACTATAGTTAAGATTACTGTATTTATATTATGCATCATTATAAATTATAAAAGGTTTATAATAAAGATCGAACTCTTCCCTATACTAACTTGCATACGCAACTTCACTATAGTTAAGATTAGAGTATTTATATTATACATCATTATAAATTATAAAAGGTTCAAATATTCGAAGATTATAGAGTTAAAAATTTTCCCACACGGGAATCGAAACCGAGCCTGTTAAGTGAAAGGTAACTATCCTAGCCACTAGACCATATGGAACCATAAAGAAGTATGATTTAAGAGCCATATGCATATTATTATTTCACCATCCGGGTTGCAGCGGTAGCTAGCAACCTAGTAAGAGACGATCACCTCCAATGTTAAGAAATATAAAACCCCCCAACTCCTAAAAAAAGAGTCAGATCAAAAACAAAAAGTACACCATTAGAACCGCCTTGTCCGAATCCTCTATAAAGGAAACTTACCGCCCTTTGGCTTGAATAACAAAGAAAATATATTGGCTTGAAAATCAAGAAAATTGACTTTTACCACGTTATTCTCCACAACGGGATATTTTTTTCTTTCCGCTTTTTTTTTCCTGCTCAGCTAGCTGGGCACTGGAAAAATCATAGAAAGCTGTATAATAGCTCATTTTAAAGGAAATTGCAACATCTAGTCACTTTTGTAATTAAAAATAAAATACTTTTTAAAGTAGAATCAATTTTGTCAAAAAAATGCATTTTTGATGTATTTTCTTACTGCAGTCTTTTTCAAAGATATTTGAATTTTGAAGCAATCAAACAGTTCATGGTAATGAAATCTTTAGTAATAATAGCTACTTGTCTCAATAGTAACCGAAACTCTGGAACCAAAATTTTCTTTTTTAGCTTAATCGCTAAAATTATTATGTAAACTGCAAAAATATTTATGATGCCTAATCAGTAATAGTAAGTTCTTAATTTAAAACAACAAAAACACATTAAAATTTTATAATTAGTTTTACTTTTTGTCTCCTGGAAGAAATTTTTTTTCATCTCAGTTCAAAGTTATTATTGTATCCTGGAAACTAAACTTTTTTTGGTTTGTAACCCGTAAAAGTACGTATCTCTATATTATTGTCTTATAATTGCAATTATATTAGTTTTCAGTCCAGAATCGCTAAACTTATCATGTAAACTGCAAATCCGGGTTGCAGCGGTAGCTAGCAACCTAGTAAGAGATCACCTCCAATGTTATCCGGGTTGCAGCGGTAGCTAGCAACCTAGTAAGAGACGATCACCTCCAATGTTAAGAAATATAAAACCCCCCAACTCCTAAAAAAAAGAGTCAGATCAAAACAAAAAGTACACCATTAGAACCACCTTGTCCGAATCCTCTATAAGAAAACTTACCGCCCTTTGGCTTGAATAACAAAGAAAATATATTGGCTTGAAAATCAAGAAAATAGACTTTTACCACGTTATTCTCCACAAACGGGATATTTTTTTCTTTTTTCTTTTCTTTTCCACAGATAGCTTGGCACTGCCTGGAACATTGTAGAGGGTTGTTCAATAGCTCATTTAAAGGAAATTAATTGGGTTAAAAATCTATAGTAACTAAAATAAATTATCTCTAAAGAGTTACAATAAAGAACGACACCTAGCCCATGTTAACTGATAGCTTTTTCTTTCTCCTCAGCTAGCTGCGCACTGGAAAAATCATTTAGAGCTGTATAATAGCTCATTTTAAAGGAAATTGCTACATCTAGTGCTTTTTGTAATTTAAAAATAAAATAGTTTTTAAAGTAGAATCAATTTTACAGTAAAGAACAAACTTCCAGCCCATAGTAACTAAAATAAAATTATAAGTAATGTTAAAGATTGATCAATGATGTCATAATCGTAGGTTGTGTAGCCTGGTTGTCTCTTACTATTCCAATTAAGAAAAAGCCATAGGCTTTTTCCTGTTTGTAATACAGTAAGGATTTTTGTATCTATGAATAATTATATTACATTAAAAGACGATTATTATAAAGAACGACCTTTTGCCAATACTAAATTTTATAGGCCACTTTACTATAGTATAGTAAAGTATAGTAATCAGTTTTGTAAAAAAAAACTACATTTTTGATGTCTTCTCATACTGCAGTCTTTTCAAAGATATTTGATTTTTGAGGCAATCAAACAGTTCGTGGTAAATCCAGGTTGCAGTGGTAGCTAGCAACCTAGTAAGAGACGATCAAATCCAATGTTAAGATACATAAAGAATCGATACTGTAAATGAGAACTTTGCAAGTGTCATCGATATCATGGTTTTAGAAATAGCTTAATTACAAACTAAACGAAATTGACCCCGGGAGGCCTTGAACCATCAATCTTTCGATTAACGGATCCGGGTTGCAGCTGTAGCTATTATCCGGGTTGCAGCGGTAGCTAGCAACCTAGTAAGAGACGATCACGTCCAATGTTAAGAAATATAAAAAACCATAGTTCCTAAAAAAAGGAGTCAGATCAAAACAAAAAGTACACACCATTAGAACCCCTTGTCCGAAAACCCTGTATAGGAAACTTTCTGTCCCTTGGCTTGAACAGAAAGGGAAATATATTGGCTTGAAAATCAAGAAAAGTGGCAGCTACTACAACATTCTTCCTAAACGGGATATTTTTTTCTTTTTTTTTTTCTTTGTTTCCAGAGATAGCTTGGCACTGGAACATCGTAGAGGGGTTGTTCAATAGCTCATTTTAAAGGAAATTAATTGGGTTAAAAACCTTTTGTAAACTAAAATAAATTATTTCTAAAAGAGAATAAATTTTTCCACCAAAAACTGCATTTTCGATGTCTTTTCACACTGCAGTCTTTCAAACATTTACAGTAAAGAACGATCTCTCATGCATAGTAACTGATATATGGTGGTTCCAGGGGTAGTTACTTGTGGTTCGTCTCTTATTTATAATAAGGAACGACCTCTTGCCTATAATAAATTTTATACGCCGCTTTATTATAGTATAGGTCAGTAAATCCACAGATAGCTTGGCACTGGAACATAGTAGAGAGTTGTTCAATGGCTCATTTTAAAGTTATAATAAAGAACGACCTCTTGCCTATACTAAATTTTTATACGCCACTTAATTGTAGTATAGGTTAGTAATTCAACAGATAGCATGGTACTGGAACATTGTAGAGAGTTTGTTCAATGGCTCATTTTAAAGGAAATTAATGGGGTTAAAAACCTTTCGTAACTAAAACGAATTATTTTTATTATATTAAGAAATTTTTACAATAAAGAACGACCTCTTGCCTATACTAAATTTTATACGCCACTTAATTATAGTATAGTTGCATTAAAAGATGATCATTGGAATAACAAACAATCCGGGTTGCAGCGGTAGCTAGCAACCTAGTAAGAGACGATCACGTCCAATGTTAAGAAATATAATAAAAACCCATAGTTCCTAACTAAGGAGTCAGATCAAATTCAAAAGTACACCATTAGAACCGCCTTGTCCGAAACCCCTATATAGGAAACTTTCTGTCCCTTGGCTTGAACAGCAAGGGAAATATATTGGCTTGAAAATCAAGAAAAGTGGCAGCTACTACAACATTCTGCCTAAACGGGATATTTTTTTTTTTTTTTTTTTCTTTTCCACAGATAGCTTGGCACTGGAACATCGTAGAGGGTTGTTCAATAGCTCATTTTAAAGGAAATTAATTGGGTTAAAAAATCTATAGTAACTAAAGTAAATTATTTCCAAAAGAGAATAAATTTTTCCACCAAAAACTGCATTTTTGATGTCTTTTCACACTGCAGTCTTTCAAAACATAATCGTATACCAGCGGCAAGATTTGAAAAACCCACGCCTCCGAAGCGACTGGTGGCTAACACCAGTGTCTTGGACCACTCGGCCAGGCTGCCTCTTATAATTACAATAAAGAACGACACCTTGCCCATATTAACTGAAACATAACTAGGGACTATGTAATTTCCATCAGTATCATGGCTGTAGAGATGGCTGAAAACCTAGTTACAATAAAAGACGGTCATTGGAATAACAAACAATTGCATACATTGGAATTAGCTAGCCACTTGATTGTTTGAGACTCGTCTCTTACTATTTCAAAGAAGATTTATAGTAAAGATCGATGTGGGTATAATGTATTATTTTTTGTTGTTGTTGTTGTTTAGACCAGGGCACTTCGTATCGAAGGAGTTGTCATGGGAACTTCGAAAAGGGCTCATTCGATTGAAAATAGAAAAGGGCTGATGCCCTTTTTAATAGTCGAAAGTGATTGGAGGGCGACTAGTCCCCCTTGCACTCCAACCTTCCCATTTGCCCATTATATTTAAAAACTAAATGTTGCCTTAAGATTAAATCAAAATGCACTGTGATAATGCTAATTCCCAATAAAGCATCTCAGCAGTATCCCAAGAACGACTGAGGGTATTATGTTCAAACTTTTCGGGCTACTTCTGCTCTTAAAATTTAACCAAATCAAAATAGTGTAAGTGTATCCAAGCTATCGAAGAAAGAAAACATATTTTTTTTGCGAATGTTTCCGGGTTGCAGCGGTAGCTAGCAACCTAGTAAGAGACGATCACGTCCAATGTTAAGAAATATAAAAACCCATAGTTCATAACAAAGGAGTCAGATCAAAACAAAAAGTACACTATTAGAACCACCTTGTCCGAAATCCCTGTATAGGAAAACTTTCTGTCCCTTGGCTTGAACAGCAAGGGAAATATATTGGCTTGAAAAATCAAGAAAATTGACTTTAACCACGTTATTCTCCCCAAAACGGGATATTTTTTTTCTCTTTTCTTTTTTTTTTTTCTTTCCACGGATAGCTTGGCACTGGAACATCGTAGAGGGTTGTTCAATAGCTCATTTTAAAGGAAATTAATTGGGTTTAAAAACCTTTGTGTAACTAAAATAAATTATTTCTAAAAGAGAGTAAATTTTTCCACCAAAAAAACTGCATTTTCGATGTCTTTTCACACTGCAGTCTTTCAAAACATAATCGTATACCAGCGGTAAGATTTGAACCTAGGCCTCCGAAGAGACTGGTGACTAAACACCAGTGCCTTGGACCACTCGGCCAGGTTGCCTCTCATAAATAACTATATATGTGAATCTGGGTTGCAGCAGTAGCTAGGAATCTAGTAAGAGACGATCAGTCCAATGCTAAGAAATATAACAAAACTCCTAAAAATAGAGTAAAATCAAAACAAAAGTTACATCATTAGAATTACCTTGTCTGAAACCCTACTAGATAAATATGAATGAATGTCGTCATAGTCCGGGTTGCAGCGGTTAGCTAGCAACCTAGTAAGAGACGATTACCTCCAATGTTAAGAAAATATAAAACCCCCAACTCCTAAAAAAAGAGTCAGATTAAAACAAAAAGTACACCATTAGAACCGCCTTGTCCGAGTCCTCTATAAAGGAAACTTACCGCCCTTTGGCTTGAATAACAAAGAAAATATATTGGCTTGAAAATCAAGAAAATTGACTTTTACCACGTTATTCTCCACAAACGGGATATGTTTTTTCTTTCCGCCCTTTTTTTCCTGCTCAGCTAGCTGGGCACTGGAAAATCATAGAGAGCTGTATAATAGCTCATTTTAAAGGCAAATGCAACATCTAGTCACTTTTGTAATTAAAAATAAAATACTTTTTAAAGTAGAATCAATTTTATCAAAAAAATTGCATTTTTGATGTATTTTCATACTGCAGTCTCTTCAAAGATATTTGAATTTTGAAGCAATCAAACAGTTCATGGTAATGAACTCTTTAGTAATAAAAGCTACTTGTCTCAATAGTAACCGAAACTCCTGGAACCAAAATTTTCTTTTTGGATTAATCGCTAAAATTCTTATGTAAACTGCAAAAATATTTATGATGCCTAATCAGTAATAGTAAGTTCTTAATTTAAACAACAAAAATACATGAAAAATTTATAATTAGTTTTACTTTTTGTCTCCTGGAACCAAAATTTTTTCATCTCAGTTCAAAGTTTATTATTGTATCCTGGAACTAAACTTTTTTTGGTTTGTAACCCGTAAAGTAAAACGTATCTCTATATTATTGTCTTATAATTGCAATTATTTTAGTTTTCAGTCCAGAATCGCTAAAACTTATTATGTAAACTGCAAAAATATTTATGGTGTCCAACCAATAATACTAATTTTGTAATTCAAACAAGATAAATACCTGAAAATTGAAAATTATTTTTTTTTTATGCTAGGTTTTAGATACTCGACACGGGGTATTGTGTACTTAATAATCTTAAACATTGAAAAAATATGGTCTCACGCGAGTGGAAAAAAAAGAAAGAATAACAGAAAACAATATCAAAATAGAGCAATCCAAATTTTCTACTAATAAAAAACTTTACTACACAAAAAATAATTACATTAAAAGACGATCATTGGAATAAGAAATTATTGCATACATTGGACTTAGTTAGCTACTTGATCGTTTGAGGTTCGTCTCTTACTATTTCAAAGAAGAAAAAGCCGTAGGCTTTTTCCTGTTTGTAATATCCGGGTTGCAGCGGTAGCTAGCAACCTAGTAAGAGACGATCACGTCAAATGTTAAGAAATATAAAAACCCATAGTTACAATAATCCGGGTTGCAGCGGTAGCTAGCAACCCAGTAAGAGACGATCACGTCCAATGTTAAGAAATATAAAAACCCCTAACTCCTAGAAAAATAGTCAGATCAAAACAAAAAGTACACCATTAGAACCTCCTTGTCCGAAACCCCTATAAAGGAAACTTACCACCCTTTGGCTTTGAATAACAAAGAAAATATATTGGCTTGAAAATCAAGAAAATTGACTTTAACCACGTTATTCTGCACAAACGGGATATTTTTTTCTTTCTTTTGTTTCCAGAGATAGCTTGGCACTGGAACATCGTAGAGAGTTGTTCAATGGCTCATTTTTAAAGGAAATCTCTAGATCTAGCGCCTTTTGCACTTAATTTTTTTATTAATTATTTTTCACGAAAAACTTAATTTTGTATATACAATATTGATCAATGACGTCATAGTCGTTGGATGTAGTTTACATAAAGGCTCGATCATCAAATTTAAGCTGAAACTAAGTAAAGGACAATTATGCCTCCATATTACATTAAAGAACGAACTTTCATCCATAGTAATCGAAGTATTATAAGAAATCATTATATAGATAATGCATTTTTCCTTAATGATTAATATTAGACATAAATTAAAATCTTGTTTGGGGTAAGAGCAGTGATTAGATTTTAAATCATAATTACTTTCTGAAAAATTAGGGCCCCGACCGGATTCGAACCGTGACCTATCGATCTGCAGTCGATGGCTCTACCTCTGAGCTACGAACCCTTTTTGTAAGAGAGAATTAAAGATGTTTACATGAATATAGATATAAATCAAATTACAGTAGAGAACAAACTTCCAGCCCATAGTAACTAAAATAAGATTATAATTAATGTTAAAGATTGATAAATGACATTTTTTTTGTGAGGAGAATTAGCAACAATACTAAAAGGATTAAAGAATAATAAGGCTCCAGGTGCTGATAGGGTGGTAAATGAGTTTTACATTAAAAGACGATCATTGGAATAACAAACAATTGCATACATTGGAATTAGTTAGCTACTTGATTGTTTGAGGTTTGTCTCTTACTATTTCAAAGAAGAAAAAAGCCTTAGGCTTTTTCCTGTTTGTAATCAGTTTATTATCCGGGTTGCAGCGGTAGCTAGAAACTTACATAAAGGATCTATAATAAAGAACCACCTTTTGTTACATGCATACACCCTAGAAGATTTAAATAAAATACTTGAAGCACGTCTTGCTGAAAAAGCGGTTGGTGTTGATAATTTACCTGAAATACCGGAAGCTGCAATCCTTCAGAAACTGACAGAAAGCGCAAAATCTACATTGGTTGAACATTTTTCTGTCCAGCCTCTCAATTCAGCGGTACCAAAAGACTTCATTGAAGAGATTTTAAGCAGATGAAAGATCTTGGTACTGACCAATTTCAAATCAAGAAACTAAAAGGTGAGAGCGAAGACTTATTTCAGGAAGAACTTGATCTAAAAGTGTGTTTCCAAATCTTTTCCCGAAAGGCAAATATGGCTTGCGTGACAAGGCAAGACCATTTCGGATTAGGAATGCAGAATATTTTAAATCAAGGCTTCTTAGCAGACATACTAAGTTTTCGTCTTTGACAAACAGTTTCTTTTTCACAGCTTCCAATTGCAAGAATTCTCTTACATGTGTAATAGCGTCGGTCATATGTTGCGGACTGTGAAACCAAATCAAAAAATGCTCGTCAATTTATAGACAGGCTTCATTCCCGTGATGGAGAGATGGAAGCGACTTTGTTTTCTGTTCAATCAAAAATCAGAGGATCTCAGCAGTATTTTCAATCTCTTTCCTATAAAGTAAAGTCAATGATTGAGCAATTGGGTCCACCGACTTTGTTTCTGGACAGTTTCATGTGCTGAGTGGTACTCTCCTGAATTTATTGAATATTTACGGACTGTCCATAAAGAACTTACCTGGGTGTGGCAAAAAAATGACCCCAGCAGAGTTGACGTGTCTAGATCCAATTGCAGTTTCCATGCACTTTGACAAAAAATGGACACCTATATTTAATGAGCTAATTTGTTCAAAGACAAATCCTTGTTTGGTAAAATTAAGGATCATTTCTGGCGTATCGAGTATCAGAAACGAGGTGCGCCTCATGTACACGTGTGTTGTGGATTGAAGATGCTCCTATTATTGGGAAATCAACAGCGTCTGAAGTGATTCAGTATATCAATAGTATTATAACTTGTGAAATACCAAATAGATTGACTAGTCCAACTCTTCACAAAAAACTGGTCAAAGACCATCAAGTGCACCGCTGTAATAAATACTGTCAAAGAAAGTATAAGAGAAAAAGTTACAGTAAAGAACGATCTCTCGCCCATAGTAAACTAATATACGGCGGTTCTAGGGGTAGCTACAAGCTATCCAAGTTTGTAGCGATAACTTTGCTTAACAAAGTCTCTTTGCTTAACAACAAAGAAAATATGTCGGCTTGTTATCAAACGAAACCCTAAACAAAAAATTAAACTAACTTTACAATAAAGAACGACACCTAGCCCATGTTATCTGTAACTAAATAGAGATTATGTAATTTCCATCAGTAGCATGGCTGTAGGGATGCTGAAACCTAGTAAAGAAAAACAATCTGGGTTGCAGTGGTAGCTAGCAATCCGGTTACAGCGGTAGCTACCAACCTAGTAAGAGACGATCCAAGTCCAATGTTAAGAAATATAAAAGCTCATAACTCCTAAAAAAAGAGTCAGATCAAAACAAAAAGTACACCATTAGAACCGTCTTGTCCGAAAACCCTGTATAGGAAACTTTCTGTCCCTTGGCTTGAACAGCAAGGGAAATGTATTGGCTTGAAAATCAAGAAAAAGAAAAGTTGCAGCTACTAGCTACTACAGCATTCTGCCTAAACGGTATTTTTTTTCTTTGTTTTTCCGGGTTGCAGCGGTAGCTAGCAACCTAGTAAGAGACGATCACCTCCAATGTCAAGAAATATAAAACCCCCCAACTCCTAAAAAAAGAGTCAGATCAAAAAAAAAGTACACCATTAGAAAACCGCCTTGTCCGAATCCTCTATAAAAGGAAAAAACTTACCTCCCTTTGGGCTTGAATAACAAAGAAAATATATTGGCTTGAAAATCAAGAAAATTGACTTTTACCACGTTATTCTCCACAAACGGGATATTTTTTTCTTTCCGCTTTTTTTTCTTTCTGCTCAGCTAGCTGGGCACTGGAAAATCATAGAGAGCTGTATAATAGCTCATTTTAAAGGAAATTTGCAACATCTAGTCACTTTTGTATTTAAAAATAAAATACTTTTTTTAAAGTAGAATCAATTTTGTCAAAAAAAAAAATTCCATTTTTGATGTATTTTCATACTGCAGTCTTTTCAAAGATATTTGAATTTTGAAGCAATAAAACAGTCCATGTAATGAGAACTCTATAGTAATAATAGCTACTTGTCTCAATAGTAACCGAAAACTCCTGGAACCAAAATTTTCTTTTTTTTTTGGCTTAATCGCTAAAATTATTATGTAAACTGCAAAAATTTTATGATGCCTAATCAGTAATAGTAATTTTTTTAATTTAAACAAACAAAAAATACATGAAAATTCTAAAATTAGTTTTGGCTTTTTGTCTCCTGGAAGAATTTTTTTTTTCATCTCAGTTCAAATTTATTGTTGTATCCTGTAACCCGTAAAGTACATATCTCCATATATTGTCTCATAATTGCAATTATTTTAGTTTTCAGTCCAGAATCACTAAAACTTATTATTTAAACTGCAAAAATATTTATGGTGTCTAACCAATAATACTAATTTTGTAATTCAAACAAGATAAATACCTGAAATTTTTTAAAATTAGTTTTGTTTTATGCTAGGTTTTAGATACTCGACACGGGATTTTGTGTGCTATTAATAATTTTATTACAGTAAAGAACGAAACATTAAATATTATAAAGTTAAAAGAATTACAATAAAGAAGGACACCTAGCCCATGTTAACTGAAACATAAATATGGATTATGTAATTTTACATTAAAAGACGATCGTTGAAATAACAAAACAATTGCATACATTGGAATTAGTTAGCTACTTGATTGTTTGAGGTTCGTATCTTACTATTTAAAAAGAAGAAAAAGCCGTAGGCTTTTCCTGTTTGTAATCAGTTTATTATCCGGGTTGCAGCGGTAGCTAGCAACTTACATAAGGGACCGATATAGTTCACCATAAATCCGGGTTGCAGCGGTAGCTAGCAAAAAAAACCTAGTAAGAGACGATCACCTCCAATGTCAAGAAATATAAAAACCCCCCAACTCCTAAAAAAAGGAGTCAGATCAAAAACAAAAAAAGTACACCATTAGAACCGCCTTGTCCGAATCCTCTATAAAGGAAACTTACCTCCCTTTGGCTTGAATAACAAAGAAAATATATTGGCTTGAAAATCAAGAAAATTGACTTTTACCACGTTATTCTCCACAAACGGGATATTTTTTCCTTTCCGCTTTTTCTTTCTGCTCAGCTAGCTGGGCACTGGAAAATCATAGAGAGCTGTATAATCCGGGTTGCAGCGGTAGCTAGCAACCTAGTAAGAGACGATCACCTCCAATGTCAAGAAAATATAAAACCCCCAACTCCTAAAAAAAAAGTCAGATCAAAAACAAAAAGTAACACCATTAGAACCGCCTTGTCCGAATCCTCTATAAAGGAAACTTACCGCCCTTTGGCTTGAATAACAAAGAAAATATATTGGCTTGAAAATCAAGAAAAATGACTTTTACCACGTTTATTCTCCACCAAAACGGGATATTTTTTTCTTTCCGCTTTTTTTTTTCCTGCTCAGCTAGCTGGGCACTGGAAAAATCATAGAGAGCTGTATAATAGCTCATTTTAAAGGAAATTGCAACATCTAGTCACTTTTGTATTTAAAAATAAAATACTTTTTAAAGTAGAATCAATTTTGTCAAAAAAATTGCATTTTTTGATGTATTTTCATACTGCAGTCTTTTCAAAGATATTTGAATTTTGAAGCAATAAAACAGTCCATGTAATGAATTCTATAGTAATAATAGCTACTTGTCTCAATAGTAACCGAAAACTCCTGGAACCAAAAATTTTCTTTTTGGCTTAATCGCTAAAATTATTAGGTAAACTGCAAAAATATTTATGATACCTAATCAGTAATAGTAATTTTTTAATTTAAAAAACAACAAAAAATACATGAAAATTCTAAAAATTAGTTTTGCTTTTTGTCTCCTGGAAGAAAATTTTTTTTTCATCTCAGTTCAAATTTATTATTGTATCCTGGAAACCAAAGCTTTTTTTTTGGTTTGTAACCCGTAAAGTACATATCTCCATATTATTGTCTCATAATTGCAATTTTTTTTTAGTTTTCAGTCCAGAATCACTAAACTTATTATGTAAACTGCAAAAATATTTATGTTGTCTAACCAATAATACTAATTTTTGTAATTCAAACAAGATAAATACCTGAAAATTTTAAAATTAGTTTTGTTTTATGCTAGGTTTTAGATACTCGACACGGGATTTTGTGGGAGTGCTTAATAATTTTAAACCTTGAAAAAAATATGGTCTCACGCGAGTGGAAAAAAAGAAAGAATAACCAAAAACAATATCAAAATAGAACAATCCAAAATTTCTACTAAATAGAAAAACTTTACTACACAAAAAAATAAAGCTAACATCCTGAAAATATCAGAAAAGTTTATTTAAAAGAGATAAAAATGCCACCACCAAACGCAATAAAGCTCGAGCACGCGTAAGGATTGCTACTAAGATGTCTTGTGATCCAGGATTTAAGAAAAATGAAATATGACAGAGCAAAACAGAGGTATCTTACGGATCAGGGGTATATCGAGAAGGGAAAATTGAGACAGCGAAACAAAAGAGCAAGGAAAGGTATGATAACGATATAGATTACCGAAACAACAAACATAAGAAAAAAGTTGCTACCAGAATAATGGGTAGATACTGGGGTGACAAAAGCTATAATGAAAAAAATTAAATTCTCTGCGAGGTTGTACCGAAGAACGCATAAGGACAAAGGAAAAATTACATTCAGAAATACAAGAAGATGGCAAAAAATGCAGGCTGATCTTTGTAAATTGAGAAACATTTTTACGCATGTTTTATCGGGATCACGAAAAGTATTCGAAATTACAGATTTTAAAAATTCTCTTTGAAAGAGCGGATGCTGTTGAAAAGTCGGCTAGAAAATGCTTTGGCAAAGCTTCATAGCAATATCCAAAAGAAATGTTGTCAGTTTAACGAAAAGCTTCCAAGGTATGGATTGGCAACTGCGGAACAGTTTATAGATGCAATGGAAAATGTTCGACAACACAGTGAATATACGGAGGCGTACTTCTTAGAAAAATCGTATATTAATTTTGGAAGGAGCAATTGCAGTTATGTAGCAGCAATAAAAATATATATACAAGCATACCTATCAACAGCGAAGGAAAAGCAATGTTTTTCAATTATGGCGAAAAACGAGCCTGTTAGGGTTATTAGTAAATGTGTTTGTAAGACTAATGATTTAGAACAAATTCCTGGAAACACCGACTCAAGAAAAAAGCATTTCTAACTGTGTTTTAAACAGTTCGTTTAGTTTTCTACTGAATATTTGGCAAAAAATTCTCTGTGTAGTAGAACAAACTGTCCTGAAAAGTACGAGACAAACTATTGAAAAATGCTCTAAAACTAGATCTGACAAGGAAATTATGATGGCTGAAGTCACCTATAACAATCTGAGTAAACATTCAAAACCAAAAATTGGGCAGCAGAATATGGGCAATGTCACCCTGATATCCGCAAGCTCTATCCGACGGATATTGAATTATGTCAAATTCTTTTTGATATCCTTGAAAACATCTTAATAAAGATCGAACTCTTCCCTATACTAACTTTGCATACGCAACTTCACTATAGTTAAGATTATTTTACAGTAAAGAAACGAACCTTAGCCCATAGTAACAGAAACAAGATTTTATAATAAAAGAACGACCTCTTGCCTATACCAAATTTTATACGCCACTTATTTATAGTATAGGTTAGTAATTCAACAGATGGAATTGGCACTGAAACATCGTAGAGAGTTTTTCAACCCGGCTCATTTTTATGAAATTAATGGGGTTAAAAATCTTTTGTAATTTACACAAAGGACCGATATAGCTCATTATAAATGGTGTTTGTCAATTATCCGGGTTGCAGCGGTAGCTAGCAACCTAGTAAGAGACGATCACCTCCAATACAGTAAAGAATGACCTCTTGCCTATACTAAATTTTTTAAAGGCCCTCTTACGTATAATATAGTCTAGTAAAGTTATATTTAAGGTCAATATATTAAAATTTTCCATTAAAAAAGACGATCATTGGAATAAAAACCAATCACATAAATTGGATTTAGTTCGCTACTTGATTATTGAGGATAGTCTCTTACTATTTGAAAGAAAGAAATAGCCGTAGGCTTTTTTCCTGTTTGTAATCATCCGGGTTGCAGCGGTAGCTAGCAACCTAGTAGGTAGACGATCATGCCCTATAGTAAATGCTAAAAGAAACCCATAACTCCTGAAAAAAAAGATTCAGATCACAAGTTTGCATTAAAAAAGACGATCACTGAAATAACAAACCATTCCATACATTGGGACTTAGTTAGCTACTTGATTGTTTGAGTTTCGTCTCTTACTATTTAAAAGAAGAAAAAGCCGTAGGCTTTTTCCTGTTTGTATTTATAGTTAAAAACGAACTCAAGTCCAAAGAAACTGAACCCTGTGATTCATTCATATTATCTTCATTATTTAAGCTAGAATGTAAATAAACAAGTTTCTCTTTAAAATTTTTTATTTTTTATAATAAAGAACGACCTCTTACCTATGCTAAATATTATACGCCACTTAATTATCGTATAGGTTATCCGGGTTGCTACAGTAAAAAGAACGATCTCTCTCATCCATAGTAACTGATAAATGGTGTTCCAGGGGTTGTGAAAACTTGAGGTTCGTCTCTTACTATTTAAAAGAAGAAAAAAAGCCCGTAGGCTTTTTCCTGTTTTTTTAATGATATAGCATAAAAGAAAACCCAAAAGGTAACTGATTATCCGGGTTGCATCCGGGTTGCAGCGGTAGCTAGCAACCTAGTAAGAGACGATCACGTCCAATGTTAAGAAATATAAAAACCCATAGTTCCTAACAAAAGGAGTCAAATCAAAACAAAAAGTACACCATAGAACCGCCTTGTCCGAAAACCCCTGTATAGGAAACTTTCTGTCCCTTGGCTTGAACAGCAAGGGAAATATATTGGCTTGAAAATCAAGAAAATTGACTTTAACCATGTTTATTCCTCCCCAAAAGGGATATTTTTTTCTCTTTTCTCTTTTTCTTTTGTATCCAGAGATAGCTTGGCACTGGAACATCGTAGAGGGTTGTTTTCAATAGCTCATTTTAAAAAGAAATTAATTGGGTTAAATATATATAGTAACTAAAATAAATTCTTTCTAAAAGAGAATAAGTTTTTTCTACCAAAAACTGTTTTTTTGATGCAGTGACGTCATAATTACTATATAAGAAACGTCAAAACTGTAAATGGTCTCATTCATGAATACATAATGGTTAGATCAAAGCAAGCTACACGCAAATTAAAAAATCAGTACTAAAAAAATCAAGAAAAGTGGCAGCTACTACAACATTCTGCCTAAACGGGATATTTTTTTCTCTTTTCTTAGTCTCTTACTATTTCAAAGAAGAAAAACCGTAGCCTTTTCCTGTTTGTAATCAATTAGAAAAGAGTTCTACCTTTAATTACAGTAAAGAACAATCTCTCGCCCATATCTGGGTTGCAGCGGTATCCGGGTTGCAGCGGTAGCTAGCAACCTAGTAAGAGACGATCACCTCCAATGTTAAGAAATATAAAACCCCCCAACTCCTAAAAAAAGATCCGGGTTGCAGCGGTAGCTAGCAACCTAGTAAGAGACGATCACGTCCAATGTTAAGAAATATAAAAACCCTATGTTCCTAACAAAGAGTCAGATCAAAACGAAAAAAAAAAGTACACCATTAAAACCGCCTTGTCCGAAACCCCTGTATAGGAAACTTTCTGTCCCTTGGCTTGAACAGGAAGGGAAATATATTGGCTTGAAAATCAAGAAAATTGACTTCAACTACGTTATTCTCCCCAAACGGGATATTTTTTTCTTTTTTTACAAAAACAATTGGACACCTTGCCCATGTTAACTAAAACATAAATTGGGATTATGTAATTTCCAATAGTATCATGGCTGTAGAGATGGCTGAAACCTAGTTACAATAAAAAAAAAGATCATTGGAATAACAAAAATTGAATACCTTTGGAATTAGCTAGCTACTTGATTATTTGAGACTCGTCTCTTACTATTTAAAAGAAGAAAAAGCCGTAGGCCTTTTCCTGTGTGTAATCAGTTTATTATCATAGGCAGCGCGCTAGCACTGCCTGAGTAAAGAACGATGTGGGCACAATGTGTTTTTTTCCGGGTTTTATAGTAAAGAACGAACTCTTGCCCTTATTACATTAAAAGACGATCACTGAAATAAAACAAACCATTCCATACATTGGACTTAGTTAGCTACTTGATTGTTTGAGTTTCGTCTCTTACTATTTAAAAAAAGAAAAAGCCGTAGGCTTTTTTCCTGTTTGTATTTATAGTTAAAAAACGAACTCAAGTCCAAAGAAACTGAACACTGTGGTTCATTCATATTATCTTCATTATTTTAGCTAGAATGTAAATAAACAAGTTTCTTTTTTTAAATTTTAAATTGAAAAAGATAGTGCTTTTAATTCAACATATTAAAAGTTCTTCCCGACGGGGAATCGAACCCCCTTCTCCCAAGTAAAAAGTGTGGCATACTTACCATTAGACTATCGATGACTTTTTAAAATAAAAGTTACATATAAGATATGATAATAATTTTTAATCCTTACAATAAAGATCCAACTCTTGCCTATACTAACTGGTAGGGTTGCTTAACTATAGTGTAGGCTTGTAAAGTTATATTTAAAGTCAACAAATTAAAAATTCCCTACAACGGGGAATCGAATCCCGATCGCCCTCGTGACAAGTGGGTATGTTTACCATTGTACTATTGGAGAATCATGATAAATATGTTACATATAAGATTATAAATATGTTACATATAAGAAATGATAAAAAAAAAAGGTTAACTTACTAAGAAATTATAATAAAGAACGACCTCTTGCCTATACCAAATTTTATAGGTCACTTAACTATAGTATAGGCTAGTACAGTTTATTATATTTAAGGTCAATATATTAAAATTTTCCACTAAAAGACGGTCATTGGAATAAAAAAAACCCAATACATGCATTTTGATTTAGTAAGCTACTTGATTGTTTGAGGCTAGTCTTGATTGTTTGAAGAAAAAGCCGTAGGCTTTTTCCTGTTTGTAATCAATTATTACATTAAAAGACGATCATTGGAATAACAAACAATTGCATACATTGGAATTGGTTAGCTACTTGTCCGGGTTGCAGCGGTAGCTAGCAACCTAGTAAGAGACGATCACGTCCAATGTTAAGAAATATAAAAAAAAACCCATAGTTCCTAAGAATGAAGTCAGATCAAAACAAAAAAGTACACCATTAGAACCGCCTTGTCCGAAACCTCTATAAAGAAAAACTTACCGCCATTTGGCTTGAATAACAAGAAAATATATTGGCTTGAATTACAATAAAGAACGAACTCTTTGCCTATACAAGCTTGTATAGTGGGGGAAATAAGGATCGATCATAATATAATAAAGTATAATAAAGATCGAACTCTCTCCCTATACTAACTTGCATACGCAACTTCACTATAGTTAACATTTTACTATATAAGAAGCGTCAGAACTGTAATGTTCACATTCATAATTACATAATGGTTTCAATCAAGCAAGCTGCACGCAAATTGAAAAAAAACAGTACTACACAAACAACAGAGATAGTATCTTGAAAAGAAAAAAGCAAAGGTATTCAACCGACCAGGCGTATCGAGAAGTAATCAAACAAAACAGCAAGATGTGTTATCACAATGACGAAGATTATATAGACATGCAAAAATTGAGACAGCCAAACAAAAGATCAAGGAACGGTATGATAATGATGAATATTACAGAGAAGCAAGAATTGAGCAGGCTAGGCAAAAGATCAAGGAGCGTTATCATAATGATAAACTTTATAGAGAAGCAACAATTGAGAAGGCTAGACAAAAGAGCAAGGAACGGTATGATAATGATGAAGATTACCGAAAAACAAACATAAGAAAAAAGTTGCTACCAGGATAATGGGTAGATACTGGGGTAACAAAAGCTATAATGAAAAATTAAATGGGTCTCTGCGAGAGGTTGTACCGAAGAAAGCATAAGGACAAAGGGAAAAATTACATTCAGAAATACAAGAAGATGGCAAAAATGCAGGCTGATCTTTGTAAATTGAGAAAACATTTTACGCATGTTTATCAGGATCACGAAAAGTATTCAAAATTACAGATTACCAAAAACTTCTCTTTGAAAGAGCGGATGCTGTTGAAAAGTCGGCTAGAAATTCTTTGGCAAAGCTTCATAGTAATATCCAAAGGAAATGTTGTCAGTTTAACGAAAAGCTTCCAAGGTATGGATTGGCAACTGCGGAAACAGTTTATAGATGCAATGGAAAATGTTCGACAACACAGTGAATATACGGAGGCGTACTATCTTAGAAAATTCGTATATTAATTTTGGAAGGAGCAATTGCAGTTTATGTAGCAGCAATAAAAATATATATACAAGCATACCTATCAACAGCGAAGGAAAAGCAATGTTTTTCAATTATGGCGAAAACGAGCCTGTTAGGGTTATTAGTAAATGTGTTTGTAAGACTAATGATTTAGAACAAATTTCCTGGAACACACCGACTCAAAGAAAAAAGCATTTCTAACTGTGTTTTAAACAGTTCGTTTAGTTCTACTGAATATTTGGCAAAAAATTCTCTGTGTAGTAGAACAAACTGTCCTGAAAAGTACAATCCCGAGACAACTATTGAAAAATGCTCTAGAACTAGATCTGACAAGGAAATTATGATGGCTGAAGTCACCTATAACAATCTGAGTAAACATTCAAAAACCAAAACTTGGGCAGCAGGTTACTTGGCAATGTCAACCTGATATCTGCAAGCTCTATCCGACGGATATTGAATTATGTCAAATTCTTTTTGATATCCTTGAAAAATATATAGCATTAAAATTTTCAACTGACAAAGTGGTTAATTTCTACCTTGGCGGCTTGGATTATTGTGAAATCAATTACAGGGACACAAGAAAGCATGGGCATTCGTTATACTGTAGCCCAAATGAGGGATGTCAGAGCTATTTGCGTTCTCTAAGGGCACTAGCTCCACATTTTCCTGTCTTGAACTGTTTCATTAATAGCGTATATAAGGCAGTATCAAAATGTAAGATTATACAACATATTAATCTACTAAAAGTCGAGGGTTCGTACAAGGAACTAAGTCATTACATAGAAGAAGTGTCAAGTAGACTCTGTCGTAATAATAGTCAAGACTTCATTTACGGTGATAGCAATATTAGAGTTTCTGTGGATGAAAATACAATAATAAAATTATTTGGTGAGAGCCTTGATAAGGTAGCTCAAACATCAGGGATGTATACCCCACAATGCATTGTGACAGTTGTGAGCAGATAAAGACAAAATACCAATTGAAGAGTCTAAGATCCCTTTCAAATAGGAAAGGTTTTGATGTAATGATGGGCCACGATTTTAGAACACCTACAACAGGACATACCCAAAGATGACAGAGAACAACTAATTCAATGTACAGGTTGGAAAGAGGATGTCATAGATTCATTCTTTGTCTGTGATTACTGTGCTGGGAAAATGTTGAAAAGTCAGGAGAATGTCCGATCAGTATTAAATAACCTTCATATAGACTGTACACCGGCATGTATAAAGTGTTTAAATAATTTTGAAATGGCAATGATTCGATTGTAATGCCTTGTCTTACGATCGTCAGATTAGGGCAAGTAACTGCATTGAAGAGACCTAGAACAGAACTTGTTGACGCTCTTAAAGGGAGAATAGTAGTATATCTACCTGTTGATGTGCAAGCAAATGCAGATATTCAGCCTGAAAACTTCTTAACATTGATAGTTTTGTAGTCATTGTCAATGGTCAGCCTACTTACAACAAGAATGTTTGGACTGCACTAATAGATCTGAGAAAAGTCCATGAAGCACTGTTGTGGTTAAGAGAGAACAACAGTCTCTATAAAACAATACATGCATACACCCTAGAAGATTTAAATAAAATACTTGAAGCACGTCTTGCTGAAAAAAGCGGTTGGTGTTGATAATTTACCTGAAATACCGGAAGCTGCAATCCTTCAGAAACTGACAGAAAGCGCAAAATCTACATTGGTTGAACATTTTTCTGTCCAGCCTCTCAATTCAGCGGTTCCAAAAGACTTCATTGAAGATTTTAAGCAGATGAAAGATCTTCGGTACTGACCAATTTCAAATCAAGAAACTAAAAGGTGAGAGCGAAAAGACTTATTTCAGGAAGAACTTGATCTGAAAAAAGTGTTTCCAAATCTTTTCCCGAAAGGCAAAATATGGCTTGCGTGACAAGGCAAGACCATTTCGGATTAGGAATGCAGAATATTTTAAATCAAGGCTTCTTAGCAGACATACTAAGTTTCGTCTTGACAAACAGTTTCTTTTTCACAGCTTCCAATTGCAAGAATTCTCTTACATGTGTAATAGCGTCGCGGTCATATGTTGCGGACTGTGAAACCAAATCAAAATGCTCGTCAATTTATAGACAGGCTTCATTCCCGTGATGGAGAGATGGAAGCGACTTTGTTTTCTGTTCAATCAAAAATCAGAGGATCTCAGCAGTATTTTCAATCTCTTTCTATAAAGTAAAGTCAATGATTGAGCAATTGGGTTCACCGACTTTGTTTCTGACAGTTTCATGTGCTGAGCGGTACTCTCCTGAATTTATTGACTATTTACGGACTGATCCATAAGAACTCTACCTGGTGTGGCAAAAATGACCCCAGCAGAGTTGACGTGTCTAGATCCAATTGCAGTTTCCATGCACTTTGACAAAAAATGGACACCTATATTTAATGAGCTAATTTGTTCAAAGACAAATCCTTTGTTTGGTAATTATAATAAAGAACAACCTCTTGCCTATACTAAATTTTATACGCCACTTATATATAGTATAGGTTAGTAATTCAACAGATAGATTGGTACTGGAACATCGTAGAGAATTGTTCAATGGCTCATTTTATAAGGAAATCTCTAGATTACTAGCAACTTTTGCACTTAATTTTTTTTTCAATTAATTATTTTTTACGAAAAACTTAATTTTTATATACAATATTGACCAATGACGTCATTTATGACCAATTTTTTGACAATGACGGAAATTTTATAATAAAGTATGATTTAAGAACCATATGCATATTATTATTTCACCATACCAATTATAATAAGGCCAAAACAAATCGTCGACTTGTTTTTATAATAATCCCTTGGCTTGAACAGCAACCTTACCCCCCGCCAAAATATATTGGCTTGAAAATCAAGAAAATTGACTTTAACCACGTTATTCTCCCCAAACGGGATATTTTTTCTCTTTTCTTTTTTTCTTTTCCATAGATAGCTTGGCACTGGAAACATCGTAGAGGGTTGTTCAATAGCTCATTTTAAAGGAAATTAATTGGGTTAAAAAACCTTTTGTAACTAAAATAAATTATTTCTAAAAGAGAATAAATTTTTCCACCAAAAACTGCATTTTCGATGTCTTTTCACACTGCAGTCTTTCAAACATAATCGTTATACCAGCGGTAAGATTTGAAACCACGCCTCCGAAGAGACTGGTGGCTAATCCGGGTTGCAGCGGTAGCTAGCAACCTAGTAAGAAGACGATCACGTCCAATGTTAAGAAATCTAAAAACCCATAAACTCCTAAAAAAAAAGAGTCAGATCAAAACAAAAAGTACACCATTAGAATTGCCTTGTCCGAAATTCCTATAAGGGAAACTTACCGTCCTTTGGCTTTAATAACAAAGAAAATACATTGGCTTGAAAATCAAGAAAATTGACTTTTACCACGTTATTCTCCACAAAGGGGATATTTTTTTTCTTTCTTCTTCTTTTCCACAGATAGCTTGGGCACTGGAACATCGTAGAGATTTGTTCAATGGCTCATTTTAAAGGAAATTTATGGCGTTAAAAACTTTTTTGTACACTTAAAACAATGTATTTTTAAAAGAGAATCAGTTTTTTACGAAAAATTTACATATATTTCATATTAAAGATTGCTCAATGACGTCATAATCGTATACCAGTGGTAGGATTTGAACCCACACCTCCGAAGAGGACTGGTGACTATCCGGGTTGTAGCGGTAGCTAGCAACCTAGTAAGAGACGATCACTTCCAATGTTAAGAAAATATAAAAACCCATAGTTCCTACAAAAGGAGTCAGATCAAATTCAAAAGTACACCATTAGAACCGCCTTGTTCGAAACCCCTGTATAGTAAACTTTCTGTCCCTTGGCTTGAACAGCAAGGGAAATATATTGGCTTGAAAGTCAAGAAAAGTGGCAGCTACTACAACATTCTGCCTAAACGGGATATTTTTTTTTCTTTTTTTCTTTTGTATCCAGAGATAGCTTGGCACTGGAACATCGCAGAGAGTTGTTCAATGGCTCATTTTAAAGGAAATTAATGGCGTTAAAAATCTATAGTAACTAAAATAAATTATTTTAAAAGAGAAGATTAAATTTTTCCACCAAAAATCTGCATTTTTGATGTCTTTTCACACTGCAGTCTTTTCAAAGATATTTGATTTTGAAGCAATTAAAACAGTTGTGGTAAAGTTATATTAAAAACGATCATTATAAGAACAAACCATTGCATACATTGGACTTAGTTATGTATACTTAAGAACGACAAAGATGTAAATGGTCTTCATTCGTTAATTACATAATGGTTAGATCAAAGCAAGCTGCACGCAAGTTAAAAAAACATTACAAATAAAAACCTTATTATTACTACGATATTCAGCATATACTACTTCTTTTTTGTCTTCTCCTTTTCCTCAGATAGCGGGACACTTGACACATTGTAGAAAGCTTTTTAATGGCTCATTTCAAAGGAAATTAATGGAAAAAACCATTTTTTTATTAAAAAAAACTTATTTTTAAAGTAAATCAATTTTTTACGAAAAAACTGCATTTTTCTATAAACACTGCAGTAGCTTAAGTTATTATAACAGCAGGAATTTGTCAAATTAATGTGCTGTTTGTAATTAACAAAAATATGCATAAAAAAAATCAATATTTTTACAAAGATTACATAAACAACAGAATTAATAGTAGTTTTTTGGATTTCAAATATAATTATATTATAGGATGAACTTTTTCCCATAAACAAAGGAAGTATTTACATAAAGGATCGATACCGTTCATTATACACGGAGACTATGTAAGTTTCATCGGATATAGTATCCGGGTTGCAGCGGTAGCTAGCAACCTAGTAAGAGACGATCACGTCCAATGTTAAGAAATATAAAAACCCATAGTTCCTAAAAAAGGAGTCAGATCAAAACAAAAAGTACACCATTAGAACCGCCTTGTCCGAAACCCCTGTATAGGAAACTTTCTGTCCCTTGGCTTGAACAGCAAGGGAAATATATTGGCTTGAAAATCAAGAAAAAAGTGGCATCTACTACAACATTCTGCCTAAACGGGATATTTTTTTCTTTCTTCTTTTCCACAGATAGCTTGGCACTGGAACATCGTAGAGAGTTGTTCCAATGGCTCATTTTAAAGGAAATCTCTAGATCTAGCAAATTTTGCACTTAATTTTTTTTTCAATTAATTATTTTTTACGAAAAACTTAATTTTTCATATACAATATTGACCAATGACGTCATAGTCGTTGGATGTAGTTAGTATTACATAATTTATAATAAAGATCGAACTCTTCCCTATACTAACTTGCATACGCAACTTCACTATAGTTAAGATTACAGTATTTATATATACATCATTATAGATTATAAAAGGTTCAAATGTTCGAAGATTATAGAGTTAAAAATTTTCCCACACCGGGAATCGAACCCGAGCCTGTTAAGTGAAAGTTAACTATCCTAGCCACTAGACCATATGGAACCATAAAGAAGTATGATTTAAGAGCCATATGCATATTATTATAATAAAGAACGAATATTTTACCGATTATCTACTAATAACCATATATGACGTAATAAGTGACATGTCGTAATACCTAAAACCTATTGTGTACTAATAACCATATATGACTTAATGAGCGACGTGACGTAAAAATTGAAAAAATTAATTTTTATTTTATTTTCGTTTTTAGTTCAGAATCGCTAAAGTTATAAACTGCAAAAATATTTATGGTGTCTGAAAACAATAGTTTTAATGTTTTAATTTAGACTAGAAAAATACCTGAAAATTTAAAATTAGTTTAATTTTTTGTTAGGTTCTTGGTACTTGATGCGTGACTTAAACATTCAACTAATGGTTACATAATTGTTTCAATAAAACAAGCTACACGCAAGTTAAAAAAACAGTACTACCAAAAAAACAGAGATAGCATCTTGAAAAGAAAAAAGCAAAGGTACTCAACCGACCAGGCGTATCGAGAAGTAATAATTGATAGTGACAAACAGCGTTATTATAATGATGTAGTTTATAGACATGCGAAAATTGAGACAGCCAAACAAAAGAGTTAAGGAGCGGTATGATAATGATGAAGATTACAGAGAAGCAACATTTGAGCAGGCTAGACAAAAGATCAAGGAGCGTTATCACAATGATGATGATTACCGAAAAAAATATATAAGAAAAAGTTGCTACCAGAATAATGGGTAGATACTGGGGTGACAAAAGCTATAATTGAAAAAAATTAAATTCTCTGCGAGGTTTTACCGAAAAGAACGCATAAGGACAAAGGGAAAAAAATTACATTCAGAAATACAAGAAGATGGCAAAAATGCAGGCTGATCTTCGTAAATTGAGAAACATTTTACGCATGTTTTACCAGGATCACGAAAGTATTCAAAATTACAGATTAAAATTCTCTTTGAAAGAGCGGATGCTGTTGAAAAGTCGGCTTAGAAATAGAAATGCTTTGGCAAAGCTTCATAGTAATACCCAAAAGAAATGTTGTCAGTTTAATGAAAAGTTACATTAAAGAGCGAAGTATAGTCTATAGTAACTGGAATATGGGTTGCAGGCGGTAGCTAGCAACCTAGTAAGAGTTACATTAAAAGACGATTATCTGGGTTGCAGCGGTAGCTAGCAACTACATAAAGGACGACACCTGGCACCCCATGTTAACTGAATCATAAATAGGGATTAT
The DNA here is from genome assembly GCA_027921565.1 of Artemia sinica. NCBI lineage: Eukaryota > Metazoa > Arthropoda > Branchiopoda > Anostraca > Artemiidae > Artemia > Artemia sinica. The sequence goes on along the minus strand of JAPEVW010000156.1, from coordinate 172,529 downwards.
GTACTTTCCATCAGTATCATGGCTTTAGAGATGGCTGGAACCTAGTAAAGAACAAACCATCATTACAGTAAAGAACATTTCATGTTAAAGATTGATCAATGATGCATAATAATAGTTTGTAGCCAGGTCGTCTCTTACTATTCCAATTAAGAAAAAGCCATAGGCTTTTTCCTATATGTGTAATTTTACATTAAGAGACGATCATTGGAATAATAAACCATTGCACACTTTTGGACTTAGTTAGCTACTTGATTGCTTGAGGTTCGTCTTCCTTACTATTTCAAAGAAGAAAAAGCCACAGGCTATTTCCTGTTTGTAGTCATATAGCATAGAATCCGGGTCGCAGCGGTACCTAGCAAACCTAGTAAGAGACCATCAGTCCAATGCTAAGAAATATAAAAACCTAGAACTCCTAAAAATAGAGTCAGGTCAGTAAAAACAAAAGTACATAATTAGAACCACCTAGTTGTCTGAAAACCTACTAGATATCCGGGTTGCAGCGGTTAGCTAGCAACCTAGTAAGAGACGATCACGTCCAATTTTAATTTACAATAAGGAACGAACTGAAATTTACAGTAAAGAACGATCTCTCTCCATAGCTCATCATAAATGGTGTTTGTCAATTATCGGGTCGCAGCGGTAGTATAATAAAGAATGACATCTCCCCTATACTAAATTTTTATGCCACTTAATTATAGTATATGTTAGTAAAGTTTACATCAAGGACCGATATAGTTTATCATAAATAGTGTTTGTCAATACGGTTTTATTTTATATAATTATCCATTATATTTAAAATGCAGTAATGTTTGGGGGGTTTTAAACAAAAAAATTTATTTGTTAACTGAAACTAGAATAATCCGGGTTGCAGCGGTAGCTAGCAACCTAGTAAGAGACGATCACGTCCAATGTTAAGAAATATAAAAACCATAGTTCCTAACAGAGGAGTCAGATCAAAACAAAAAGTACACCATTAGAACCGCCTTTTCCGAAAACCCCTGTATAGAAAACTTTCTTGTCCTTGGCTTGAACAGCAAGGGAAATATATTGGCTTGAAAATCAAGAAAAGTGGCAGCTACTACAACATTCTGCCTAAAACGGGATATTTTTTTTCTCTTTTTTTTCTCTTTTCTTTTGTATCCAGAGATAGCTTGGCACTGGAACATCGGGTAGAGGGTTGTTCAATAGCTCATTTTAAAGGAAATTAATTGGGTTAAAAAATCTATAGTAACTAAAATAAATTATTTCTAAAAGAGAGAATAAATTTTTCCACCAAAAAACTGCATTTCGATGTCTTTTCACACTGCAGTCTTTCAAACATAATCGCATACCAGCGGTAAGATTTGAACCCACGCCTCCGAAGAGACTGGCACTAACACCAGTGCCTTTGACCACTCGGCCAGGCTGCCTCTCATAAATAATATATATATGTGAATTTGGGTTGCAGCAGTAGCTAGCAACCTAGTAAAGAGACGATCAGTCCAATGCTAAGAAATATAAAAACCCAAAAACTCCTAAAAAAAGAGTCAGATCAAAACAAAAGTATATCATTAGAACTACCTCGTCTGAAAACCCTACTAGATAAATAATGAAATGGCATCATAGTTTTATATTAGAGCTATGACGTGAATAGAAAAACACGAAAATATATTGTTGTTTCTGAAGACGTCAAGAAATAATATCATTGCGCCATGGACGTCAATAAAATCATTACGCCGTGACGTCATAATTACTACTTAAGAACGACAAAGATGTAAATTCTCTCATTCTTGATTAGATATCTTATATAGGTAACTTTTTATTTTGTAAGTCTTCGATGGTCTAATGGTAAGTATGCCCACTTGTTACCTGGGAGAAGGGGGTTCGATTCCCCGTCAGGGAGAACTTTTGATATGTTGAATTACAAGCACTATCTTTTCAATTTAAAATTTAAAAAAGAAACTTGTTTATTTACATTCTAGCTAAAATAATGAAGATAATATGAATGAACCACAGTGTTCATTCACTGTGATCGTCCTTTAATATAAACTACGGACTAAAGTTCGTTCTTTAATGTAATACACAGAGAATTTTTTGCCAAATATTCAGTAGAACTAAAAGAACTGTTTTAAAACACAGTTAGAAATGCTTTTTTCTTGAGTCCGTGTTCCAGGAATTTGTTCTAAATCATTAGTCTTACAAACACACATACTAATAACCCTAAATGGCTCGTTTTCGCCATAATTGAAAAAACATTGCTTTTCCTTCGCTGTTGATGGGTATGCTTGTATATATATTTTTTATTGCTGCTACATAAAACTGCAATTGCTCCTTTCAAAATTAATATACGAATTTTCTAAGAAGTACGCCTCTGTATATTCACTGTGTTGTCGAACTTTTTCCATTGCATCTATAAACTGTTCCGCAGTTGCCAGTCTATACCTTGGAAGCTGTTCGTTAAACTGACAACATTTCTTTTGGATATTACTATGAAGCTTTGCCAAAGAATTTCTAGCGACTTTTCAACAGCATCCGCTCTTTCAAAGATAATTTTAATCTGTAATTTGAATACTTTTCGTGATCCCGGTAAAAACATGCGTAAAATGTTTCTCAATTTACAAAGATCAGCCTGCATTTTTGCCATCTTCTTGTATTTCTGAATGTAATTTTTCCCTTTGTCCTTATGCGTTCTTCGGTACAACTTCGCAGCAGAGAATTTAATTTTTTCATTATAGCTTTATCACCCCAGTATCTACCCATCATTCTGGTAGCAACTTTTTTCTTATGTTTGTTTCGGTAATCTTCATCATTATCATACCGTTCCTTGCTCGTTTGTCTAGCCTGCTCAATTGTTGCTTCTCTATAAAGTTTATCATTTTGATAACGCTCCTTGATCTTTTGTTTGGTTGTCTCAATTTTTACTTCTCGATACACCTGGACGGTTGAAACCTTTGCTTTTGGTTTTTCTTATATTTGATGCGGTAATCTTCATCATTGTGATAACTCTCCTTTAACTTTTGTTTGGCTGGCTCAATTTTTGCATTTCTATAATCTTCATCATTGAGATAACACATCTTGCTGTTTCGTTTTGCTCTCTCAATTATTACTTCTCGATGCGCCTGGTCGGTTGAATACCTTTGCTTTTTTCTTTTCAAGTTACTATCTCTGTTGTTTGTGTAGTACTGTTTTTTCAACTTGCGTATAGCTTGCTTGATTGAAACCATTATGTAACCATTAGTTGAATGTTTATGTCACGTATCAAGTATCAAGAACCTAACAAAAAAATTAAACTAAATTTTAAATTTTCAGGTATTTTCTAGTCTAAAATTAAAAATTAAAAACTATTGTTCAGACACCATAAATATTTTTGCAGTTTATAACTTTAGCGATTCTGAACTAAAAACGAAAATAAAATAAAATTTTTCAATTTTTACGTCACGTCGGTTATTAATTCATATATGGTTATTAGTACACAATAGGTTTTAGATATTACGTCATGTCACTTATTACGTCATATATGGTTATTAGTAGATAATCGGTAAAATGTTCGTTCTTTATTATAATAATAGAGTTCGTTCTTTATTATAATAAAAAAATTAAGTTTTCCGTAAAAAAATAATTAATTTAAAAGAAAATTAATTAGAAATGGCACTAGATCTAGAGATTTTCTTTAAAATGAGCATTCATTGAACAACTCTCTACAATTTCCCAGTGCCAAGCTATCTATGGAAAAGAAGAAGAAGAAGAAAAAGAAAGAAAAAAATATCCCGTTTGTGGGATATTTTTCTTGGCCGAGTGGTCCAAGGCGCTGGTGTTAGTCACCAGTCTCTTCGGAGGTGTGGGTTAAAATCCTATCACTGGTATACAATTACGACGTCATTGATAAATCTTTAACATGAAATATGCAATTTTTCGTAAAAAAACTGATTTTATTTTAAAAAATACATTGTTTTAAGTACACAAAAATTTATTAACCCAAATAATTTCCTTTAAAATGAGCTATGAACAACCCTCTACGATGTTCCAGTGCCAAGCTATCTCTGGACACAAAAGAAAAGAGAAAAAAAGAAAAAAATATCCCGTTTAGGTAGAATGTTGTAATAGCTGCCACTTTTCTTGATTTTCAAGCCAATATATTTCCCTATATTTCCCTTATGAGAGGCAGCCTGGCCGAGTGGTCCAAGGCACTGGTGTTAGCCACCAGTCTCTTCGGAGGCGTGGGTTCAAATCTTACCGCTGGTATACGATTATGTTTGAAAGACTGCAGTGTGAAAAGACATCGAAAATGCAGTTTTTGGTGGAAAAATTTATTTCTCTTTTAGAAATAATTTATTTTAGTTACGAAAGGTTTTTAACCCAATTAATTTACTTTAAAATGAGCTATTGAACAACCCTCTACGATGTTCCAGTGCCAAGCTATCTGTGGAAAAGATAAAAAAAAAAGAAAAAAGAAAAAAATATCCCGTTTGGGGAGAATAACGTGGTTAAAGTCAATTTTCTTGATTTTCAAGCCAATATATTTCCCTTGCTGTTCAAGCCAAGGGAAAGAAAGTTTCCTATACAGGGGTTTCGGACAAGGCGGTTCTAATGGTGTACTTTTTGTTTTGATCTGACTCCTTTGTTAGGAACTATGGGTTTTATATTTCTTAACATTGGACGTGATCGTCTCTTACTAGGTTGCTAGCTACCGCTGCAACCCGGAGGTTGCTAGCTACCGCTGCAACCCGGATTGCTAGCTACCGCTGCAACCCGGATGCAACCCAGACTAGGTTGCTAGCTACCGCTGCAACCCCGATAATTGAAAAACACCATTTATGATAAGCTATATTCGTCCTTTATGTAACTACACCTGGAACCACCATATATCAGTTAGTATGGGAGAGTGATCGTTCTTTACTGTAAATTACTAACAAACAGGAAAAACCCTACCGCTTTTTCTTCTTGAAATAGTAAGAGACGAACCTACAACAGCTGAACTAAGTCCAATGTGTGCAATGGTTTGTTATTCCAGGATCGTCTCTTAATGTAAAATTATTCCAATGATCGTCTTTTAATGTAATTTTCAAACAAAATTAGTTACTATGGCCTAGAATTCGTTCTTTACAATAATTAATCGGATATTTTAATATATCCTATGTGGTCTAGAGGTTGGAATAGCTCTCACCCAGTTGGATTGAGTTCAATTTCCGTATGGAAATTTTTACTTATGATGATTTCTTAAGGAATATAATTAGAATTTCTTCATGTAATAAAAATAATTTGTTTTAATTACAAAAGGTTTTTAACCCCGCCCGTTTAATTTCCTTTAAAATGAGCCATTGAACAACTCTCTACGATGTTCCAGTGCAAAGCTATCTGTTGAATTACTAACTTATACTATAATTAAGTGGCGTATAAAATTTAGTAGAGGCAAGAAGTCGTTATTTATTATATTCAAGCCAATATATTTTCTTTGTTATTCAAGCCAAAGAGTGATAAGTTTCCTTAATAGGGGTTTTGGACAAGGTGGTTCTAATGGTGTAATTTTTGTTTTGATCTGACTCTTTTCTCAGGAGTTAGGGGTTTTTATATTTCTTAACATTGGACGTGATGGTCTCTTACTAGGTTGCTAGCTACCGCTGCAACCCGGATATTTGATTTCTTCAAAATTCAAATATCTTTGAAAAGACTGCAGTATGAAAATCAAACGAACTCATCGTTTTTTAACTATAAATACAAACAGGAAAAAGCCTACGGCTTTTTCTTCTTTTAAATAGTAAGAGACGAAACTCAAACAATCAAGTAGCTAACTAAGTCCAATGTATGGAATGGTTTGTTATTTCAGTGATTGTCTTTTAATGTAAAAATAAATACTGTAATCTTAACTATAGTGAAGTTGCGTATGCAAGTTAGTATAGGGAAGAGTTCGATCTTTATTATAAATTTATTATAATGACGTCGGTTAAAACTTGGATTTCGTTTTATGCTATATCATTTCAAACAGGAAAAAGCCTACGGTTTTTCTTCTTTGAAATAGTAAGAGACGAACCTCAAGCAATCAAGTAGCTAACTAAGTCCAATGTATGCAGTGGTATGCTATTCCAATGATCGTCTTTTAATGCAAAATCTTTCAAAGAGAATTTTAATCTGTAATTTTGAATACTTTTCGTGATCCTGGTAAAACATGCGTAAAATGTGTTCTCAATTTACGAAGATCAGCCTGCATTTTCGCCATCTTCTTGTATTTCTGAATGTAATTTTTCCCTTTGTCCTTATGCGTTCTTCGTACAAAATCGCAGAGAATTTAATTTTTCATTATAGCTTTTGTCACCCCAGTATCTACCCATTATTCTGGTAGGAACTTTTTTCTTATGTTTGTTTCGGTAGTCTATATCATTATCATACCGTTCCTTGCTCTTTTGTTTGGCTGTCTCAATTGTTGCTTCTCTATAAAGTTTATCATTGTGTTAACGCTCCTTGATGTTTTGTCTAGCCTGCTCAATTCTTGCTTCTCTGTAATCTTCATCATTACCATACCATTCCTTGATCTTTTGTTTGGCTGTCTCAATTTTTGCATGTCTATAATCTTCATCATTGTGATAACACATCTTGCTGTTTTGTTTTTGCTCTCTCAATTATTACTTCTCGATACGCCCTGGTCGGTTGAATACCTTTGCTTTTTTCTTTTCGAGATACTATCTCTGTTGTTTGTGTAGTACTGTTTTTTTTAACTTGCGTATAGCTTTACTGTAAATCTTTACTTGCGTATAGCTTTACTTGCGTATAGCTTTGTATTGCGTTATAGCTTTACTTGCGTATAGCTTTACTTGCGTATAGCTTTACTGTAAATCTTAAGGAACATAATTAAAATTTCTTAATGTAAAAAAAAATAATTTGTTTTAATTACAAGAAGTTTTTAACCCCATTAATTTTCTTTAAAATGAGCCATTGAACAACTCTCTACGATGTTCCAGTGCCAAGCTATCTGTGAATTACTAACCTAAACTATAATTAAGTGGCGTATAAAATTTAGTATAGGCAAGAAGTCGTTCTTTATTATATTTTATTTCATAACGTCATGGCGCAATGGTATTATTTCATGACGTCTTCAGAAACAACAATATAATTTCGTGTTTTTCTATTCACGTAATAGCTCTAATATAAAACTATGATGAAGTTCATTATTTATCTAGTAGGGTTTCAGACAAGGTAGTTCTAATGATGTACTTTGTGTTTGATCTGACTCTATTTTTTAGGATTTTTGAGTTTTTATGTTTATTTCTTAGTATTGGACTGATCGTCTCTTACTAGGTTGCTAGCTACCACTGCAACTCAAATTCACATATGTATATTTATGAGAGGCAGCCTGGCCAGTGGTCCAAGGCACTGGTGTTAGCCACCAGTCTCTTCGGAGGCGTGGGTTCAAATCTTACCGCTGGTATACGATTATGTTTGAAAGACTGCAGTGTGAAAAGACATCAAAAAATGCAGTTTTTGGTAGAATAATTTATTCTATTTTAGAAATAATTTATTTTAGTTACTATAGATTTGTAACTCAATTAATTTCCTTTAAAATGAGCTATTGAACAACTCTTTACGATGATCCAGTGCCAAGCTATCTCTGGAAACAAAAGAAAAAAAATATCCGTTTAGGCAGAATGTTGTAGCTGCCACTTTTCTTGATTTTCAAGCCAATATATTTCCCTTGCTGTTCTCAAGCCAAGGGACAGAAAGTTTACTATACAGGGATTTCGGATAAGGCGGTTCTAATGGTGTACTTTTTGTTTTGATCTGACTCATTTTTTAGGAGCTATGGGTTTTTTATATTTCTTAACATTGGACGTGATCGTCTCTTACTAGGTTGCTAGCTACCGCTGCAACTCGGATATAGGAAACAGTTTGTTCCTTATAATACTAACTATTATTTTAATCCTTCGGTTACTATGGGGTTAAAATTCATTCTTTAATGTAATTTTATATTTATTAACATTAGACGTGATCGTCTCTTATTAGGTTGCTAGTTACCACTGCAACCCGGTTGCCTATGCAAGTTAATATACGCAAGAGTTCGTTCTTTATTGTATTTTGTCTAGCCTGCTCAATTTTTACTTCTCGATACGCTGGTTGGTTGAATACCTTTGCTTTTCTCTTTTCAAGATACTATCTCTGTTGTCTGTGTAGTACTGTTTTTTAACTTGCGTGCAGCTTGCTTTGATCTAACCATTATGTAATTAACGAATGAGACCATTTACATCTTTGTCGGTCTTAAGTAGTAGTTATGACGTCACGGTATAATGATTTTATATTCATGACGTCATGGCGCAATGATATTATTTCATGACGTCTTCAGAAACAACAATATAATTTCGTGTTTTTCTATTCACGTCTCATAGCTCTAATATAAAACTATGACGACATTCATTATTTATCCAGTAAGGTTTCGATCTTACTCTATTTTTAGGAGTTTTGGGGTTTTATATTTCTTAGCATTGGACTGATCGTCTCTTGCTAGGTTGCTAGGCTACTGCTGCAACCCAGATTCACATATATATTATTTATGAGAGGCAGCCTGGCTGAGTGGTCCAAGGCACTGGTGTTAGCCACCAGTCTCTTTGGAGGCGTGGGTTCAAATCTTACCACTAGTATACGATTATGTTTGAAAGACTGCAGTGTGAAAAGACATCAAAAAATGCAGTTTTTGGTGGAAAAAATTTATTCTCTTTAGAAATAATTTATTTTAGTTACTATAGATTTTTAACCCAATTAATTTCCTTTAAAATGAGCCATTGAACAACTCTCTACGATGTTCCAGTGCTAAGCTATCTGTGAAAAGAAAAAAAAGAAAAAAAAATATCCCGTTTAGGCAGAATGTTCTAGTAGCTGCCACTTTTTCTTGATTTTCAAGCCAATATATTTCCTTTGCTGTTCAAGCCAAGAGACTGAAAGTTTCCTATACAGGGGTTTCGGACAAGGCGGTTCTAATGGTGTACTTTTGAATTTGATCTGACTCCTTTTTTAGGAACTATGGGTTTTTATATTTCTTAACATTGGACGTGATCGTCTCTTACTAGGTTGCTAGCTACCGCTGCAACCCGGATATTTCTTAACATTCGAAGTGATCGGCTCTTACTAGGTAGCTAGCTATCACTGCAACCCGGATTTGATCTGAGTTTTTTTTAGGAGTTATGGGTTTTTATATTTCTCAATATTGACGTGATCGTCTCTTACTAGGTTGCTAGCTACCACTGCAACCCGGAAAATTTATTTCTTATTATTGAGGTTGATTGTCTCTTACTAGGTTTGCTTGCTACCGCTACAAACCCGGACTACCTCTACATCGAGATACTGTGAAATTACAAACAGGAAAAAAGCCTATGGCTTTTTCTTAATTGGAATAGTAAGAGACAATCTGGGTAATAAACCTATGATAATGACGTCATTGACCAATCTTGATCAAGAAATTATATCTGATGAAAACTTACACTATTCTGCATTTACGATGAACCATATCGATCCTTTTATTTACTTGTAGCTACCCCTGGAGCCACCGTATATCAGTTACTATTGGTGAGAGATCGTTCTTTACTGTAACTCTTACTAGGTTGCTAGCTACCGCTACAAACCGGATGTAGCTACCCCTGGAGCCACCGTCTATCAGTTACAATTGGCAAGAGATCGTTCTTTACTGTAATCTCTTACTAGGTTGCTAGCTACTAACCGCTGCAACCCGGATTAGTATAAGGCAAAGAGGTCGTTCTTTAATGTAATCTGAGCCACCGTGCTGCCGGTGACCAAAAAGGCACCAATGACTAACACCATTTATGATCGATCCTTATTTCCCACTATACAAGTTTGTATAGGCAAGAGTTCGTTCTTTATTGTAATACAAGCCTACACTATAGTTAAGCGACCCATACCAGTTAGTATAGGCAAGAGTTGGATCTTTATTATAATTTCAGGACAGTTTGTTCTACTACACAGAGAATTTTTTGCCAAATATTCAGTAGAACTAAACGAACTGTTTAAAACACAGTTAGAAATGCATTTTTTCTTGAGTCGGTGTTCCAGGAATTTGTTCTAAATCATTAGTCTTACAAACACATTTACTAATAACCCTAACAGGCTCGTTTTCGCCATAATTGAAAAACATTGCTTTTCCTTCGCTGTTGATAGGTATGCTTGTATATATATATTTTTATTGCTGCTACATAAACTGCAATTGCTCCTTCCAAAATTAATATACGAATTTTCTAAGAAGTACGCCTCCGTATATTCACTGTGTTGTCGAACATTTTCCATTGCATCTATAAACTGTTCCGCAGTTGCCAATCCATACCTTGGAAGCTTTTCGTTAAACTGACAAACATTTCTTTTGGATATTTACTATGAAGCTTTGCCAAGGAATTTCTAGCCGACTTTTCAAACAGCATCCGCTCTTTCAAAGAGAATTTTAATCTGTAATTTTGAATACTTTTTGTGATCCCGATAAAACATGCGTAAAATGTTTCTCAATTTACAAAGATCAGCCTGCATTTTTTGCCATCTTCTTGTATTTCTGAATGTAATTTTTCCCTTTGTCCTTATGCGTTCTTCGGTACAACCTCGCAGAGAATTTAATTTTTTCATTATAGATTTTGTCAACCCAGTAACGCTCCTTGATCTTTTGTTTGGCAGTCTCAATTTTTGCATGTCTATAATCTTCATCATTGTGATAAACATCTTGCGTGTTTTGTTTTGCTCTCTCAATTATTACTTTCGATACGCCTGGTCGGTTGAATACCTTTGTTTTGCTCTCTCAATTATTACTTCTCGATACGCCTGGTCGGTTGAATACCTTTGTTTTTGCTCTCTCAATTTTTACTTCTCGATGCACCTGGTCGGTTGAATACCTTTGTTTTGCTCTCTCAATTATTACTTCTCGATACGCCTCTGGTCGGTTGAATACCTTTGTTTTGCTCTCTCAATTTTTACTTCTCGATGCGCTTGGTCGGTTAAAATACCTTTGCTTTTCTCTTTTCAAGATACTATCTCTGTTGTTTGTGTAGTACTGTTTTTCAATTTGCGTGCAGCTTGCTTGATTGGAAACCATTATGTAATTATGAATGTGAACATTTACAGTTCTGACGCTTCCTATATAGTAATTATGACGTCACAGCGTAATGATTTTATTGACGTCAAGGCGCAATGATATTATTTCATGACGTCATCAGAAACAACAATATAATTTCGTCTTGTTTTTTCTATTCACTTCATAGCTCTAATATAAAGCTACGACATTCATTATTTATCTAGTAGGGTTTCAGACAAGGTAGTTCTAATGATGACTTTTGTTTTGATCTTACTCTATTTTGTAGGACTTTTGTTATATTTCTTAGCATTGGACTGATCGTCTCTTACTAGATTGCTAGCTACTGCTGCAACCCAAATTCACATATATATTTATTTATGAGAGGCAGCCTGGCCGAGTGGTCCAAGGCACTGGTGTTAGCCACCAATCTACTTCGGAGGCGTGGGTTCAAATCTTTACCGCTGGTATACGAATATGTTTGAAAGACTGCAGTGTGAAAAGACATCGAAAATGCAGTTTTTGGTGGAAAAATTATTCTCTTTTAGAAATAATTTATTTTAGTTACAAAAGGTTTTTAACCCAATTAATTTCCTTTCAAAAATGAGCTATTGAACAACTATCTACGATGTTCCAGTGCCAAGCTATCTGTGGAAATCCCAAGAAAAAGAAAAAAAAGAAAAAAATATCCCGTTTGGGGAGAATAACGTGGTTTAAGAAGTCAATTTTCTTGATTTTCAAACCAATATATTTCCCTTGCTGTTCAAGCCAAGGGACTGAAAGTTTCCTATACAGGGGTTTCGGACAAGGCGGTTCTAATGTGTGTACTTTTTTGTTTTGATCTGATTTCTTTGTTAGGAACTATGGGTTTTTATAATTTCTTAACATTGGACGTGATCGTCTCTTACTAGGTTGCTAGCTACCGCTGCAACCCGGATTTCTAGGGCAGAATTTTCAACAGCATCCGCTCTTTCAAAGAGAATAGATTAATCTGTAATTTTGAATAACTTTTTGTGTTCCTGGTAAAACATGCGTAAAAAATTTTCTCAATTTACGAAGATCAGCCTGCATTTTTGCCATCTTCTTGTATTTCTGAACGTAATTTTTCCCTTTTTCCTTATGCGTTCTTCGGTACAACCTCGCAGAGAATTTAATTTTTCATTATAGCTTTTGTCACCCCAGTATCTACCCCATTATTCTGGGGGTAGCAAACTTTTTTCTTATGTTTGTTTCGGTTAATCTTCGTCATTATCATACCGTTCCTTGCTCTTTTGTCTAGCCTGCTCAATTGTTGCTTCTCTATAAGTTTAAATCATTGTGATAACGCTCCTTTGATCTTTTGTCTAGCCTGCTCAAATTCTTGCTTCTCTGTAATCTTCATCATTTTGCTAACACTCCTTGATCTTTTGTTTGGCTGTCTCAATTTTTACTTGTCGATACACCTGGACGGTTGAATACCTTTGCTTTTCATTTTTTTCTTATATTTGATTCGGTAATCTTCATCATTATCATACCGTTCCTTGATCTTTTTGTTTGGCAAATGTCTCAATTTTCGCAAAGTCTATAAAATACGTCATTATAATAACGCTGTTTTTGACTATCAATTTTCGCATCTGATACGCGTGGTCGGTTGAATACCTTTGCTTTTCTCTTTTCAAGATACTATCTCTGTGTTTGTGTAGTACTGTTTTTTAACTTGCGTGCAGCTTGCTTTGATCTAACCATTATCTAAATGAATGAGAACATTTACAGTTCTGACGCTTCTTATATAGTAATTATGACGTCACGACGTAATGATTTTATTTCATGATGACGTCATGGCGCAAATGATATTATTTCATGACGTCTTCAGAAACCACAAACATAATTTCGTGTTTTTCTATTCACGTCATAGCTCTAATATAACGCTACTGACGACATTCATTATTTATCTAGTAGGGTTTCAGACAAGGTAAATTCTAATGATGTACTTTTGTTTTGATCTGACTCTATTTTTAGGAGTTTTGGGTTTTTTATATTTCTTAGCATGGGACTGATCGTCTCTTACTAGGTTGCTAGCTACTGCTGCAACCCAGATTCACATATATATTATTTATGAGAGGCAGCCATGGCCGAGTGGTCCAAAGACACTGGTGTTAGCCACACAGTCTCTTCGGAGGCGTGGGTTCAAATCTTACCGCTGGTATAATGTTTGAAATACTTTAGTGTGAAAAGACATCAAAAATGCAGTTTTTGGTGGAAAAATTATTCTCTTTTAGAAATAATTTATTTTAGTTACTATAGATTTTTAACTTATTTAATTTCCTTTAAAAATGAGCTATTGAAACAACTCTCTACGATGTTCCAGTGCCAAGCTATCTCTGGAAAAGAAGAAAAAAAGAAAAAAAAAGAAAAAAATATCCCGTTTTATGCAGAATGTTGTAGTAATGTAGAATGTTGGTTCAAGCCAAGGGACAGAAAAGTTTCCTATACAGGGGTTTCGGAAAAGGGCGGTTCTATGGTGCACTTTTGTTTTGATCTGACTACCTCTGTTAGGAAAACAAAAAAAAAAAAAAAAAAAAAAAAGAAACTATGGGTTTTTATATTTCTTAACATTGGACGTGATCGTCTCTCTTACTAGGTTGCTAGCTACCGCTGCAACCAGCGGATTTTTCTTATACATTTTTCGGCAATCTTCATCATTGTGATAAACGCTCCTTGGTCTTTTGTCTAGCCTGCTCAATTGTTGCTTCTCTATTTATCTTCATCATTATGATAACGCCTACTTGAACTTTTGTTTGGGCTGTCTCAATTTTCGTATGTCTATAATCTTCATCATTGTGATAACACATCTTGCTGTTTTGTTTTGATCTCTCAATTTTTACTTCTCGATATGCCTGTTCGGTTGGATACCTTTGATTTTTCTCTTTTCAAGATACTATCTCTGTTGTCTGCGTAGTACTGTTTTTTTTAACTTGCGTGTATCTTGCTTTGATCTAACCATTATGTAATTCACGAATGAGATCATTTACATCTTTGTCGTTCTTAAGTAGTAATTATGAAGTCATGGCCTAATGATTTTATTTCATGACGTCATGGCGCAATGGTATTGTTTCATGACGTCTTTCAGAAACAACAATATACTTTCGTGTTTTTCTATTCACGTCATAGCTCTAATATAAAACTATGACGACCTTCATTATTTATCTAGTAGGGTTTCAGACAAGGTAGTTTTAATGATGTACTTTTGCTTTGATCTGACTCTATGCTTAGGAGTTTTTGGTTTTTATATTTCTTAGCATTGGACTGATCGTCTCTTACTAGGTTGCTAGCTACTGCTGCAACCCAAATTATGAGAGGCAGCCTGGCCGAGTGATGGTCCAAGGGAAACTGGTGTAGCCACCAGTCTCTTCGGAGGCGTGGGTTCAAATCTTACCGCTGGTATACGATTATGTTTGAAAGACTGTAGTGTGAAAAGACGTCCAAAATGCAGTTTTTGTTGGAAAAAATTTATTCTCTTTTTAGAAATAATTTATTTAGTTACTATAGATTTTTAACCCAAATAACTTTCCTTTAAAATGAGCCATTGAACAACTATCTACGATGTTTCCAGTGCCAAGCCATCTGTGGAAAAGAAAGAAAATAAAAAAAAAATATCCCGTTTAGGTAGAATGTTGTAGTAGCTGCCACTTTTCTTGATTTTCAAGCCAATATATTTCCCTTGCTGTTCTAGCCAAGGGAAAGAAAGTTTACTGTACAGGGGTTTTCGGGACAAGGCGGTTTTCTAATGGTGTAATTTTTTGTTTTGATCTGACTACATTTTTAGGACAAAAACTATGGGTTTTTATGTTTTCTTAACATTGGACGTGATCGTCTCTTTACTAGGGTTGCTAGCTACCGCTGCAACCCGGATTACACACATCAGAACCGTCACTGAGATTGAATAAGAAAGTTTCACTTATTTTACGTGGCTCCGACTTCCGAAGACTTATATGAAGCTGATAGTATCGATTTATAAATTGATCATAGGACATTTGGGAAGGAAATTAAGATGCTACATGCTCATAGCAGCTGCAAAAACTCTATGGAGATGAAAATTAAATGCCTCCTTACTATCGTTCGGTTTCATGCATCTTATTTAATATGAGCAGGTGCTACTCAGGTTCTCCATTAATTTAGTTATGAAATTTTAAATTGTGACCCAAAAGTTTGTTTTTTCATAGGAGGGTTGATTTTTCTGCAAGTTTTATTTTCTTCGAAAACTAATGGTCGAAGTTAACGTGAAAAAGTACAGTAATTATTGAGGCTCAGAATTGGTAGAAACACCTTCTAGCTTTTTGAAAACGTAGTAAAAACCCAATTGAATTTGTTCTGATTTGAAGCACACCCTTGGAATATCTTGGTATTTGTTGTTTCAATTTGTTTTGAAGATTCATTGTACATTCAATTCTGTTTTGGTTATTACTTACGTCACGTTTTGAGTATTGAGAAACTAACAAAACTTAAAAACTAATTTTTAAATTTTAAGGTAATTTTCTAGTTTTAATTATTTGATTAAAATTATTTCTAAGATATAATAAATATTTTTGCAGAGATTACATAATAAATTTAGCAATTTTGAACTGAAAAACTAAAATAAAATAAAAATTGAGCTTGGTAGTTAGAACCTAACCAAAAATCAAAATAATTAAAAATTCTAAGGTATTTTTCCATTTTGAATTAAATAATTCAAATTATTGCTCGGATATCATAAATATTTTTTGTAATTTTCATTATTCTATATTATATTGAACTATAGAATAAAATAGAATAGAACTTATTGACACAAAAGCCAAAGAACTGTGGTCACAAGAACAAAGACACTTTGTTACAAGCATAAAATTGGCACAGAACTATAATCTAAGCTAGTGAAATATCACTCTCATACCTAATCTTCAAAAAAAAATAAACTTTCTTTTAGTTTCTATACCCATCGTCAGGAACCTTCCGAATCTCTTTATACCTCCCTTATCTTTCCTTGCTAATAAATGTATTATCTCATCTCTCTCCCAAACCTCAACCCGGACAATTCTTTTCTCAAATCTTTTAATTCACTACACTTTCCCACAAAATGAACCAAATCTTCCTCTTTTCTGCACATGGGACAGAAGTAAGGAGCAGAAGCTTGCCTAACCCCTCCCAGATACTTCCTTCTATCAGCTAGTGGTAACCCATCTGACCTAACACAAAATAATCAACTTTTTTTGCCTCTTTTGAACCTCCGCCTTAAAATACAATTCTTCTCCCCCACTGCCCTTAGCCTTTGCATATAACTTTAGTGATTGGGTCTCATTCACTCAAGCATGCCGTACCAGGATCTCCTGGGCCCCTTAACCTCTCCCTGACCTATTTGAAACTGCTCCTTCCTTTAATCCAATCCCTAGCCCACCATTTTATAGCTCTGAAAATCCGGAATCTTCCAATATATACTTAATTGAGATGGCCACGTATCACTCTTTGGGATAACCAGAGCCTCTAAAAATATACTGCTTTTGTTATCCTTACTCTAGGCATAGTCAGGATTTTCTCCCATAGTCTTATCATCCCTACTAGCCTATCACTTCTTAAAGAAAATAAACCTAGATCTCCTCTCAATACTAAAATATTCGTTGAAAAATGTAGACATAAAACTCTCTCTTAAAATACTGAAGCTGAATCTTTTCTTCATTGTCTCACCAGCTATGTATCCCCAAACTTCAGATCCATAATACACAGCCAATTCAATCTTTACTTGAAATATCTGCTTATGCTAATCTTCAGGTTCTCTATGTTTGCCAGTTGGATAGCAGTCACAGCATAGGCGCAGGACTTCCTTTAGCAAGACTTAGCTTCAGCTGCTTTCCAAACTTACCATTTGACGAAAACTTACATCCAAAATATGTAAACTCATCCCTACATTCTAAATCTATTCCCTCCTATTTTACTCTATCCCTACTTGTAATTTTACCCCCTTTTCTAAAAAACCATAACTACCGACATCTTTACATTCAGGCTTAGTGTTTCCTATCTATATAATACTAGTTCTATCCAACAAGAACTCTAAATCCTCTCTATACTTCGCCACTAGTGCCAGGTCATCAGCAAACATCAGCATGCATAGTTCACAGACATCTAATGACACCATTGGGGCTCCTTGCTTCCTAAGAAAATCCGGCAAATCATTAATAAACAACGAAAACAGCCGCGGAGACAGGGGGCAACCTTGTTTAACCCCCTTTCTAGAAACAAATTACATCTGAAAATTTTCCTGCAGCACTAATAAAAAATCTTTGTAGCTTCATACATACCTATTAAAATCCTTACAAGTGGGTATGGCTACATACAATTTCCCTCCCTTCTTATTTATAAAACTTATGAATTAAACACTTTAATATAAGAATCTGACCAATCGTACTATGTCCTTCTCTGAATCCTGACTGCTCCGCGGCTAGCCTTACATTTTTCTGGAGCCAACTTCTAAGTCTGTTATCTAATACCTTTGCTATTAGCTTTCCTAATATGTTACCTAAATTTATACATCTATAATTTTCATGTAGTTTCCTATTCCCTTTCTTAAAAAATCGGCTCTCGTGCTGCAAGGTTCTACTCACTAGGCTAAATTCCAGGTCGAAAAACTGCTGTAAAATATCAAAGAAATAATATACAATGTTACGCTTCTACTAAACTTCCATAGAACTGCTTCAATACCATCAGGACCAGGTGCTGAACACCCTCATCTCTTTTAAACTTTTCCGTACTTCTTCTACCGTAACTGGCTCGATTAAGGCATCATCTTCTTCCTTCATAGGGCCATAAACTTGATCTTTGACACTCGTCTTCCAATTATCTTCAAATACACACTCATTTTCTGTTGTCTCCTTGCTCTTTAATTCACTCGACCAGGTGGTCTTCGGGGGGGGGGGGGGGATATCTTGGCTTGTCTCTCTTCTGGTAGAACTTGAAACCTTCTTCCAAAAAGAAGGTTTCAAGCTTTCTATGGATTTTTCTTAATTAGAATAATAAGAGACGACCTGGCTCTAACCTATGATTATGGAATCCCATTGATCAAATTTGGCGTGATTCCTTACGTAGTAAAAAATAAAAATATCTTTGAAAAGACTGCAGTATGAAAAGACATCAAAAATGCACTTTTTTGTAAAAAGTGATTCTATTTAAATTTTTTATTTTTGATTAAAAACGCGCCCTACAACTTTTACTTTTTGTTCAAATAAGCGCTCTTGCAAGATTCTAGGACCTCTGGGGTCGACCCGATCACCCCTGGTAAAAAAAGGCTAAACAAATCAAAACACGCATCCGTGGTCGTTGTTCTGGCAAAAAAAATACAAAATTCCACGTTTTTGCAGATAGGAGCTTGAAACCTCTACAGTAAGGTTCTCTAATACGCTGAATCTGATGTGTGATTTAAATCAAGATTATATGACTTTTAGGGGTCGTTTCTCTTTTTTTTTGAAAATAAGGCAAATTTTCTCAGGCTCTTAACTTTTGATGGATGTGAGTAAACTTGATGAAAAACTTATATATTTGAAAATCAGCATAAAAATCTATTTCTTTGGATGTATCTATTGCTATTAAAATTCCCTTTTTCGAGTTTTGGTTAATATTGAGATGAGTGGCTCTTTTACTGTACAGTTTGTTACCACAAACTGTTTGATATATCGAAGTGCCTTTTATAATAAACTTTATATTCGTTCTTTATTATAATGATCGAGCCTTTATGTGCTACATCCAACGACAGTTAATTAATCCCGAAAGTTTCCTATACAGGGGTTCGGACAAGGCGGTTCTAATGGTGTACTTTTTGTTTTGATCTGACTCCTTTTTAGGAGCTATGGGTTTTTATATTCTTAACATTTGGACGTGATCGTCTCTTACTAGGTTGCTAGCTACCGCTGCAAACCCGGATAGATGACATTCATTATTTATTATTTGGGTTTCAGACAAGGTAATTCTAATGATGTACTTTTGTTTTGATCTGACTCTATTTTTAGGAGTTTTGTTATATTTCTTAGCATTGGACTGATCATCTCTTACTAGGTCTGCTAGCTACTGCTGCAACCCAAATTCACATATATATTTATTTATGAGAGGCAGCCTGGCCGAGTGGTCCAAGGCACTGGTGTTAGCCACCAGTCTCTTCGGAGGCGTGGGTTCAAATCTTACCGCTGGGTATACGATTTATAATTGAAAGACTGGAGTGTGAAAAGACATCGAAAAATGCAGTTTTTGGTGGAAAAATTTATTCTCTTTTAGAAATAATTTATTTTAGTTACAAAAGGTTTTTAACCCAATTAATTTACTTTAAAATGAGCTATTGAACAACCCTCTACGATGTTCCAGTGCCAAGCTATCTGTGGAAAAGAAAAAAAAAAGAAAAAAAGAAAAAAATATCCCGTTTGGGGAGAATAACGTGGTTAAAGTCAATTTTCTTGATTTTCAAGCCAATATATTTCCCTTGCTGTTCAAGCCAAGGGACAGAAAGTTTCCTATACAGGGGTTTCGGACAAGGCGGTTCTAATGGTGTACTTTTTGTTTTGATCTGACTCCTTTGTTAGGAACTATGGGTTTTTATATTTCTTAACATTGGACGTGATCGTCTCTACTAGGTTGCTAGCTACCGCTGCAACCCGGAAAAGTTTTAATGTGAAATGCCGTAACGAGTCATTTGAAGCAAGAGGAAAACCAAACCAAAAATTTTTAAACTTCAGTTTTTTTTTTTCTGGGTTTAATTAAAAAATGAAAATTTTTGATCAGACACCATAATTATTTTTGCATTTTGCCTATTAGATAAAATTATTTAGCTTAAATTTTTCAGGAATTAAATCTAGTTTTTATTTGACAAAAAAGATCTTTTACAAGGAATCAGGCAGCTAACAAAGTCCAAATATATCCGATGGTATGTTCTTTAAATGATCGTCTTTTAATGTAATTTTTTATATGAATGTTTCTTGGTGTAGTGGTTAGCACTTAGTTTGGTATTTAAGTTATCATATACCGTTAAAATTCTTTCTTAAATGAACGTTTCTTTGGTGACGTAGTGGTTTAAAAAATAAGACTTTGAATCCAGCGATCTGAGTTCAAATTCCGGTGGGCAGTTCTTAAGAAATGTAGCTTACTTATGCTACCATTTAGGTTTCCAGCTGTAATTCTTTCTTTTCAAAATAAAATTAGTTACTATCGCCATGAGTTAGTTCTATAGCATGTCGTAACAATTTGTTTATAACAAAAACTAAGTTTGTTAATTACATCAAAGGTCTCTATATACAGCAGTTTCTTTAAAAATGAGCCATTACACAGCTCTTTATTATAGACCACGAACTGTTTGATTTAATACTTAAGTTACTATGGGTTCAGTTCGTTCCTTATTGAATATCGTCTCTTACTAGGTTGCTAGCTACCGCTGCAACCCGGATGTATTGATCTGACCTTTTTTTTTAGGAGTAATGGGGTTTTATATTTCTTAACATTGATAGTGATCGTTTCTTACTAGGTTGCTAGCTACCACTGCAACTTGTAGGTTTCTAGATACCACTGCAACCCGGATTGCTTATGGATACAGTTTTTTCCTTAGTGTAAATAAAATAAAAATTAATTTTTTCAATTTTTACGTCACGTCGCTCAGCTCTTAAGTCATTATTAGTACACAATAGGTTTTAGATATACGTCATGTCATTTATAATTTAAAACCATCCATTGAACAAACTCTCTACGATGTTCCAGTGCTAAGCTATCTATGGAATATAAAGTTTAAAATACAACCTTACCACGAACTGTTTGATTGCTTCAAAAATCAAAATGTCTTTGAAAAGACAGCAGTATGGAAAGACATCCAAAATACAGTTTTTAGTGGAAAAACTTTTATCCTGTTTTAAAATAGTTTGTTTTAGTTTACAAAAGGTTTTTTAACCCAATTAATATCCTTTAACATGAGCCATTGAACAACTCTCTCTACGATGTTTCAGTGCAAAGCTATTTCTGGAAAAGAAGAAAAAAAGAAAAAAAAAACCCCGTTTGTGGAGAAATAACGTGGTTTTAAAGTCAATTTTCTTGATTTTCAAGCCAATATATTTCCCTTGCTGTTCAAGCCAAAGGGCGGTAAGTTTCCTTTCAAGGGGTTTCGGACAAGGCGGTTCTAATGGTGTACTTTTTGTTTTGATCTGACTCCTTTTTTTAGGCCACGTATACGTCATATATGATTCTTAGCAGATAATCGATAGAATATTCGTTCTTTATTATAATTATTTTAGTTACTATGGGCTGGAAGTTCGTTCTTTACTGTACCAGTACCAAGCCTATATGTAGAA
This sequence comes from Artemia sinica, assembly GCA_027921565.1. Taxonomy (NCBI): domain Eukaryota; kingdom Metazoa; phylum Arthropoda; class Branchiopoda; order Anostraca; family Artemiidae; genus Artemia; species Artemia sinica. The sequence continues at coordinate 151,187 of JAPEVW010000156.1, read as the reverse complement.
TTACTAACCTATACTATAATTAAGTGGCGTATAAAATTTAGTATAGGAAAGAGGTCGTTCTTTATTTATAATTTTCAACTAAAACTAAATGATCTTAGAGTTTTGATTTTTCTATAGCATCATATTCAGTGACAGCTTCATAGAAAGGTAGCCTGATAGCCAAAACACAAAGAAGAGTTTAAGTTTTAGTTTAGAGTTTTAATTTAAGTTTAGAGTATTATGGCGTTTATAATGCATTATAACGGCATAGTTATGTGAGGCAGCGTGGTCGAGCGGTTTAGGTGTGGTGTTAGCCACTCTTCAATCGGAGGCATGGGTTCGAATCCCACCGCTGACAGTATTTTATACCAAAGCTGATTATAATCTTGTTTTAGTTACTATGGACTGAAGTTCGTTCTTTACTATAATTCTTAACATAAAACTTCATTAATCGGATATTTTTATATATCCTATATGGTCTAGAGGTTTGGATAGCTCTCACTCAGTAGGCTTGAGTTCAGTTTCCGTATGGGAAATTTTTACTCATGATGATTTCTTAAGGAACATAATTAAAAATTTCTTAATACAATAAAAATAATTTGTTTTAATTACAAAATATATTTTTAACCCCCATTAATTTCCTTTAAAATGAGCCATTGAACAACTCTCTACGATGTTCCAATGCCATGCTATCTGTTGAATTACTAACCTAAACTATAATTAAGTGGCGTATAAAATTTAGTATAGCAAGAGGTCGTTCTTTATATTATATGATTTAATACTTAAGTTACTATGGGTTCAGTTCGTTCCTTATTGTAAACTTTTGATTCTTAAATCAATATTCCTGTTTCTAATGCTCGACTTTCGTGTTTTCAGTAAAGCGTCAGTTTTCTATAATCCTAAAAAACATAGGAAACATAGTTAGTTGGTTTATTTGTGCTAGTTACATTGATATATATTAGATAGGGTGTGAAGTAATAATTTTTGGTCGTTTTAAGTTCAAACTTGCTCTTTACTTCCCTCGGAGAAACTTTGTTTTTTTTTTAAATCAATACTATTAATAACACGCATAGATTATAGATTCATCTGGGTAATTTGTACACGAGTCTGTGTATTGCGAATAGGTTCTTTGACTAGGCAACAATCCAGATCTTAAAGATAATGGACCGGCAACTGTGGAACAGTTTACAGATGTAATGGGAAATATTATACATCACTGTGAATATATGGAGGCATAATTGTCCTTTACTTAGTTTCAGCATTATTCGATGATAGAGCCTTTATATACTAAGTACATCTAACGACTATGACGTCATTGATCAATATTATACATAAAAATTAAGTTTTTCGTTAAAAAAAACTTAATACTATAAAAAAAAATTAAGTACAAATGGCACTAGATCAAGATATTTCCTTTAAAATGAGCCATTGAACAACTCTCTACGATGTTCCAGAGCCAAGCTATTGTGGAAAAGAAAGAAGAAAGAAAGAAAAAAAAAGATTGCCGTTAAGGCAGAAAGCTGTAGTAGCTGCCATTTTTCTTGATTTTCAAGCCAATATATTTCCCTTGCTGTTCAAGCCAAATGACAGAAAAGTTTCCAATACAGGGGTTTCAGACAGGGCGGTTCTAATGGTGTACTTTTGTTTTTGATCTGACTTATTTTTAGCAGTTATGGGTTTTTTATATTTCTTAACATTGGACGTGATTGTCTTTACTAGGTTGCTAGCTACCACTGTAACCCGGACTATCTGTTGGAATTACTAACCTATACTATAATTAAGTGGCGTATCAAAATTAGCATAGGCAAGAGGTCGTTTTCTTTATTATAACTTTTTCAAAATTACATTAGTTTACTATGGCCCAGAGTTTAGTTCTTTACCATTATCGTAACAATTTATTTTATAATAACAATTATTTTAGTTAATTACAAGTTGTTTCTATATACAGCAGTATCCTTAAAATGAGCCATTTCACAGCTCTTTATTCTAACCAACGAGCTGTTTGATTTAATACTTCAGTTACTAGGGGTTACAGTTCGTTCCTTATTGTAAGATTTAGAATGAGCCATTGAAAAACTCTCTACGATGTTCCAGTGCCAAAGCTATCTGTGGAAAAGAAAGACAAAAGAAAAAAAACATGCCGTTTTTTAAGCAGAATTTCGTAGTAGCCGCCACTTTTCTTGGTTTTTCAAGCCAATATATTTCCCTTGCTGTTCAAAGCAAAGGGACAGAAAGTTTCCTATACAGGGGTTTCGGACAAGGCGGTTCTAAGGGTGTACTTTTTTGTTTGATCTGACTCCTTTTTTAGGAGCAATGGGTTTTTGTATTCTTAACATTGGACGTGATCGTCTTTAATAGGTTGCTAGCTACCGCTGCAACCCGGAAATCAGACAAGGTGGTTCTAATGATGGATTAGCATAGGCAAGAGCTCGTTCTTTATTATACTACTTTGTTAGGAACTATGGTTTTTATATTTCTTAACATTGGACGTGAGCGTCTCTTACTACGCTTGCTAGCTACCGCTGCAAACCCGGATGCTAGCTACCGCTGCAACCCGGATTGTGTTTCGATCTGACTCTATTTTTTACGAATTATGGGCTGTAAAATATTACAAACAGGGAAAAAGCCTACGGCTTTTTCTTCTTTGAAAATAGTAAGAGACGAACCTCAAACGATCAAGTAGCTAAACTAAGTCCAATGCATGCAATAACTTTTTATTCCAATGATCGTCTTTTAATGTAACATATCAGTTACTATGGGAGAGAGATCGTCTTTACTGTAAAGGGTTTTCGGACAAGGCAGTTCTAATGGTGTACTTTTTGTTTTGATCTGACTCCTTTCTTAGGAACTATGAAGGTTTTACATTCTTAACATTGGACGTGATCGTCTCTTACTAGGTGCTAGCTACCGCTGCAACCCGGATTACTAACCTATACTATACTTAAGTGGCGTATAAATTTATTATAGGCAAAAGGTCGTTCTTTATTATAATTTTAACCAAATTAATTTCCTTTAAAATGAGCTATTGAACAACCCTCTACGATGTTCCAGTGCCAAGCTATCTGTGAAAAGAAAAAAGAAAAAAAAAAAGAAAAAAATATCCCGTTTGGGGAGAATAACGTGGTTAAAGTCAATTTTCTTGATTTTTTCAAGCCAATATATTTCCCTTGCTATTCAAGCCAAGGGACAGAAAGTTTCCTATACAGGGGTTTCGGACAAGGCGGTTCTAATGGTGTACTTTTTGTTTTGATCTGATTCCTTTGTTAGGAACTATGGGTTTTTTATATTTCTTAACATTGGACGTGATCGTCTCTTACTAGGTTGCTAGCTACCGCTGCAACCGGATTGATTCCCGGTGTGGGAAAATTTTTAACTCTATAATCTTCGAACATTTGAACCTTTTATAATTTATAATGATGTATAATATAAATACTGTAATCTTAACTATAGTGAAGTTGCCTATAAAAGTTAGTATAGGGAAGAGTTCGATCTGTATTATAATTTCGGACAAGGTGGTTCTAATGGTGTACTTTTTGTTTTGATCTGACTCCTTTGTTAGAACTATGGGTTTTTATATTTCTTAACATTGGACGTGATCGTCTCTTACTAGGTTGCTAGCTACCGCTGCAACCCGGATAACATTGGACGTGATCGTCTCTTACTAGGTTGCTAGCTACCGCTGCAACCCGGATTCTTTAACATAAACTTCATTAATCGTATATTTTAATATATCCTATATGGTCTAGAGGCTGGGATAGCTCTCACCCAGTTGGCTTGAGTTCAATTTCCGTATGGAAAATTTTTACTTATGATGATTTCTCAAGGAACATAATTAAAATTTCTTAATGTAATAAAAATAATTTGTTTTTAATTACAAAAGGTTTTTAACCCCAATAATTTCCTTTAAAATGAGCCATTGAACAACTCTCTACGATGTTCCAGTGCCAAGCTATCTGTTGAATTAACTAACCTATACTATAATTACGTGGCGTATAAAATTTAGTATAGGCAAGATAATAACATAAAATTAAGTAAAATATAAATCATTCAAAAATTGGGTCCTTGAAAGCCTGCCTGGCGCAGCGGATGACAGAAAGTTTTTCCTATACAGGGGTTTTCAGACATGGCGGTATTTTAGGAGGTATGGGGTTTTATTATTTTTAACATTGGACGTGATCGTTTTTTACTAGGTTGCTAACTACCGCTGAAAACCGGATGACCACAAATTTACCATGAAAACCTTGACTTTATATATACCTGATTATAAACAGGAAGAAGCCTACGGCTTTTTTTCTTCTTTGGAATAGTAAGAGACGAACCTTAAAGAATCAGGCATTATGTCCAATGTATGCAAAGGTGTGTTATTTTAATGATCATCTTATAATGTAACTTTAATATGAAAATATAAAATTTTTCTTAGAATACTGATTATATTTTAAAAATAATTTTGTTTTAATTACAAAAGGTTTTTAACCCCCATTAATTTTCTTTGAAATGGGCCATTGCACAACTCTCTACGATGTTCCAGTGCAAAGCTATCTGTGGAATTACTAACCAATACTATGATTAAGTGGCGTATAAAATTTCTAATAGGCAAGAGGTCGTTCTTTATTATATAACCCAAATAATTTCCTTTAAAATGAGGCATTGAACAACTCTCTACGATGTTCCAGTGCCAAGCTATCTGTGGAAAAGAAGAAGAAAGAAAAAAATATCCCCTTTGTGGAGACTAACGTGGTAAAAAGTCAATTTTCTTGATTTTCAAGCCAATATATATTCTTTGTTATTCAAGCCAAAGGGCGGTAAGTAAGTTTCCCTTATAGGAATTTTAGACAAGGCGATACTAATGGTGTACTTTTTGTTTTGATCTGACTCTTTTTTTTTTAGGAGTTATGGTTTTTTATATTTCTTAACATTGGACGTGATCGTCTCTTACTAGGTTGCTAGCTACCGCTGCAACCCGGATTTATTATAAAAAATATTACTTTTCTTTTGCTAAATGGATGTCTTTACAAATTAACTACAAATTAACAATTTAGAAATTAACTAGCAAAAATTTTTTTAAGCCTGATGAAGATTTAACTAATGTGTCAAAAGTAAGGTTGCAAGTCGACGATTTTGTTTTGGCCTTAGTATAATTGGTATGGTGAAATAATAATATGCATATGGCTCTTAAATCATACTTCTTTATGGTTCCATATAGTCTAGTGGCTAGGATAGTTAACTTTCACTTAACAGGCTCGGGTTCGATTCCCGGTATGGGAAAAATTTTTAACTCTATAATCTTCGAACATTTGAACCTTTTATAATCTAAAATGATGTATAATATAAATACTGTAATCTTAACTATAGTGAAGTTGTGTATGCAAGTTAGTATAGGGAAGAGTTCGATCTTTATTATAAAGGATTATACAGCTCTCTATGATTTTCGAGTGCCCAGCTAGCTGAGGAGAAAGAAAAAGCTTTCAGTTAACATGGGCTAGGTGTCGTTCTTTATTGTACTTAAACCCAGATTATGTAATTAATTGGTTGCTAGCTACCGCTGCAACCTAGATATTCTTATTTCTGCTACTATGGGCTAAAGTTCGTTCTTTCATGTAAAAACTAGCAAAAAAAAATTTTAAGTCTGATGAAGATTTAACTAATGTGTCAAAAGTAAGGTTGCAAGTCGACGACCTTGTTTTGGCCTTATTATAATTGGTATGGTGAAATAATAATATCCATATTTACTGTAATTTGAAAGACTGCAGTGTGAAAAGACATCAAAAATGCAGTTTTTGGTGGAAAAATTTATTCTCTTTTAGAAATAATTTATTTTAGTTACTATAGATTTTTAACCCAATTAATTTCCTTTAAAATGCGCTATTGAACAACCCTTTACGATGTTCCAGTGCCCAAGCTATCTGTGGAAAAGAAAAAAGAAAAAAAAAAAGAAAAAAAAAAAGAAAAAAAATATCCGTTTAGGCAGAATGTTGTAGTAGCTGCCACTTTTCTTGATTTTCAAGCCAATATATTTCCCTTGCTGTTCAAGCCAAGGGACAGAAATTTTACTATGCAGGGGTTTCGGACAAGGCGGTTCTAATGGTGTACTTTTTGTTTTGATCTGACTCTTTTTTTAAGAACTATGGGTTTTTTATATTTCTTAACATTGGACCGTGATCGTCTCTTACTAGGTTGCTAGCTACCGCTGCAACCCGGAAATGGTATGATGAAATAATAATATGCATATGGTTCTTAAGTCATGCTGTTTTAAGGTCCCATATGGTGTAGCGGATAGGACAGCTGACTATTTCATCTAGAAGGCCCGGGTTCGATTCCCGGTGTTGGAAAATTTTTAACTCTATAATCTTCGAACATTAGAAGCTCTAAACCTTTTATAATTTATAATGAACCATATCGATCCTTTATGTAAACTACTTTATTGCTCGTTCTTTATTATAACTTTCTTAGGAAACTATGGGTTTTTATATTTCTGAACATTGGACGTGATTGTCTCTTACTAGGTTGCTACCTACCGCTGCAACCCGGATAAAATCACATTTAACCTCGTAAGACGGCAAATATACCACATACCTATTTTCTTTTCCCTGTTGCAACAGTTATTGTGAGATAGACTTCGGTCCTTACTATAACCGATTCTATTTTGAAGATAATTTGTTTAGTTACAAAAAAATTTTCAACCTCATTAATTTCCTTTAAAATGAGCCATTGAACAACTCTCTACGATGTTCCAGTGCCAAGCTATCTGTGTAATTACTAACCTATACTATAATTAAGTGGCATATAAAATTTAGTATAAGCAAGAGGTCGTTCTTTATTATAACTTTGAAATAGTAAGAGACTAGCCTCAAACAATCAAGTAGCTAACTAAATCAAATATATGTAATGGGTTTTTATTCTAATGATCGTCTTTTAATGAAAAATTTGAATATATTGACCTTAGATTATAACTGTGCTAGCCTATATTATAGTTAAGTGGCCTATAAAAATAGTATAGGCAAGAGGTCGTTCTTTATTATAATAATGTAATTTCGTAAGAAAAATGATTCTATTTTAAAAATAGTATAGGCAAGACGTCTTTCTTTATTATAAATTTGAAAGACTGCAGTGTGAAAAGACATCAAAAATGCAGTTTTTGCTGGAAAAATTTATTCTCTTTTAGAAATAATTTATTTTAGTTACTATAGATTTTTTAACCCAATTAATTTCCTTTAAAATGAGCTATTGAACAACCCTCTACGATGTTCCAGTGCCAAGCTATCTCTGGATACAAAAGAAAAGAGAAAAAAATATCCTGTTTAGGCAGAATGTTTGTAATAGCTGCCACTTTTCTTTGATTTTCAAGCCAATATATTTCCCTTTGCTGTTCAAGCCAAGGGACAGAAAGTTTCCTATACAGGGGGTTTCGGACAAGGCGGCTCTAATGGTGTACTTTTTGTTTTGATCTGACTCCTTTTTAGGAACTATGGGTTTTTATATTTCTTAACATTGGACGTGATCGTCTCCTACTAGGTTGCTAGCTACCGCTGCAACCCGGATGTAACTACACCTGGAACCACCATATATCAGTTAGTATGGGAGAGAGATCGTTCTTTACTGTAAAATCTGACTCTATTTTTCGGAGTTCTGGGTTTTTATATTTCTTAGCATTGGGCGTGATCGTCTCTTACTAGTTTCCTAACTACTTCTGCAACCCGGAATCACATATATAGTTATAAGAGGCAGCTTGTCCGAGTGGTCTAAGGCGCTGGTGTTAGTCACCAGTCTCTTCGGAGGCGCGGGTTCTAATCCTACCCCTGGTATACGATTATGCCGTCATTGATCTATCTTTAAATATGAAATATGCAGTTTTTAGTAAAAAAACTGATTATTTTTTAAAAATAATTTGTTTTAATTACAAAAGGTTTTTAACCCTATTAATTTCTTTAAAATGAGCCATTGAACAAGTCTCTACGATGTTCCAGTGCCAAGCTCTCTGTGGATAGTATAGGCAAGAGGTCGTTCTTTATTATAATTAAGAACTATTTTATTTTTAATTACAAAAGTGACTAGATGTAGTAATTTCCTTTAAAATGAGCCATTATACAGCTCTCTATGATTTTGCAGTGTCCATCTAGCTGAGGAGTAAAAAAAAAAAGCGGAAAGAAAAAAAGATGCTCTTTGTGGAGGATTATCGTGATTAAAGTCAGTTTTCTTGATTTTCAAGCCAATATAATTTCTTCGTTATTCAAGCCAAAGGACGGAAGTTTGCTATATAGAAGTTTTTGGAAAAGGCGGTTCTAAAAGTGTACTTTTTGTTTTGATCTGAATCTTTTTTCAGGAGTTATCGGTTACATTAGTCTCTACTATGGGGTGTAATCGTCTCTTACTATGTTGCTAGCTACCGCTGCAACCCAGATGATGGTGCTAGCTACCGCTGCAACCTGGAATTTACTAACCTATACTACAGTTAAGTGGCCTACAAAGTTTAATATAGGCAATTATATGGGAGAGAGATCGTTCTTTATTGTAAATCAAGCCAAGGGACAGAAACCTTTCTATACAGGGGTTTCGGACAAGGCGGTTCTAATGGTGTACATTTTGTTTCGATCTGACTCCTTTTTTAGGAGTTATAGGTTTTTTATATTTCTGAACATTGGACGTGATCGTCTCTTGCTTGGTTGCTAGCTACCGCTGCAACCCGAATCATTTTCGAGATCTTTTACTTCAAAGCATGTCGATCCTTTATGTATATATGAAAACTAAAATAAAATATTATTTTTCATTTTTTACGTCAAGTCACTCATTTCGTCATATATAGTTATTCTTGTCAAAAGATAAATGTTTATAAATATTCCATTCACTTATTACGTCATATATGGATATCCGAGAAAATTAATCCCTTTGTATCTTTTCAACAAGTTTTTTTAAACAGTAACATTATCAATGTGATTATAATTACTTTATATTCGTTCTTTATTATTTTTTTTTAGGACTTATGAATTTTTATATTTCTTAACATTGAACGTGATCGTCTCTTACTAGGTTGCTAGCTACTGCTGCACCCCGGATGTTATTTACTCTAACAATAATGGACAAACATCATTTATGATAAGTTATATCGGTCCTTTTTTTAAAAATGACAGAAAGTTTTCTCTACAGGGGTTTCAGACATGGCGGTTCTAATGGTGTACTTTTCGTTTTGATCTGATTTTTTTATTGGAGTTAAGGGTTTTTATATTTCCTAACATTGGAAGTGATTGTCTTTTACTAGGTTGCTAGCTACCGCTGCAACCCTAATATCTAAATATAAAAACTTTAATATAAATTAATATAGGCAAAAAGGTCGTTCGTTATTATATCCAGTGCAAAGCTATCTATGGAAAAGAAAGAAAAGAGGAAAAAAATATCCCGTTTGTGGAGAATAAACGTGGTAAAAGTCAATTTGCTTGATTTTCAAGCCAATATATTTTCTTTGTTATTCAAGCCAAAGGGCGGTAAGTTTCCTTTATAGAGGTTTCGGACAAGGCGGTTCTAATGGTGTACTTTTTTGCTTTGATCTGACTATTTTTTTTAGTAGCTATGGGTTTTTATATTTCTTAACATTGGACGTGATCGTCTCTTACTAGTTCGTTCTTACAAGAGTTAGTCAAGAGTTAGTTAATCGTCTCTTACAAGAGTTCGTTCTTATTATAATCATTAACTATAATTAAGTTGAGTATCTAATCTAGTATAGGCAAGAGTTCATTCTTTATTCTAAAAGTTTTAGTTACTATGTGCCTTGGTTGTTCTTTACTAGGTTTCAGCTATATCCGATGAAATTTATGCTATAAGATTATCATAAAACAATTAATTAGCTTTCTACACGTATCTCAAATGGTCTAGTGGCTTTTATAGTTAGCTTTCAACCAATTAGCTTGGGTTCGAATCCCGGTGTGGGAATTATTTTTAAAACAAAATATGGTGAAATTAATTAGCTAATTTGACAAGACATAGGTAACTAAGGGCAAGAGTTCGTTCTTTATTATAAATTTTAATGATCGTCTTGTAATGTAACTTTAATATGAAATATGCAGTTTTTCGCAAAAACCTGATGCTATTTTAAAAATAATTTGTTTTAATTACAAGAGATTTTTAACCCCGTTAATTTTCTTTAAAATGAGCCATTGAACAACTCTCTCTACTATGTTCCAGTGCCAAGCTATCTGTGGATTTACTGACCTATACTATAATAAAGCGGGCGTATAAAATTTAGTATAGGCAAGAGGTCGTTCCTTATTATAAATCGTTTCTTTACTGTAAATGTTTGAAAGAACTGCAGTGTGAAAAGACATCGAAAATGCAGTTTTTTGGTGGAAAAAATTTATTCTCTTTTAGAAATAATTTATTTTAGTTACAAAAGTTTTTTAACCCAATTAATTTCCTTTAAAATGAGCTATTGAACACCCTCTACGATGTTCCAGTGCCAAGCTATCTCTGGAAAAACAAGAAAAAAAAAAAGAAAAAAATATCCCGTTTAGGAAGAATGTTGTAGTAGCTGCCACTTTTCTTGATTTTCAAGCCAATATATTTCCCTTTCTGTTCAAGCCAAGGGACAGAAAGTTTCCTATACAGGGGTTTCGGACAAGGCGGTTCTAATGGTGTACTTTTTGTTTTGATCTGACTCCTTTTTTAGGAACTATGGGTTTTTATATTTCTTAACATTGGACGTGATCGTCTCTTACTAGGTTGCTAGCTACCGCTGCAACCCGGATTTTTATATTTCTTAACATTGGACGTGATCGTCTCTTACTAGGTTGCTAGCTACCGCTGTAACCCGGATATAGGCAACAGTTTGTTTCTTATAATACTAACTATTATTTAATCCTTCGGTTACTATGGGGTAAAATTCATTCTTTAATGTAACAAGGTATGGACCGGCAACTGTAGAAACAGTTTACAGATGTAATGGGAAATCTTATAAATCACTGTGAATATATGGAGGCATAATTGTCCTTTACTTAGTTTTAGCTTAAAATTCGATGATCGAGCCTTTATGTAATCATAGTCCAAGTGGTAAGCACGATCAGCTTTTAACTGAAAGGTTTGGTGGTTCAAAGCCATCTGGGATCATTTTTCTTTTATTTGTAATTCAGCTATCAGTAAAACCATATCATTACTATATCATTAACCAATATAGGCTTATTTAGTATTGGCAATAATAAACTAGAAAAATTCCTGAAAACTTAAAAATTAGTTTTGGTTTTGTTAGGTTCTAGCAATTTGACGCGTGATTTTATGGGTAGCGTAGACAAATAAAACTGAATTCATGGATTTATACTAGCAAAACATTTTTTTAGTCTGATGAAGATTTCACTGATGTGTCAAAAGTAAGGTTGCAAGTCGCCGATTTTGTTTTGGCCTTATTATAATTGGTATAATGAAATAATAATATGCATATGGTTCTTAAATCATACTGTTTTACAGTCCCATATGGTCTAGTGGTAGAATAGCTGGCTTTATCTAGGGAGGCCCGGGTTTCGAATCCCGGTATGGGAAAATTTTTAACTCTATAATCTTCGAACATTAGAAGCTCTAAACCTTTTATAATTTATAATGAACCACATCGATCCTTTATGTAAGTTTTTCTTTAAAAACTAATTATATTTTAAACATAATTTTTTATTTTAATTACAAAATGTTTTTAACGCCATTGATTTCCTTTAAAATGAGCCATTGAACAACTCTCTAGGATGGGTGTTCCAGTGCCAAGCTTTCTGTGGAATTACTAACCTATAATATAATTAAGTGGCATATAAGATTAGCATAGGCAAGAGGTCGTTCTTTATTATAAACTATGATGACTGACATTCATTATTGATCTAGTTGGGTTTCAGACAAGGTAGTTCTAATGATGTACTTTTGTTACTATATACTATATATTACTTAAAAACTATAGTTAAGTGGCCTATAAAATTAAGTATAGGCAAAAGGTCGTTCTTTATTATAAATATTAAGGAATCATTCCTTTATTCCAAATTAATCCCCTTACTACAGGTGGATTTGAACCCGCAAACCTCAATCATGAGGTACACTTTCATCCATTGTTCTGTATTAGTAAGGTATTCAATAACTTGATTTTTCCATAAAGTTATGGATATATGGATAAATAAATATTGATAAAACGTATTCTAATGGCAATCTTTGGCAATTTCATTGAACCATTTTAAATTAGAGTATAGATAAGACTATGTTATCATTATATGATAATCAGTATCAGTTTTCAGTTCTATATATACTCTAATAAAACTATGACGACATTCATTATTTATCTAGTAGGGTTTTCAGAGAAGGTGGTTCTAATGATGTACTTTTGTTTTGATCTGACTCTATTTTTAGTAGCTCTGGGTTTTTATATTTCTTAGCATTGGACTGATGTCTCTTACTAGGTTGCTAGCTACTGCTGCAACCCGGATTCACATATATAGTTATGAGAGGCAGCGTGACCGAGTGGTCCAAGGCGCTGGTGTTATCCACCAGTCTCTTCGGAGGCGTGGGTTCAAATCTTACCGCTGGTATACGATTATGATTTATGTACAAAAATCAAATATCTTTGAAAAGACTGCCAGTATGAAAAGACATCGAAAATGCAGTTTTTTAGTCGAAAAATTTATTCTCTTTTAGAAATACTTTATTTTAGTTTACAAAAGATTTTTAACCCAATTAAATTTCCTTTGAAATGAGCCATTGAACAACTCTCTAACGATGCTCCAGTGCCAAGCTATCTGTGGAAAAGAAAGAAGGGAAAAAAAATATGCCGTTTAGGCAGAATGTTGTAGTAGCCGCCACTTTTTCTTGATTTTCAAGCCAATATATTTCCCTTGCTGTTCAAGCCAAGTGCTAGCGCGCTGCCTATGATTACAAACAGGAAAAAGCCTACGGCTTTTTCTTCTTTGAAATAGTAAGAGACGAACCTCAAGCAATCAAGCAGCTAACTAAGTCCAATTTATGCAGTGGTATGTTATTCCAATGATCGTCTTTTAATGTAAAATTAAAAAGCACTATCTTTTCAATTAAAATTTAAAAAAGAAAACTTGTTTATTTACATTCTAGCTAAAATAATGAAGATAATATGAGTGAACCACTGTGTTCAGTTTCTTTGAACTTGAGTTCGTTTTTTAACTATATAAATACAAACAGGAAAAATCCTACGGCTTTTTCTTCTTTTAAATAGTAACAGACGAAACTCAAACAATCAAGTAGCTAACTAAGTCCAATGTATGGAATGGTTTGTTATTTCAGTGATCGTTTTTAATGTAAAAATAAAAATACTGTAATCTTAACTATAGTGAAGTTGCGTATGCAAGTTAGTATAGGGAAGAGTTCGATCTTTATTATAAAACTCTCTACAATGTTTCCAGTGCCATGCTATCTGTTGAATTACTAACCTATACTATAATTAAGTGGCGTATAAAATTTTTTAGTATAGGTAAGAGGTCGTTCTTTATTATATTTCTTTGGACTTGAGTTCGTTTTTTAACTATAAATACAAAACAGGAAAAAGCCAACGGCTTTTTTCTTCTTTTAAATAGTAAGAGACGAAACTCAAACAATCAAGTAGCTAACTAAGTCCAATGTATGGAATGGTTTGTTATTTCAGTGATCGTCTTTTAATGTAACTATGTTTGAAAGACTGCAGTGTGAAAAGACATCGAAAATGCAGTTTCTGGTGGAAAAATTTATTCTCTTTTAGAAATAATTTATTTTAGTTACTATAGATTTTTAACCCAATTAATTTCCTTTAAAATGAGCTATTGAACAACCCTCTACGATGTTCCAGTGCCAAGCTATCTCTGGATACAAAAGAAAAGAGAGAAAAAAAGAATAAAATATCCCGTTTAGGCAGAATGTTGTAAATAGCTGCCACTTTTCGTGATTTTCAAGCCAATATATTTCCCTTGCTGTTCAAGCCAAGGGACAGAAAGTTTCCTATACAGGGGTTTCGGACAAGGCGGTTCTAATGGTGTACTTTTTGTTTTGATCTGACTTTTAGGAACTATGGTTTTTTATATTTCTTAACATTGGACGTGATCGTCTCTTACTAGGTTGCTAGCTACCGCTGCAACCCAGATACTAACTACATCCAGCGACTATGACGTCATGGATCAATATTGTATATAAAAAATTAAGTTTTTCGTAAAAAATAATTAATTAAAAAAAGACGCTAGTGCAAAAGATTAAGTGCAAATTAAGTGGCAAAAGACGCTAGATCTAGAGATTTCCTTTTAAAATGAGCTATTGAACAACTCTCTACGATGTTCCAGTGCCAAGCTATCTCTGGAAACTGTAAAAAAAGAAAAAAAAAATATCCCGTTTGTGGAGAATAACGTGGTTAAAGTGAATTTTCTTGATTTTCAAGCCTTGCTGTTCAAGCCAAATTACAGAAAGTTTCCTATACAGAGTTTTTGGGACAAGGCGGTTCTAATGGTGTACTTTTTTGTTTTGATCTGACTGCTGTTTTAGGAGCTATGGTTTTTTTTATTTCTTAGCATTGGACTCGATCGTCTCTTATTAGGTTGCTCAAAACGCTATGCCGATGTTAGCTTTGCTTGCTTACTGCCTTTGTCCCTGCAACCCGGATGTTCTTTATTATAAAATCCTTTATGCTACTATAGTTAAGTGCCTATAAAATTTAGTATAGGCAAGAGGTCGTTTCTTTATTATAAAAAGAAAAAAAAAAAAAAGAAAAAAATATCCCGTTTAGGAAGAATGTTGTAGTAGCTGCCACTTTTCTTGATTTTCAAGCCAATATATTTCCCTTTCTGTTCAAGCCAAGGGACAGAAAGTTTCCTATACAGGGGTTTCGGACAAGGCGGTTCTAATGGTGTACTTTTTGTTTTGATCTGACTCCTTTTTTAGGAACTATGGGTTTTTTTATATTTCTTAACATTGGACGTGATCGTCTCTTACTAGGTTGCTAGCTACCGCTGCAACCCGGAAAATGTATTCATGAATGAGACCTTTTGCAGTTTTGACGTTTCTTATATAGTAATTATGACGTCACTGCATCAAAAATACAGTTTTTTATTGAAAAAATTTATTCTCTTTTAAAAATAATTTTTTTAGTTACTATAGATTTTTAACCCAATTAATTTCCTTTAAAATGAGCTATTGAACAACCCTCTACGATGTTCCAGTGCCAAGCTATCTCTGGATACAAAAAAGAAAAAAAAAAAGAAAAAAAGAAAAAAATATCCCGTTTGGGGAGAATAACGTGGTAAAAGTCTATTTTCTTGATTTTCAAGCCATATATTTTTCTTTGTTATTCAAGCCAAAGGGCGGTAAGTTTCCTTTATGGAGGATTTGTACAAGGCGGTTCTAATGGTGTACTTTTGTTTTGATCTGACTCTTTTTTTAGGAGCTACGGGTTTTTATATTTCTTAACATTGGAGGTGATCGTCTCTTACTAGGTTGCTAGCTACCGCTGCAACCCGGATGTATTCATGAATGAGACCTTTTGCAGTTTTGACGTTTCTTATATAGTAATTATGACGTCACTGCATCAAAAAAATACAGTTTTTATTGAAAAAATTTATTCTCTTTTAAAAATATTTATTTTAGTTACTATAGATTTTTAACCCAATTAATTTCCTTTAAAAAGAGCTATTGAACAACCCTCTACGATGTTCCAGTGCCAAGCTATCTCTGGATACAAAAAAAGAAAAAAAAAAAAAAAAAAAGAAAAAAATATCCCGTTGGGGAGAATAACGTGGTAAAAGTCTATTTTCTTGATTTTCAAGCCAATATATTTTCTTTGTTATTCAAGCCAAAGGGCGGTAAGTTTCCTTTATGGAGGATTTGTACAAGGCGGTTCTAATGGTGTACTTTTTGTTTTGATCTGACTCTTTTTTTAGGAGCTACGGGTTTTTATATTTCTTAACATTGGAGGTGATCGTCTCTTACTAGGTTGCTAGCTACCGCTGCAACCCGGATTATTTATATATTATAAGTCTCTGATAGTACAGTGGTCACTATCGCTGTTTGTCATGTGGAAGACCTGGGTTCGATTCCCGTCAGAATTTTTTTTTAATATATTGAATTTAAGTAGTATCTCTTAATTTACAATTTAAAAAAGAAACTCAGTTTCCCTACTTCTTAGCTAAATATAATAACTTTAATATAAATTAATAAAGGCAAGAGGTAGTTCTTTATTATAATTATTTTCAAGTTAACATTGGCTAGATGTCATTCTTTATTATAATTCAAGCCAATATATTTCCCATTTTCGTAAAAAAACTGACTCTCTATTTTAAAGATAATTTGTTTTAATTACAAAAAATGTTCAACCTCATTTAATTTCCTTTAAAATGAGCCATTGAACAACTCTCTACGATGTTTCCAGTGCCAAGCTATCTGTGGAATTACTAACCTATACTATAATTAAGTGGCGTATAAAATTTAGTATAGGCAAGAGGTCGTTCTTTATTATAATAAGAGACGAACCTCAACAATCAAGTAGCTAACTAATTCCAATGTATGCAATTGTTTGTTATTCCAATGATCGTCTTTTAATGTAAAAAGGAAAAAGCCTACGGCTTTTTCTTCTTTGAAAAATAGTAAAAGATTAGCCTAAAAAAATCAAGTAACTAACTAAGTCCAATGTATGCTATGGTCCAATTCCTTATATAATTTTTTGTGTATTAACGAAATTCTTATTATGTCTTATATTTAACTTTTTATATCATAACAATTTGATAGTCTAATGGTAAGCGTACCTACCTTCACGTAGGAGACCAGGGTTCATATTTCCCGTCCCAAGAGACGATGCTTTCTTAGCTTTTATTTACTA
The DNA here is from genome assembly GCA_027921565.1 of Artemia sinica. Taxonomy (NCBI): domain Eukaryota; kingdom Metazoa; phylum Arthropoda; class Branchiopoda; order Anostraca; family Artemiidae; genus Artemia; species Artemia sinica. The sequence goes on along the minus strand of JAPEVW010000156.1, from coordinate 134,401 downwards.
TGTGCCTTGGTTTGTGCTTTACTAGGTTTCAGTCGTATTCGGTGAAACTTACATAGTGCAAACTTATATGCTGTTTTTTTCTCTTTTAATTTGCAATTCAGCTATAAATAAAACCATATCATAACTATATCCTTAACTATATTATTGACCTTAAATATAAACTGTACTAGCAAATACTATAGTTAAGTGGTCGTTAAAATTTGGAATAGACAAGAGGTCGTTTCTTTATTATAAATTTATAATAATAATTAATTTTGCTAATTACAAAAAGGTTTCTATATACAGCAGTTTCCTTAAAAATAAGCCATTTACACAGCTCTTTACTATGACAACGAACCGTTTGATTTAATACTTAAGTTACAATGGGTTTTAAAGTTCGTCGTTCCTTATTGTAAACTTTGATCTAACCATTATGTATTCATGAATGAGACCATTTACAGTTTTGACGTTTCTTATATAGTAATTATTGACGTCACTGCATCAAAAATACAGTTTTTATTGGAAAAATTTATTCTCTTTTAGAAATAATTTATTTTAGTTACAAAAGGTTTTTAACCCAATTAATTTCCTTTAAAATGAGCTATTGAACAACCCTCTACGATGTTCCAGTGCCAAGCTATCTCTGGAAAAGAAAGAAAAAAAAAAAGAAAAAAATATCTCGTTTGGGGAGAATAACGTGGTAAAAAGTCAATTTGCTTGATTTTCAAGCCAATATATTTCCCTTGCTGTTCAAGCCAAGGGACAGAAAGTTTCCTATACAGGGGTTTCGGACAAGGCGATTCTAATGGTGTACTTTTTGTTTTGATCTGACTCCTGCTTTAGGAGCTATGGGTTTTTATATTTCTTAACATTGGACGTGATCGTCTCTTACTAGGTTGCTAGCTACCGCTGCAACCCGGATATATTTCTTAACATTGGACGTGATCGTCTCTTACTTGGTTGCTAGCTACCGCTGCAACCCAGATAAGAAAACAAAATTAAAATTTCTTAATGTAATAAAAATAATTTATTTTAATTACAAGAAGTTTTTTAACCCCCTAATTTTCTTAAAATGAGCCATTGAACAACTCTCTACTGTGTTCCAGTGCCAAGCTATCTGATGAATTACTAACCTATACTATAATTAAGTGGCGTATAAACTTTAGTATAGGCAAGAGGTTGTTCTTTATTTTAAATTTTAACCCAATTAATTTCCTTTTAAAATGAGCTATTGAACAACCCTCTACGATGTTCCAGTGCCAAGCTATCTGTGAAAAGAAAAAGAAAAAAGAAAAAAATATCCCGTTTGTGGAGAATAACGTGGTAAAAGTCTATTTTCTTGATTTTCAAGCCAATATATTTTCTTTGTTATTCAAGCCAAAGGGCGGTAAGTTTTCTTTATAGAGGATTCGGACAAGGTGGTTCTAATGGTGTACTTTTTGTTTTGATCTGACTCTTTTTTTAGGAGTTGGGGGGTTTTATATTTCTTAACATTGGAGGTGATCGTCTCTTACTAGGTTGCTAGCTACCGCTGCAACCCGGATATATTTCCCTTGCTGTTCAAGGCAAATGACAGAAAGTTACCTATACAGGGGTTTAGGACAAGGCGGTTCTAATGGTGTACTTTTTGTTTTGATCTGACTCTTTTTTTAGGAGCTATGCGTTTTTATATTTCTTAACATTGGACGTGATCGTCTCTTACTAGGTTGCTAGCTACCGCTGCAGCCCGGATTAAAAAATTATTATCATATCTTATATGTAAATTATATTTTATAAGTGTTCGATAGTCTAATGGTAAGCATGCCCACTTGTTACCTGGGAGAATGAGGTTCGATTCCCCGTCAGGGAGAACTTTTTATATGTGAATTAAAAGCACTATCTTTTCAATTTAAAATTTAAAAAAGAAACTTGTTTATTTACATTCTAGCTAAAATAATGAAGATAATATGAATGAACCACAGGGTTCAGTTTCTTTGGACTTGAGTTCGTTTTTTTTAACTATAAATACAAACAGGAAAAAGCCTACGGCTTTTTCTTCTTTTAAATAGTAAGAGACGAAACTCAAACAATCAAGCAGCTAACTAAGTCGATGTATGGAATGGTTTGTTTTATAAATAATAACTACTACATGAGGATCCTCTTGACTGACACATTTAATGATGATCTGTGTCGATCCTTTATGTATTACCTATACTATAGTTAAGTGGCCTATAAAATTTAGTATAGGCAAAAGGTCGATCTTATTATAAACTTTGTTAGAACTATGGGTTTTTATATTTCTTAACATTGGACGTGATCGTCTCTTGCTAGGTTGCTAGCTACCGCTGCAACCCGATTGCTAGCTACCGCTGCAACCCGGATACCGCTGTAACCCTGATAAAAAACAGGAAAATATTACGAACAGGAAAAAACCTACGGCTTTTTCTTCTTTGAAATAGCAAGAGACGAACCTCGAACGATCAAGTAGCTAACTAAGTCCAATGTATGCAATAATTTTTTTATTCCAATGATCGTCTTTTAACGTAACATATCAGTTTACTATGGGAGAGAGATCGTTCTTTACTGTAATATATTCGTCCTTTATGTAACTACACCTAGCTACCGCTGCAACCCGTATTGCTAGCTACCGCTGCAACCCGTATTTTATTATATTCTATACGGTCTAGTGGTTAGGATCGCTGCTCTCACTCAGTTGGACCGGTTCAATTCTCGGCATAGGAAATTTTCGCCATTGATGATTTCTTCAGGAAAGGTTATAACTGTACCGATCCTATATATAAATGGGTTCAAATCTTACCGCTGGTTTACGATTATGATTTAATTACAAAAATCAAATATCTTTGAAAAGACTGCAGTATGAAAAGACATCAAAAATGTAGTTTTTAGTGGAAAAATTTATTCTCTTTTAGAAATAATTATTTTAGTTATAAAAGATTTTTAACCCAATTAATTTCCTCTAAAATGAGCCATTGAACAATTCTCTGCGATTTTCCGGTGCCAAGCTATCTGTGGAAAGAAAGAAGAAAAAGAAAAAATACACCGTTTGGCGAGAATAACGTGGTTAAAGTCAATTTTCTTGATTTTTCAAGTCAATATATTTTCTTTGTTATTCAAGCCAAAGGACGATTAGTTTTACTATGGGCTATAGTTTGTTCCTTAATGTAACTTACTAGGTTGCTAGCTAGTAGCTACCGCTGTAACCCAGACTAGGTTGCTAGCTACCGCTGCAACCCGGATAATTGACAAACACCATTTATGATGAGCTATATTCGTCCTTTATATAACTACACCTGGAACCACCATATATCAGTTAGTATGGGAGAGCGATCGTTCTTTTACTGTAATTTTTTGGAACTATTGGTTTTTATATTTCTTAAACATTGGACGTGATCTCATACTCGTTTGGCTAGCTACCGCTGCAACCCGGATACATCAAAAATGCAATTTTTTTGACAAAATTGATTCTACTTTAAAAAGTATTTTATTTTTAATTACAAAAGTGACTAGATGTAGCAATTTCATTTAAAATGAGCTATTATACAGCTCTCTATGATTTTCCAGTGCCCAGCTAGCTGAGGAGAAAGAAAAGCGGAAAGAAAAAATATCCCGTTTGTGGAGAATAACGTGGTTAAAAAGTCAATTTTCTTGATTTTCAAGCCAATATATTTTCTTTGTTATTCAAGCCAAGGGCGGTAAGTTTCCTTTATAGGCTTTCGGACAAGACGGTTCTAATGGTGTACTTTTTGTTTTATTCTGACTCTTTTTTTTAGGAGTTAGGGGTTTTTATATTTCTTAACATTGGGCTTGATCGTCTCTTACTAGGTTGCTAGCTACCGCTGCAACCCGGATACAAAACAGGAAAAAGCTACGGCTTTTTCTTCTTTGAAATAGTAAGAGACGAAATTCAAAAGTCAAGTAGCTAACTAAGTCCAATGTATGGAATGGTTTGTTATCTCAGTAACCGTCTTTTTAATGTAATAAAACTAGCAAAACAGTTTTTTAAGTCTGATGAAAATTTAACTGATGTGTCAAACGTAAGGTTGCAAGTCGACGATTTTGTTTTGGCCTTATTATAATTGGTATGGTGAAATAATAATATGCATATGGTTCTTAAATCATACCTTTTTATGGTCCCATTCGGTCTAGTGGCTTGGATAGTTAACTTTCACTTAAGAGGCCCGGGTTCGATTCCCGGCGTGAGAAAATTTTTAACTCTATAATGTTCGAACATTCGAACCTTTTAGAATTTATAATGATGTATAATATAAATACAGTAATCTTCACTGTAGTGAAGTTGCCTATGCAAGTTAGTATAAAAAGAGTTCGATCTCTATTATATACTTTTTAAAGTAGAATCAATTTTCTCAAAAAAAATTGCATTTTTTGATGTATTTTCATACTGCAGTCCTTTTCAAAGATTTTACGTCACGTCGCTAATTAAGTCATGTATGGTTATTAGTACACAATAGGTTTTAGATATTACGTCATGTCACTTATTACGTCATATATGGTTATTAGTAGATAATCGGTAAAATATTCGTTCTTTATTATAATATAGGCGAGAGATCGTTCTTTACTGTAAAAAAAAAGACATCAAAATGCAGTTTTTTGGAGTGGTCCAAGGCACTCGTGTTACCCACCAGTCTCTTCGGAGGCGTGGGTTCAAATCTTACCGCTGGTATACGATTATGTTTCTCTTTTAGAAATAATTAATTTTAGTTACTATAGATTTTTAAACCCAATTAATTTCCTTTAAAATGAGCTATTGAACAACCCTCTACGATGTTCCAGTGCCAAGCTATCTCTGGATACAAAAAAGAAAAAAAGAAAAAAAAGAAAAAATATCCCGTTTGTGGAGAATAACGTGGTTCAAGTCAATTTTTCTTGATTTTCAAGACAATATATTTCCCTTGCTGTTCAAGCCAAGGACAGAAAGTTTCCTATACAGGGGTTTCAGACAAGGCGGTTCTAATGGTGTACTTTTTGTTTTGATCTGACTCCTTTGTTAGGAACTATGGGCTTTTATATTTCTTAACATTGGACGTGATCGTCTCTTACTAGGTTGCTAGCTACCGCTGCAACCCGGATGTCGTTCTTTATTTTAATTAGTTTTTTTACAATATCGTAACAATTTGTTATATAATAATAATTAATTTTGTTAATTACAAAATGTTTTTATATACCGCAGTTTCCTTTAAAATAATCATTACACAACTCTTTATTATGACCACGAACTGTTTGATTTTAACACTTAAGTTACTATGGGTTCAGTTCGTTCCTTATTGTAACTAGCTACCGCTGCAACCCGGATTTTCAACAGCATCCGCTCTTTCAAAGAGAATTTTTAATCTGTACATTTTTTTGAATACTTTTCGTGATTCCGATAAAACATGCGTAAAATGTTTCTCAATTTACAAAGATCAGCCTGCATTTTTGCCATCTTCTTGTATTTCTGAATGTAATTTTTTCCCTCTGTCCTTATGCGTTCTTCGGTACAACCTCGCAGAGAATTTATTTTTTCATTATAGATTTTGTCACCCCAGTAACGCTCCTTGATCTTTTGTTTGGCTGTCTCAATTTTTGCTTCTCGATACACCTGGACGGTTGAATACCTTTGCTTTTGGTTTTTCTTATATTTGATGCGGTAATCTTCATCATTGTGATAACTCTCCTTGATCTTTTTGTTTGGCTGTCTCAATTTTTGCATGTCTATAATCTTCATCATTGTGATAACACATCTTGCTGTTTTGTTTTGCTCTCTCAATTATTACTTCTCGATACGCCTGGTCGGTTGAATACCTTTGTTTTGCTCTCTCAATTATACTTCTCGATACGCCTGGTCGGTTGAATACCTTTGTTTTGCTCTCTCAATTTTTACTTCTCGATGCGCCTGGTCGGTTGAATATTTTTGCTTTTCTCTTTTCAAGATACTAACTCTGTTGTTTGTGTAGTACTGTTTTTTTTTTTCAACTTGCGTGCGACTTGCTTGATTGAAACCATTATGTAATTATGAATGAGAACATTTTCATCTTTGTAGTTCTTAAGTAGTAATTATGACGTCACAGCGTAATGATTTTGTTGACGTCATAGAGCAATGATATTATTTCATGACGTCTTCAGAAACAACAATATAATTTCATGTTTTTCTATTCACGTCATAGCTCTAATATAAAACTATGATGACATTCATTATTTATCTAGTAGGGTTTCAGACAAGGTAATTCTAATGATGTACTTTTGTTTTGATCTGACTCTATTTTTAGGAGTTTTGTTATATTTCTTAGCATTGGACTGATCATCTCTTACTAGGTTGCTAGCTACTGCTGCAACCCAAATTCACATATATATTTATTTATGAGAGGCAGCCTGGCCGAGTGGTCCAAGGCACTGGTGTTAGCCACCAGTCTCTTCGGAGGCGTGGGTTCAAATCTTACCGCTGGTATACGATTATGTTTGAAAGACTGGAGTGTGAAAAGACATCGAAAATGCAGTTTTTGGTGGAAAAACAAAAAAAAAAATTTATTCTCTTTTAGAAATAATTTATTTTTTTTAGTTACAAAAGGTTTTTAACCCAATTAATTTACTTTAAAATGAGCTATTGAACAACCCTCTACGATGTTCCAGTGCCAAGCTATCTGTGGAAAAGAAAAAAAAGAAAAAAGAAAAAAATATCCCGTTTGGGGAGAATAACGTGGTTAAAGTCAATTTTCTTGATTTTCAAGCCAATATATTTCCCTTGCTGTTCAAGCCAAGGGACAGAAAGTTTCCTATACAGGGTTTTCGGACAAGGCGGTTCTAATGGTGTACTTTTTGTTTTGATCTGACTCCTTTGTTAGGAACTATGGTTTTTTATTTCTTAACATTGGACGTGATCGTCTCTTACTAGGTTGCTAGCTACCGCTGCAACCCGGATACCGATGTAACCCGTATAAATTACAAACAGGAAAAAGCCTACGGCTTTTTCTTCTTTGGAATAGTAAGAGACGATCCTCACATAATCAGACAGCTAACTAGGTTTATAATTTGTTCTTTAACATAAACTTCACTAATCGGATATTTTAATATATCCTATGTGGTCTAGAGGTTGGAATAGCTCTCACCCAGTTGGCTTGAGTTCAATTTCCGTATGGGAAGTTTTTACTTATGATGATTTCTTAAGGAATATAATTATATTTTCTTAATGTAATAAAAATAATTTGTTTTAATTACAAAAGGTTTTTTAACCCCATTAATTTCCTTTAAAATGAGCATTGAACAACTCTCTACGATGTTCCAGTGCAAAGCTATCTGTTGAATTACTAACCTATACTATAATTAAGTGGCGTAAAAATTTAGTATAGGCAAGAAGTCGTTCTTAATTATAATCAAGCCAATATATTTCCCCTTGCTGTTCAAGCCAAGGGACAGAAATTTTACTATGCAGGGGTTTCGGACAAGGCGGTTCTAATGGTGTACTTTTTGTTTTTGATCTGACTCTTTTTTAAGAACTATGGGTTTTTATATTTCTTAACATTGGACGTGATCGTCTCTTACTAGGTTGCTAGCTACCGCTGCAACCCGGATCATTATTTATGTAGTAAGGTTTCAGACAAGTTTTGGTTCTAATGATGTACTTTTGTTTTGATCTGACACTATTTTTAGGAGTTCTGGGTTTTTATATTTCTTAGCATTGGACTGATCGTATCTTACTAGGTTGCTAGCTATTGCTGCAACCCGGATTCAACACATATAGTTATGAGAGGCAGCGTGGCCGAGTGGTCCAAGGCGCTGGTGTTAGCCACCAGTCTCTTCGGAGGCGTGGGTTCAAATCTTACCGCTGGTATACGATTATGATTTATGTACAAAAATGAAATATTTTTGAAAAGACCTGCTGTATGAAAAGACATCAAAAAAATGTAGTTTTTTATTGAAAAATTTATTTCAGTTACTATGGGTGAGAGATCGTTCTTTACTGTAAAATTGATCTGACTCCTTTTTTTAGAAACTATGGGTGTTTTTATATTTCTTAACATTGGACGTGATCGTCGTCTCTTACTAGGTTGCTAGCTACCGCTGCAACCCGGATTACTATGTGCCGTGGTTTGTTCTTTATAGTTTTCAGCTATATCCGATTAAATTTATGCTATAAGAGATCATAAAACAATTAATTGGCTTTTTATACATATCTCATTTGGTCTAGTGGTTTAGGGTAGTTGGCTTTCAACGAACTGGCTTGGGTTCGAATCTTGGTGTGGGAATTATTTTTTAAAACAAAAATCAGATGAAATTAATTAGCTAATTTGACAAGACATAGGTAACTAAGGTTAAGAGTTCGTTCTTTAGTATAATTTTTTTCAGTCCTATTGTCTCAAGCATTCTGTAAATAAAAAGCAGCCATTAGATGGTATAAATGACCCTTCTCCAAGAAAATCTAAGAAGGACATGACCCCAGAAGAGAGAAAACAGGCCAAAGCTGAAAAGCTGTGTGAACTAGAAACTGAATTTTATAAACATGCTAGTGTAACAGAAGCATCTAAAGTGTTGAATATTGATGCGGAGACATGCAGCTGGTTTTTCAGCTATTGGATACTAAAAAGAAAGGTATGTCATTTTAAAACGGCTTGAAAAAAATTGAAGAACTGAAAAAAAACTCCTTCTGTTTTTGTTTTTAAACTAAAGAAGTTGCTGTAACCTCTAAAGGTCGTATCTGACACTTTTATACTTTTAATCTAATTACCAAAAACTATTCCTATGCCGTTCTCAAAGGGAGGGTCAGAGGGTAATGTAGATCAAGAGGATGTATGTCTGGTCAGAGGCGCAGTTAATAAATGAAAATAACTAATAAATTATTAATTAATTTCCTAATAAAATAAATAAAAAAAAACAATTAAATAATAATAATTGAAATAGTTTAATAATAATTAATTGCCAAAATAAAATTAAATTATTAACTAACTAATAAACTGAAAACAATTTTGTTAAAATTTGGAGTGAAAATTTCGTGGGAGAAAGGGGGTGCGTTAATCAAGATTTAGCCCCGGGGCGCACGTGAGGTCAGAACTGCCACTCTGTCTGGTTGAATATGCGTTATTGTCTGCAGATATCTTCTTTGAGAACAACTTACCTAACGGTTTTTAGCAGTAGTATCCAACCAGTGAAAACTTTTGATACGACTTTTAGACATAACAGCAGCAAAGTTATGTTTTGGACTAAAATAATTTTTATTTGTTACTAGTTTGGTTATCTAGACTTGGTGGAAAAAAATAGTTCATTTTTTAAAAATATTCTTTTTTTTTGTATTTGCTTGTGTGTTGTATCAAAAATGGACTTAATTAGATTTTAGCATGCACCTAGTCGAAATTGACTTTGAAAAAATGTTAGTATTTGGTTGGGTTATTAGTCCATTTTAGTCAATGTCCTAGAACGACGAACTAAATAAGAAGGTTCTATGAATTGCTACAGTGCATAGTTCTGTTAAAATGCACATCACAAAAGTTGCAGTATACTCAAATATTTTTCACTTATGCCTTATTAATAATATATTAATTAAAATTTATAATAAATAAATAGTTCGATAATATCTTAATGTCAATAGTGCAATAATAAATATTTGCGATTATGCCTCATTAATAATATAATGATGCCATAAATATTTAAATGAATAATAATTATTGTATATAACTAGATTATTATTATTATAAATTATATTGTTCATATTAATGTTACAATAATACATGTTTTCACTTATGCTTCATTAGTAATATAAAGTTTTCAGTAAAATAAAATGTTCAGAGTGCGCAGATAAGCTTCATACTTTACGAAGTCCAGGTATAATCAAGATATTTAAAACTTAGAGTGGCAACAAAGCTATGATATAGTTCTCTTGTGTCTTTTTTCGCTCGCTTTTCCTCCTATAGTTTCTGAAGCTTTTTATATTTAAGGAAATACATGAAATTCAATAGAATGTAATATAACAGAAAATAAATCATAATTGATGAATTGATATGCAACATTCACATGAATAACTGCTTGACTAATATTAGAAAGAAAATAAAACTGAGCTAGACTTGTCGCAAGTTCATGACATGTTTTCAGGTCAACCACGGTAATTCAAATGGAGTTTTGTCACATGTTTCAGGAAACTGACATATTTGCCCCATAATTAAAAAACATCAGATGTTTACTCCAATTTTTTTTAACTATAATTTCGTATTCTCGATAAAACTAAGCTTTTCCCAAAAAATGGGTTATTTTATGTCTCAATTTATTGCCAAAAAGTGCAGATTTGCTGATTGCTCTGAATATATAAAAATTCCTTTCTTATGCTATCTAATGATCCGTAGGAGTTGAAATAGATTTTGTTTAAAAGTCAGCTAGAGATGCTTTCGCAAACTTCATAGTAATATCCAAAAGAAATGATGCATGTTTAGTGAAAAGCTTCCAAGGAATGGACCGGCAACTGTGGAACAGTTTACAGATGTAATGGGAAATCTTATTCATCACTGTGAATATATAGAGGCATAATTGTCCTTTATTTAGTTTCAGCTTAAATTCGATGATCGAGCCTTTATGTTATACTAACTACATCCAGCGACTATGACGTCATTGATCAATATTGTATATAAAAAATTAAGTTTTTCGTAAAAAAAAATTAATTTAAAAAAAATTAAGTGCAAATAGCACTAGATCTATGAGATTTCCTTTAAAATGAGCTATTGAACAACTCTCTACGATGTTCCAGTGCCAAGCTATCTCTGGAAACAAAAGAAAAAAAAAATATCCCGTTTGTGGAGAATAACGTGGTTAAAGTCAATTTTCTTGATTTTCAAGCCAATATATTTCCCTTGCTGTTCAAGCCAAATGACAGAAACTTTTCTATACAGGAGTTTCGGACAAGGCAGTTCTAATGGTGTACTTTTTGTTTTGATCTGACTGCTTTTTTAGGAGCTATGGGTTTTTTTTATTTCTTAACATTGGACGTGATCGTCTCTTACTAGGTTGCTAGCTACCGCTGCAACCCGGATCGTTCTTAATTATAATTTCGGTTAACATGGGCTAGGTGTCGTTCTTTATTGTTCTTTATTGTAAATTTTTGCAGTTTACACAAGCTCAGCAGTTTACACAATCTTTGTAAATTGAGGAAAATTTTACGAATGTCTTACCGGGATTACGAAAAATATTCAAAATTAAAGATTAAAATTATCTCTGAAAGAATAAATTTTGTTGAAAAGTCAGCTAGAGATGCTTTCGCAAAACTTCATAGTAATATCCAAAAGAAATGTTGCATGTTTAATGAAAAGCTTCCAAGGTATGGACCGGCAACTGTGGAACAGTTTGCAGATGTAATGAGAAATCTTATACATCACTGTGAATATATGGAGGCATAATTGTCCTTTACTTAGTTTCAGCTTAAATTCGATGATCGAGCCTTTATGTAATACTAACTACATCCAGCGACTATGACGTCATTGATCAATATTGTATATAAAAAATTAAGTTTTTCGTAAAAAAAAATTAATTAAAAAAAATTAAGTACAAATAGCACTAGATCTAGAGATTTTCCTTTAAAATGAGCCATTGAACAACTCTCTACGATGTTCCAGTGCCAAGCTATCTGTGGAAAGAAGAAAGAAAGAAAAAAATATCCCGTTTGTGGAGAATAACGTGGTTGAAGTCAATTTTCTTGATTTTCAAGCCAAAATATTTTCTTTGTTATTCAATCCAAAGGGCGGTAAATTTTTTTAAAGGGTGTTTCGGACAAGGCGGTTCTAATTGTGTACTTTTTGTTTTGATCTGACTCTTTTTTTAGGAGTTAGGGGTTTTTATATTTCTTAACATTGGACGTGATCGTCTCTTACTAGGTTGCTAGCTACCGCTGCAACCCGGATTAAAAACAGGAAAAAGCCTACGGCTTTTTCTTAGTTTGAGTAGTAAGAGACGAATTTCAGAGAATAAGCATGTAAGTAAATCAATTATTGCACCATACTCTAGAAAAGTTTTACCGATGATAATACTGCCACTAAAGCTAGAGCTACTACTTTTAATTAATATTTCAGATACTATGAGCAAGCGTTCGTTCTTTATTATAATCAGTCCTTTATGTAAACTTTACTAACCTATACTATAGTTAAGTGGTCTATAAAACTTAGCATAGGCAAGAGGTCGCTCGTTATTATAAAAATCTTACCGCTGGTATACGATTATGGTCTATATACAAAAATCAAATATCTTTGAAAAAACTGCAGCATGAAAAGTCATCAAAAATGCAGGTTTTTTGTGGAAAAATTTATTCTCTTTTAGAAATAATTGATTTTAGTTACTAATGATTTTTTAACCCCCATTAATTTCCTTTAAAATGAGCTATTGAACAACTCTCTACGATGTTCCAGTGCCAAGCTATCTGTGGAAAAGAAAAAAAAAAGAAAAAAATATGCCATTTGTGGAGAATAACGTGGTTTAAAGTCAATTTTCTTGATTTTCAAGCCAATATATTTCCCTTGCTTTCAAGCCAAATGACAGAAAGTTTCCTATACAGGGGTGAAAAGGCGGTTCTAAAGGTGTAGTTTTTTGTTTTGATCTGACTCCTTTTTTTAGGAGCTATGGGTTTTTTTTTATTTCTTAATATTGGACGTGATCGTCTCTTACTAGGCTGCTAGCTACCGCTGCAACACGGATTAAGTGGCCTATATAATTTAGTATAGGCAAGAGGTCGTTCTTTATTATAAACTTTTCGAGCCACTAAGGTGGTCTAAGTTTCCTGAACAGATTATTGGTAATGATAATAAACAACAGGAAAAAGACTACGACTTTTTCTTCTTTGAAATAGTAAGAGACGAACCTCAAACAATCAAGTAGCTAACTAAGTCCCAATATGTGCTATGGTTTGCTATTCCAATGATCGTCTTTTAATGTTAATTTCATGACGTCATGGCGTAATGATATTATTTCATGACGTCTTTCAGAAACAACAACATAATGTCGTGTTTTTATATTCACGTCATAGCTCTAATATAAACTATGACGACATTCATTATTTATCTAGTAGGGTTTCAGACAAGGTGGTTCTAATGATGTACTTCTGTTTTGATCTGACTCTATGTTTAGGAGTTCTGGGTTTTTATATTTCTTAGCATTGGACTGATCGTCTCTTACTAGGCTGCTAGCTACTGCTGCAACCCAGATTCAAATATATATAGTTATGAGAGGCAGCGTGGCCGAGTGGTCAGAGGCGCTGGTGTTAGCCACCATTCACTTCGGAGGCGTGGGGTTCAAATCTTACACCTGGTATATACGATTATGATTTATGTACAAAAATCAAATATCTTTGAAAATACTGACTGCATACTGACTGCAGTATGAAAAGACATAAAAAATGCAGTTTTTAGTGTTTAAAATTTTATACTCTTTTAGAAATAATTTATTTAAGTTACAAAAGATTTTAAACCCAATTAATTTCCTTTAAAATGAGTTATTGAACAACTCTCTACGATGTTTCCAGTGCCAAGCTATCTGTGGAAAAGAAAAAAAAAAAGTGAAAGAAAAAAATATGCCGTTTGTGGAGAATAACGTGGTTAAAGTCAATTTTTTTGATTTTCAAGCCAATATATTTCCCTTGCTGTTCAAGCCAAGTGACAGAAAGTTTCCTATACAGGGGTTTCAGACATGGTGGTTCTAATGGTGGTACTTTTTGTTTTGATATGACCTTTTTCTTAGGAGTTTATGGTTTTTTTATATATGTTAACATTGGACGTGCTCGTCTCTTACTAGGTTGCTAGCTACCTCTGCAATCCGGATGTTAAATTAAAATCGTTTAATTTAAAATTTAAATAGGCTAGAGGTCGATCTTTACTATACTACTTCAGTTACTATGGACTACAGTTTGTTCTTTAATGTAACTATATGGTCTACAGGTTTGGATAGCTCTCACCCAGCTTGAGTTCAATTTCCGTATGGGAAATTTTTACTTATGATGATTTCTTAAGGAACATAATTAAAAATTCTTAATGTAATAAAAAAAATGTTTTTAATTATATAAGGTTTTTAACCCCATTAATCTCCTTTAAAATGAGCCATTGAACAACTCTCTACGATGTTCCAGTGCCATTCTATCTGTTGAATTACTAACCTATACTATAATTAAGTGGCGTATAAAATTTAGTATAGGCAAGAGGTCGTGCTTTATTATAAATATAATTTATAATGAACCACCTCGATCCTTTATGTAATTTCAGTCATCTCTACAGCCATGACACTGATGAAACTTACATAATCTCCATTTATAATTAGCCTGACCGATCCTTACATAATTTCTTTAGTGTTATGGAATTTATTATCATATCTTATATGTAACATATTTTTCATCGGTTTCCAGTAGTACAATGAGTATTTGACAAGCTTACCCGCTTGTCACGCGAGTTACCGGGGCTCAATTCTCCATCAGAGGGAATTTTTTCATGTCTTGAATTTAAATATTAATGTACACGCCTATGCTGTAGTTAAGGTTGTCTATGCAAGATAGTGTAGGCAAGAGTTCGTTCCTTATTATAAAAATAGGATTTCTTCTTTGAAATAGTAAGAGACGAACCTCAAGCAATCAAGTAGCTAACTAAGTCCAATGTATGCAGTGGTATGTTATTCCACTATATTGACCTTAAATATATTGACCTTAAATATAACTGTAGTAGCTTATAGCTTATACTATAGTTAAGTGTCTATAAAATTTAGTGTAGGCAACAGGTCGTTCTTTATTATAATAATGTTTAGAATTATTGTAATTCCTTGTCAAATATCAAATCATCATTTTAATAATTGCACATTTTTGTTTTTCGGGCCTTCTTATTGATATTATATAGCTGATTGCGTTCGAACCTGTAAGCTTAATAACATAGCGAGTAGATTTATCTAACAAATCAGATCAAAAAAAGAAGTACACTATTAGAACTGCCCTCGTCCAATACCCTTATATAGGAAATTTAATACCGATGATACTTACAAAATTCCCATTTATAGTATCGATCTTTTTTGTAATAATGTAATTTTTGCAGTTTTACATAATAACTTTAGCGATTCTAAACTGAAAAATAAAATGTAGAAAAAAATTTAATTTTTTGATCTGGAAATACATATTAAATCCCACGTCGGGTCATTAGAGCCTAACCAAAAATAAAACTAATTTTAAAATTTTTAGGTATTTTTTCTAGCTTGAATTGAAAGATCCAAACTATTGCTCGGATATCATATATATTTTGCAGTTTACGCAAGCTGCAAAGAACCCATAAAAAAAGGACAAAGTTAAAAATTAAATTTAAAAGTTCAAAAAGATGGCAACAATGCAGGCTGATCTTTGTAAATTGAAAAAACATTAACGAATGTTTTACAGGAAATACGAAAAATATTCAAAATTACGGATTAAATTTCTCTCTGAAAGAGCGGATTTTGTTGAAAAGTTGACTAGAAATGCTTTGGAAAACTACATAGTACTATCCAAAAGAAATGTTGTATGTTTAATGTAATCTTCCAAGGTATGGACCGGGAACTGTGGAACAGTTTACAGATGTAATGGGAAATATTAGACATCACTGTGAATAAATGGAGGCATAATTGTCCTTTACTTAGTTTCAGCTTTATTCGAGGATCGAGCCCTTATGTACTACATCTAACGACTTTGGAGCCACTTATCAATATTGTACATACAAAATGAAGTTTTTCGTAAAGATCTTTTCTGTTTAAAAAAAAATTAATTACAAATGGCATTAGATCTAGAGATTTCCTTAAAAACGAGCCATTGAACAAATCTCTACGATGTTCCAGTGCCAAGCTATCTGTGGAAAAGAAAAAAATATGCCGTTTTGGGCAGAATGCTGTATTAGCTCTCACTTTTTCTTGGTTTTCAAGCCAATATATTTCCCTTACTGTTAAAGTCAAACGACAGAAAGTTTCCTATATGAGGCTTCTGGACAAGGCAGTTCTAATGGCATACTTTTTGTTTTGATCTGACTTTATTTTAAGGACTTATGGGTTTTTATATTTCTTAACATTGGACGTGATCGTCTCTTAATAGGTTGCTAGCTACCGCTGCAACCCGGATACAGCTACCCGTGCAACCACAATATATCAGTTATTATAAGCCAGCGATCGTTCTTTACTGTATGGAAATACATATTAAAATCTCACGTCCAGGTAGTTATTGTGCACTAACTACAACCAACGACTATGACGTCATTGATCAAAATTGTACATAAAAAAATTAAGTTTTTCGTAAAAAATTAATTCGATTTAAAAAAAAAATTAAGTACAAATGGCACTACATCTAGAGATTTCTTTTAAAATGAGCCATTGAATTATTCTCTACGATGTTCCAGTGCCAAGCTATCGGTTGAAAAGAATCTTTAATATTAATTATAATCTTTTTCTTTACTGTAATATTATATAGGCAAGAGGTCGTTCTTCTTTATAGCAACTCGGATTGACAACCCAGATTATGTAAACCCTGATTACAAACAGGAAAAAGCCTACGGCTTTTTCTTCTTTGGAGTAGTAAGAGACGGCTCTCAAAGAATAAGGGAGCTAACTAAGTCCAATGTATGCAATAATTTGTTCTTCTAATGATCGTCTTTTAATATAATATTTTAACCCCATTAATTTCCTTTAAAATGAGCCATTAAACAACTCTTCACGATGTTCCAGTGCCAAGCTATCTGTGGAATTACTAACCTATACTATAATTAAGTGGCGTATAAAATTGGTCGTTCTTTATTATAATTAAATAAAATTATTTAATTTTAAAATTTTAAGGAATTAATCTAGTTTCATTTGACAAAAAAAAAAAAGATATTTTACAAGGAATCAGGCAGCTAACAAAGTCCATATATGCAATAGTTTGTCCTCTGAATGATCGTCCTTTAATGTACTCTTCGAATGATCTCTTTTAATTGGGTTGCTAGCTACCGCTGCAAACCGGAACTATTAAAAAAATACTTTATCTTTAATTACAGAAGGAACTAGATGTAGCAAGTTTTTACTATTGAGACGAGTCGCTCTTACTATACAACATACAGTTCGTTGTCACGAACTGTTTGCTTTGATGTATCTACTGGTATCAAACTTTCGTTCTTTAGAGTTTTGGTCACTATTGAGACAAGTAGCTATTATGACTATAGAGTTCATTACCATGAACTGTTTGATTGCTTCAAAATTCAAATATCTTTGAAAAGACTGCAGTATGAAAATACATCAAAAATGCAATTTTTTTTTACAAAATTGATTCCACTTTAAAAAGTATTTTATGTTTTAATTACAAAAGTGACTAGATGTAGCAATTTCCTTTAAAATGAGCTATTAAACAACTCTATGATTTTCCAGTGCCCCAGCTAGCTGAGGAGGAAGAAAAAGCGGAAAGAAAAAAAATATCCTGTTTGTGGAGAATAACGTGGTTAAAGTCAATTTTCTTGATTTTCAAGCTAACATATTTTCTTTGTTATTCAAGCCATAGAACGGTAAGGTTTTTTTTTGCTATATAGAAGTTGTGGACAAGGCGGTTCTAATAGTATACTTTTTGTTTTGATCTGAATCTTTTTTCAGAAATTATGTCTTACTTTAGTATTTACTATGGGCGTTATCGCCTCTTACTAGGGTTGCTAGCTACCGCTGCAACTCGGATTATCGAGCTACCACTGCAACCCGGATTACAAACAGGAAAAGCCTACAGCTTTTTCTTCTTTGGAATAGTAAGAGACGATCCTCAAAAAATCAGACAGCTAACTAAGTTATAATTTGTTCTTTATCATAGTTAGCATTGGACTGATCGTCTCTTACTAGGTTGCTAGCTACTGCTGCAACCCAGATTCACATATATAGTTATGAGAGGCAGCATGGCCGAGTGGTCCAAGGTGCTGGTGTTAGCCACCAGTCTCTTCGGAGGCGTGGGTTCAAATTTTACCGCTGGTATATCATTATGATTTATGTACAAAAATCAAATATCTTTGAAAAGACTGCAGTATGAAAAGACATCAAAATGCAATTTTAGTGGAAAAATTTATTCTCTTTTAGAAATAGTTTATTTTAGTTACAAAAGTTTTTTTTTTTTTTAACCCAATTAATTTCCTTTAAAATGAGCCATTGAACAACTCTCTACTATGTTCCAGTGCCAAGCTATCTGTGGAAAAGAAGAAAAAAAAAGTATGCCGTTTAGGCAGAATTTTGTAGTAGCCGCCAATTTTCTTGATTTTCAAGCCAATGCATTTCCCTTGCTGTTCAGCCAAGGGAAAGAAATTTTCCTATACAGGGGTTTTGTACAAGGACGTTCTAATGGTGTACTTTTTTGTTTTTATCTGGCTTTTTTTTTTATTTGTTATGGGTTTTATATTTCTTAACATTGGACGTGATCGTCTGTTACTAGGTTGATAGTTACCGCTGCAACCCAGATCCAGTGCCCAACTAGCTGAGGAGAAAAAAACGGAAAGAAAAAAAGATGACGTTGGTGTGCTTTTTGCTTTTTGTGTGCTAATGGTGTGCTTTTTGTTTTGATCTTTTTTTAGGAACTATGGGTTTTTACATTTCTTAACATTGGACGTGATGGGACGTGATTCTTAACATTGGACTATATAGTTTTACTATACAGGGATTTCGGATAAGGCGGTTCTAATGGTGTACTTTTTGTTTTGATCTGACTCCTTTTTTAGGAGCTATGGGTTTTTTTATTTCTTAACATTGGACGTAATCGTCTCTTACTAGGTTACCATAGCTCCTAAAAAAGGAGTCAGATCAAAACAAAAAGTACACCATTAGAACCGCCTTATCCGAAACCCCTGTATAGTAAACTTTCTGTCCCTTGGCTGGAACAGCAAGGGAAATATACTGGCTTGAAAATCAAGAAAAGTGGCAGCTACTACAACATTCTGCCTAAACGGGATATTTTTTTCTTCTTTTTCTTTTGTATCCAGAGATAGCTTGGCACTGGAACATCGTAGAGAGTTGTTCAATAGCTCATTTTAAAGGAAATTAATTGGGTTAAAAATCATTAGTAACTAAAATAAATTATTCCTAAAAGAGAATAAATTTTTCCACCAAAAACTGCATTTTTGATGTCTTTTCACACTGCAGTCTTTTCAAAGATATTTGATTTGTGTACATATTATAATAAAGAACGACCTCTTGCCTATACTAAATTTTATACGCCGCTTAATTATAGTATAGGTTAGTAATTCCACATATAGCTTGGCACTGGTACAGTAAAGAACGAACTTCCAGCCCATAGTAACTAAAATAAGATTATAATTTCAGGGTAAAGATTGATCAATGGTGTCATAATCGTAGGTTGTAGCCAGGTTGTCTAACAAAGGCAGCTAACAAAGTCCAATATATGCGATGGTATGTTCTTTGAATGATCGTCTTTTAATGTAATTTTAAAAATAATTTATTTGTTATAATTAGAAAAGATGTTTAACCCCATTAATTTCCTTTGAAATGAGCCATTAAAACACTCTCTACGATGTTCCATTGCCAAGCTATCTGTGGAGTTTACTAACCTATACTATAATTAAGTGGCGTATAAAATTTAGTATAGGCAAAAGATCGTTCTTTATTATAATTCAAATCTTACCGCTGGTATACGATTATGTTTGAAAGACTGCAGTGTGAAAAGACATCAAAAATGCAGTTTTTGGTGTAAAAATTTATTCTCTTTTAGAAATAATTTATTTTAGTTACTATAGATTTTTAACCCAATTAATTTCCTTTAAAATGAGCTATTGAACAACCCTCTACGATGTTCCAGTGCCAAGCTATCTCTGGAAACAAAGAAAAGAGAAAAGAGAAAAAAATATCCCGTTTGGGGAGAATAACGTGGTTAAAGTCAATTTTCTTGATTTTCAAGCCAATATAATTCCCTTGCTGCTTAAGCCAAGGGACAGAAAGTTTCCTATACAGGGGTTTCAGACAAGGCGGTTCTAATGTGTACTTTTTGTTTTGATCTGACTCCTTTGTTAGGAACTATGGGTTTTTATATTTCTTAACATTGGACGTGATCGTCTCTTACTAGGTTGCTAGCTACCGCACAAACCCGGATCATACTTCTTTATGGTCCCATTTGGTATAGTGGCTAGGATAGTTAACTTTCACTTAACAGGCCAGGCTTTGATTCCCTGTGTGGGAAAATTTTTAACTCTATAATCTTCGAACATTTCAACCTTTTATAATTTATAATGATGTATAATATAAATACTGTAATCTTAACTATAGTGAAGTTGCCTATGCAAGTTAGTATAGGGAAGAGTTCGATCTTTATTATAAAATTTTAACTATAGTGAAGTTGCGTATGCAAGTTAGTATAGGGGAAGAGTTCGATCTTTATTATAATTTTGATTTTCAAGCCAATATATTTTCTTTGTTATTCAAGCCAAAGGGCGGTAAGTTTCCTTTTTAGGGATTTCGGACAAGGCGGTTCTAATGGTGTACTTTTTGTTTTGATCTGACTCTTTTTTTAGGAGTTAGGGGTTTTTATATTTCTTAACATTGAACGTGATAGTCTCTTACTAGGTTGCTAGCTACCGCTGCAACCCGGATTACTATGGCCTAGAGTTAGTTTTTT
The DNA here is from genome assembly GCA_027921565.1 of Artemia sinica. Taxonomy (NCBI): domain Eukaryota; kingdom Metazoa; phylum Arthropoda; class Branchiopoda; order Anostraca; family Artemiidae; genus Artemia; species Artemia sinica. Next base: position 113,856 of record JAPEVW010000156.1, on the reverse strand, counting down.
ACCATATCGTAACAATTTATTTTATAATAATAATTATTTTTGTTAGTTACAAAAGGTTTCTATATACAGTAATTTCTTTTAAAATGAGCCATTAGACATCTCTTTATATGACCACGAGCTTTGTGATCTAGTGCTACAGTTACTATTGGTTACAGTTTGTTCCTTTTTTGTAAAACAGGAAAAAGGAACTCTACGATGTTCCAGTGCCAAACTATCTGTGGAATAGAATAAGAAGAAGAAAGAAAAAAATACCCCGTTTGTGGAGAATAACGTGGTTAAAGTCAATTTTCTTGATTTTCAAGCCAATATATTTTCTTTGTTATTCAAGCCAAAGGCGGTAAGTTTCCTTTTTAGGGGTTTCGGACAAGGCGGTTCTAATGGTGTACTTTTTGTTTTGATCTGACTCTTTTTTAGGAGTTAGGGGTTTTTATATTTCTTAACATTGGACGTGATAGTCTCTTACTAGGTTGCTAGCTACCGATGCAACCCGGATTACTATGGTCTAGAGTTAGTTTTTTACCATATCGTAACAATTTATTTTATAATAATAATTATTTTTATTAGTTACAAAAGGTTTCTATATCCAGCAATTTCTTTTAAAATGAGCCATTAGACATCTCTTTATATGACCACGAACTTTTTGATCTAGTACTACAGTTACTATTGGTTACAGTTTGTTCCTTTTTGTAAAACAGGAAAAAGCCTACGGCTTTTTTTTCTTTTGAAATAGTAAGAGACGAACCTCAGACAATCAAGTAGCTAACTAAATCAAATGTACGTAATGGTTTTTATTCCAATGATTTTCTTTTACTGGAAAATTTTAATATATTGACTTTAAATATAACTGTACTAGCCTATACTATAGTAAAAGTGGCCTATAAAATTAAGTATAGGCAAAAGGTCGTTCTTTATAATAATTTCCTATACAGGGGTTTCGGACAAGGCGGTTCTAATGGTGTACTTTTTGTTTTGATCTGACTCCTTTGTTAGGAACTATGGGTTTTTATATTTCTTAACATTGGACGTGATCGTCTCTTACTAGGTTGCTAGCTACCGCTGCAACCCGGAAACAATCAAGTAGCTAACTAATTCCAATGTATGCAAATGTTTGTTATTCCAATGATCATCTTTTAATGCAACTATACTATAATTAAGTGGCGTATAAAATTTAGTATAGGCAAGAGGTCGTTCTTTATTGTAAAAATTTCTTAATATAATAAAAATAATTCGTTTTAGTTACGAAAGGTTTTTAACCCCATTAATTTCCTTTAAAATGAGCCATTGAACAAACTCTCTACGATGTTCCAGTACCATGCTATCTGTTGAATTACTAACCTATACTACAATTAAGTGGCGTATAAAATTTAGTATAGGCAAGAGGTCGTTCTTTATTATAATGATCTGACTCTTTTTTTAGGAGTTGGAGGGTTTTATATTTCTTAACATTGGAGGTGATCGTCTCTTACTAGGTTGCTAGCTACCGCTGCAACCCGGACTATGGGTTGGAAGTTTGTTCTTTACTATAACTATCTGTTGAATTACTAACTTATACTATAATTAAGTGGCGTATAAAATTTTAGCAAAGGCAAGAGGTCGGTCTTTATTATAAAAAACTTTCTACGAGGCTCCAGTGCCATGCTATCTCTGGAAAACAAGAAAAAAAAATATCCCGTTTAGGCAGAATGTTTGTAGTAGCCGCTACTTTTCTTGATTTTCAAGCCAATATATTTCCCTTGCTGTTCAAGCCAAGGGACAGAAAGTTTACTATAGAGGGGTTTCGGAAAAGGCGGTTCTAATGGTGTCCTTTTTTTGTTTGGATCTTACTCCTTTTTTAGGAGCTATGGGTTTTATATTTCTTAACATTGGACGTGATCGTCTCTTACTAGGTTGCTAGCTACCGCTGCAACCCGGAAAAATATAATTTATAATGAACCACTTCAATACTTTATGTAATATAAAATAATTGTCTTTTAATGTAACTATAAAGTTTATCATTTTGATAACGCTCCTTGATGTTTTGTTTGGCTGTCTCAATTTTCGCATGTCTATAATCTTCATCATTGTGATAACGCTCCTTGAACTTTTGTTTGGCTGTCTCAATTTTTGCATGTCTATAATCTTCATCCTTGTGATAACACATCTTGCTGTTTTGTTTTGCTCTCTCAATTTTTACTCCTCGATACGCCTGGTCGGTTGAATACCTTTGCTTTTCTCTTTTCAAGATACTATCTCTGTTGTCTGTGTAGTATTGTTTTTTTAACTTGCGTGTAGATTGCTTGGATCTAACCATTATTTAATTCACGAATAAGACCATTTACATCTTTGTCGTTCTTAAGTAGTAAATATTTTTTTGATTTTGTTTGCAGCTACCGCTAAAACCCAGGTATCGCTCCAATCCGGATAGCTTGCAGCTACCCCTGCAACCACCATATATCAGTTACTATGGGCCAGAGATAGTTCTTTACTGTAACACAATATTCTCCACATGAGGCATGTAATTTTATTTCCGTTTTTTTTCTCCTCAGCTAGCTGGTCACTGGAAAATTATAGAGAGCTGTATAATGGTTAATTTTAAACGGCATTGCTATATTAGTGTCTTTTGTAATAAAAATAACACCAGGAATAATCGGATTCATCGAGTCATCAGATATAGCTATAGTAGCTATTATTATTAACATCCTATTGCATGCGAAAATAAAAATATTATTTTTAACATTATAAAACGTATGTAGATATTTTTATGTAAAATGCAGTATTTCTTTTAGGGTTGTAACAAAAAAAAATATAATTCTTTTAGGGTTTGAAAAAAACCTGCTTGTTTTAGGGTTTTAACAAAAAATCCGATTCGCCAACTGAAATTAGATTAATTCCTGAAAATTTTAAATAAAATAATTGTATTTAGCTGCTAACTGCAAAATTATTTATGATGTCTGAGGAATAGTTTTTTATTTTTTAATTCAAACAAAAAAGAAAAAATTAAAATTAGTTTTGTTTTTTGTTAGTTTCTAACTACTTAACATAAACAAAATCTAATTCGTCATTTGAAACTAAAATAATATATAAAAATTTTAAACAAAATGATTTTATTTAACTGCAAACTGCAAAAATTTTTATGGTGTCTGAGGAATAATTTTAATTTTCTAATTCAAACCAGAAAAATACCTAAAAATTTTTAAATTAGTATACTTTTCGTTTTTGCTTCAAGTGACTCGTTACGTCAGTTTATGGGGTGAAAATATATTATTGAATTGAATAATTATTAAGATGAATTCTTGGATTGATCATATTAAAAGTCAATTGCTATCAAAAGGTATTTCGGAAGCTGCTATTATTGGTATTGATGGGTCAGTTTGGGCAAAGTCTAGGAAATTTTCTGCCACAGCAGCTGAATTGAAAGCGTTTTGTATCAAAATATGATTCAGATAAGTTTTCTGAGAACGGTATTATGATGGGAGGAATGAAGTATTTTTTACCTTTCAAGGGATCATGGTGTTGTACGGGCAAAAAAGGGACAAAATGGCTTTCATGCAATGAAGCTTAAACAATTGTATATTATAGCTCTGTATGATGTGATAAACTGCCCACCACCTGAAGCTGCAATTACAGTGGAAAATTATGGTAATTATTTATCTAAAAGTGGGTATTGAAGAGCAATTTAAGCATAGAAATCTGAAAGGAAAATGAAACAGCATGAAACTGTTTGAAATGGAAGTTGTAAGGATTTTAAATGAGAAACCTGGGTTTTGGTGGTAGTTATATAGTGAGGGACGATCACGTCCCCAAAATAAAAACTACAATCACTTACAACCCTTGCATTGACTGGGGAGGGAGCGTCATCCTCAAACCAAATAACAGAAAGTTTACTATACAGAGGGGTTTCGGAAAAGGCGGTTCTAATGGTGTACTTTTTGTTTTGATCTGACTCTTTTTTTTTAGGAGTTAGGGGTTTTTATATTTCTTAACATTGGACGTGATCGTCTCTTACTAGGTTGCTAGCTACCGCTGCAACCCGCATAGCTAACCGCTGCAAACTCGGATAACTTATAATACTTCAGTTACTATGGACAAAAGTTCGTTTCTTTAATGTAATTCTCCAAGAAAAGGATTTAACAGAAGACCTCGCAGTGGTTTTTTCCAGTGACTTTGTTGATAATAGATAGCGAGATATGCTAACAGATATTAATAGTCACAGTCGTGAGTATTACCATTTTTGCCTTTTCCCCGTCAGAGGCTAGGAACAAGAAACTCCAAGAAGAGGCTAATGGTACTAACGCACTGACAGAAAGCGTAAACGTATAGTAAATAAAGGGCCATATATTGAGGTTAGCGTCATGGAACATACAAGGACTACGTGATAAGTTGCCTTTTTTATATGATGATCTGTTTTTTTTTGTTTGTTGTGTATTACTTTCGTGTTTGATGTGATTTCGTTTATTGAAACATAGAACGATCATTCTCCTATATCACCTCTCCCAGGGTATTTGGTTGAAACAGGTGGTGCGTAAACCAGCAAGAAATGATACATATTATGACGGCAGTTTGGTTTTGATTAAATCATCAGCTATTGATGGTTATGAAAGAGTTAATAGTAGATCTGAAAACTTACTTAGGCTGCGTTTTAAATGTGGGAAGAAATTAATTTTGGGTGTTGTGTATATCCCTCCATAGAATAGTTCATATAGTCGTGAAAATACTTGGGAACTTTTAGATGATGAACAGTCGCTAATACAAGAAAGTTATAGTGATTTGGAGTGCGTTTTGATGGGGGATTTCAATGCTTATACCGGTGTTGAAGTTGAGGTTCCAGATTTTATTAATCCTAGGTTTAGGAGATTTGGTCTCAATTTGTTGTAGAATACCACGAGTAAAAAGATGAAAAAAGAAAAATAAATGTTTGGGAAGAAAGCTCCTGGCGCTTTGCGGGGAACATGGTCTGATGATTGCGAATGGAAGCTTTAGAAATGGTAAGGGTCTGGGCAAGTTTACTTGCCTTTCGGGCCTAACTCCAAGTGTTGTAGATTATAAGCTGATTAATACGCAACTTGCACCTGAGTCGATTGATATGGATGTACTATTGTTTTTCTTTGTAATAAGGTGTTAACTTCAGGACAATGGCCAAATGACTGGAAGAGATCATTGCTTATGCCACTTTTTGGGAGAGGAAACCCCAAGTTTCACATTAATTATCGTTTAATAGTGCTTGTGTCCCGGCTTTAAGTAAAGTAATGGGAGAAAATATTGGATGCCAGGCTTTCTAAATGATTAAATAAAAATAATATGATACATAAAGAACAAGGAGGTTTTAGGACAGGATACGGGACGGTAGATAAATATTTATTTTAAAGGCCTTAATTGATAAGTATGGAAGGGAAAAACTTGTCTTTATGTGGGATTTCTGGATCTCCATAAGGCGTTCGACAGTGTCGACAGAGAGCTATTGCAGGATGCCTTGTTTATAATTGGCCTCCCTCATTTGTTTGTGAGGCTGATAGTGAGTATGTACATTTGTGTGAGTGGAATCGTGTTAGTTGGTAACATATTTTCTAGACTTTTTAATATTAAGCTGGGAGTAAAACAGGGCAGCAATCATTCTCCTAAATTGTTTAATATTTTTATAAATAATGCTGTTGATTTTCTAGAGAAAAGATGGGCTCAAAAATTTAGTCTAGGGATCCATAAACTATCACTTTTATTATCTGCAGATGATATTGCTTTGGTGCCTAGTACACCACATGATCTGCAGACGCTTCTGAGTCTTATAGAAGAATATTTGCAGATGAAAAAATTAAGGCTGAATGTTGAATGGAGTGAAGTTGTTATTTTTAAAAAAAGGAAAGTAAGTGGCGAAGACAATTATAGATTTAAATTTAGTAATAAGGAACTGAAAATGAGTAAAAGAATACAATATTTAGGATTTGTTTTTATCGCCAAATGGAAGTTAAAGAGTCATGTTGATGAAATAACTAATAGAAGCTAAGTGGTCATGTCCTGCAATTTTTAGAAATCCGACGATAATAGGAATTAAAAACCTAAAAATGCATAAAAGAATATTTAATACAAAAATTTTACCAGTCAAAGACAATGGAGATGAGATTTGGGGCGGAGAAGCGGCACAGAAGTTGGAGTCCCTCAAGCTCCAGTATTATAAAAGACTGTTAGGGTTTACATCAGACAACTCATTCACAGATTTTGAAAGGTAATATGGGCCTGTTTTCGTTAAAGCTACGTAGGTCTATTTTGATGCTTAGATTTTGGTTGAAGCTCATTAGGTGTAATGAAGATAGACTAGTAAGAGCAGCTTATTATGAGATGTTGAGTTATGGCTCGAAAACGTAATGGCCATCCCAAATTAGGTCATTACTAGAAAGAGTGGAAATTGCCTTACTTATGGAATGATGGTCTTGGTTCCCGTGATCTACCAACAAATTTAGTAAGCCAGGTACGATTTATCTTAGAGGGTCACGAAATTCAGTATTGGCAAGGGCTGGTTTTAAATTCTACTACATTGAATGATTATAATCAGGCTAAACCTAGTTTTGGAGATGAAATTTATTTTAAATTTAATTTACCGGCTATGATTTTATGTCGATGGATGCAGCTTAGGGCGCATTGCCTTACAATCCAGAGCAGGCAAATGGTGTTCGACAGGGGAATAGTTGATCCTGAAGGTCGGTATGTGTGTCCTCTTTGTAGAGATGAGGACGAGATTTGGACCATTTTCTCCGAAAATGCCCGGTGCTCTCTGATTTAAGGGAAAAATGCTTACATGGGATTGTTTTTGCTGCTTCCTGGTATTTTACAAAGTAGTAATCTAACCACAATATTTCGTATTGGTGCGTACATAGAGAAGGGATTAGAAAGAAGGAAAAGTTTTTCAATTAGTGATTATTTATTACATGGAACTACATTTATTTTCTCGATAAATTACGATTAGGTATTTTTTCTATGTATCATGTTTCTGTGTGTTTCGTAATTTGTTTTGTTGTGATTTCTTAATTTTTTTATAAATTGTTGTGTGTATATGGCTCTTGGGCTTTGGGAATACACGATCTATCTATCTACATATCTATCTATACAAGATGGTATAACACGGGTATCTTTTGAAAAGTTGCTTCTCTGGGATATTATGGCATATTTGAGTAACTTTCTTACCTAATTCGATGAAATTCAGTCATATTCCTTAAAATGTCGTCATAATCTTAATTTCAGAATATCCCTTGTATGGTATCATGGTTACAACGGTAGCTGCAACCTAGTAAAGAATGAACGGTCCATAGTAACCAAAATTTAGAAAAAAACGCGTTTTAATAAAAACTGGCTAGTGAGAAAAAATTGCTGTTTAAAGCTAATTTGGAAATTCGTTACTATAATTCGTAACTATTATCTCGATTAGTCTTGGTTGTAAATTTAAGTCATTTCTAAAGCAACTTTATGTGAATTTCGAAAAACAGCCTGAAACCCTTAAAAAAATGGCGTCGGACCGAAACAAAATGTAAACCGTTTCGAACTGCCACGACCAAAAACTTAATACCGGAGACTTACAGTCTCCTGGCTTGATCCAACACGGAAAAAAATCAGATCTTTTTTTGCGGTGAGGCACTGATGCTTCATTCCACAGCTAGCTCCACACCCCTCCTTTTTGTCTGCACTGCTAGCAGGGCACAGGAACATCATAGAAAAAGCTGTTGGATAACGAGCAAATGAAAGAACACGGGAACGAACACATGACATCCTTATTTCTTAATAACTTTAAGTTACCAAAGGCCATGGTTCGCCCTTTAATAGAATTTTACTTTTTGAACAAAATTTCGATCAATAATGAGGGAAGGGAGCATCTAAAAATGCCAAGAAAGGCTGGTTGCTCTCCAATAGCCCGTCAAAATCACCCTCAATACCCCTTGAACTTTCAACTTAATGCCCTCAGCCCTTCCTTAGACATTGATGATACATCTCTGACAACCAACATTTAATACAGTGTTGTTTTTATTGTATTGGCACCACTCTCCAAAACTGTGGGGTGATGTATGTTATCACTGTAGGCATAGTAATATGAGCTTGAAACTATTTTGAACAAGATGTCTATTTAAAATTTTGATTGAATCTTTTTGGCAGAAAGGACAACTAAAAAGGTCATGGAAGGGGACTGGCAGCCATTTCAACCACTTTTAAACCACACTTCAACATGTCCTGAAAGTTTTAACTTAATACCCACAACTTTTCTTAAAATATTGCAGATCTTCCTTTATTAGAAACTGAGTACACATAGTGTCTTTCAATTTAGTATATCATACCTCTTATCTTTTCTCTAAAGTTTCAACTTAATGCCCTTAGCCTTTAAGGATACACCCAGAATCAAATCTTCTCTTTTTTCTAATGATAAATCCTGCATGTGAATTATGTGCGAATTACATAGTTTGCAATCCTTGTCCTTGGGCTATAGGAGCATGACATCTCTTGAATATTTACTATAAAATATTTCTTAACATTGCACGTGATCGTCTCTTAAAGGTTGCTAGCTACCGCTGCAACCCGGATTACAAACAGGAAAAAGGCTATAGCTTTTCTTAATTGGAATAGTAAGAGACGACCAGGGTACAAACCCCCTACGATTATGACATCATTGATCAATCTTTAACATGATCAGCAATAAAAATCCAATTCTTTTGATGTATCTATTTGTATCAAAATTCCGTTTTTTTTAAGTTTCGGTTACTATCGAGAAGAGTCGCTATCGAGAAGACTGCAGTATCAAAAATACATACAAAAAGACATCAAAAAATACAGTTTTTTTTTGTAAAAAGTGATTTTATTTTAAATTTTTTTTTTTGTTTTTTTATTAAAAAAGCCACTAGAACTTTTAATTTCCGTTTGAATTAGCCCTTTCGTGACATTCTAGGGTCACTGGGTTGATACGATCACCCCTGGGGAAAAGAAAAAACAAACAAATAAACACGCATCCGTGATCTTTCTTCTGGCAAAAATATCAAATTCCATGTTTTTTTTACAGATATGACCATGAAACCTCTACAGTAAGGTTTTCTGATACGCTGAAACTAATGGTGCTATTTTCACTAGGATTTGAAGACTTTAAGGGGATGTTTTCCCCTTTTTTCGAAAATAGGGCAAAATTTCCCAGGCTCGTAACTTTTGATGAGTAAGACTAAACTTGATGAAACTTAAAGATTTAAAATCAGCATAAAAATCTAATTCTTTTGATGTATCTTTTCATGTTAAAATTCCGTTTTTTTTAGAGTTTCGGTTAGCCTACTATTGAGACGAGTCGCTCTTACTATACAGTTCGTTACCACGAACTGTTTGACAAGTTATAAACACTATGATAAAACTAAAGTCAAGGAGAAAATGGCTAAATTATGTAAACTGCAAAAATACTTCAGGTATGAGAGTAAAAATTTCCTGCTATCAAATACAACTCGAAATATTCTTAAAAATGTGAAAATTAGTTTTTTTTTATCTTGAGGTTATCCCCACAATTAAAATATCTGTTACTACGAGCTAACGTTCGTTATTTGTTATATACACGTCATAAACACTATGATAAAGCAAAACCCAAGGAAAAACTAGCAAAGAAAGTGGCCTTATGCAGTAAAGAGCAATTGCAAGAAAGATATCCGTTTCCTGAGTCTAGGGTTGAGGCCCAAGCCCAGTTTTCGGAGTCCAGGCCCAATCTCCAAGTCTTAGGAGTTTATTATTTGTTGTCTTATTTGTTATGTTGCTGTATTGAGTTATTCGGAATGTTTATTGGTACCGTAATGTTTCTGTGATTTTTCTGTCTTAGGTGTGTTATTCGTAATGTTGCTGCATTGATGTATTCATAATATTATTTACAATGTTATTTATAATGTTTCTGTGTTGTCTTATTTGTAATTTTGCTACAATAGTACTTAGCTCAACTATTTGTTGTCTTAGATGTCTTATTTGTATTAGTTGTCGTATTTGTATTATTGGATGTCTTAGTTGTCTTATCCTAGCTAAAATAATGAAAATTATATGAGTGAACCACAGGGCTTAGTTCCTTTGGGCTTGAGTTTGTTCTTTACTATAAAGCCTTTGTATGAAATATTTAATTTGCTGTGGGCTAGAGCTCGTTCTTTATTATAATCCCAAATTTGATTCCCGGCATGCTAAATTTTTACTTATGATGATTTCTTAAGAAATATAATTAAAATAAAATTGTTCTATACTATCATTTCTAAGGATACGTATGTGCTGCTTGGACTAAAGCTCGTTCCATAATGTAATAACAAATAATTTTTTTGTTTAAAACCCTCCAAAATTACTGCATTTTACATAATAATGGTAAATTATATAAATTAACCGTATTGACAAGCACCATATATGATGAATTATATTGGTCCCTTATGTAATGAAGAAAAGTGATAAAAGTGATAAAAATGAAGTTTTTGTATTAGAAATTATTCTATTTTTCTATTAAAAATTGTACTTGAACTTTTAATGAGCCCTCTTCCAACATTCTAGCACCAGTGAGTCGATACAATAACCCCATGTAAAAAAAAGGCAAATAAAAACACGCATCCGTGATCTTTCTTGTGCATTTTACATAATATATGATAATTATATAAGAAAAACTTAATTGACGAATACCATTTATGATGAACTATATCGGTCTTTTATGTATAAACAAAAATCAACTATCATATATAATATATGATAGTTATATAAGAAAAACCTAATTGACCAATACCATTTATTATGAAATATACCGTTCCTTTATGTATAAACAAAAATCAACTATCTCTGAAAAGAGTGCAGTATGAAAATACATCAAAAATGCAGCTTTTTTGACAAAACTGATTCTACTTTAAAAATATTTTATTTTTAATTACAAAAGGTACCAGATGCAGTAATTTTCTTTTAAAATGAGCGATTATACAGCTCATTATGATTTTTCAGTGCCCAGCTAGTTGAGGAGTCAAATCAAGCGGAAAGAAAAAAAGATGCCGTTAGTGAAGAGTATCGTGGTTAAAGTCAATTTTCTTGATCTTCAAGCAAATATATATTTTCCTTATTATTTAAGTCAAGGTACGTTAAGTTTGCTGTATAGAAGATTTGGACAAGGCGTGATTCCCGGTATGCTAAATTTTTTTACTTATGATGATTTCTTAAGAAACATAATTAAAATAAATTTGTTCTATACTATCATTTTCTATATGATAGTATAGCAGTATGATAGTATAGCCGCATAAACGATGCAGTATGTGCTGCATCGTTTTCTATATTGGTTAGTTACTATGGACTACAGCTCGTTCCTTAATGTAATTGATCTGACTCTTTTTTTAGGAGTTAAGGGTTTTTATATTTCTTAACATTGGACGTTATCGTCTCTTACTAGGTTGCTAGCTACCGCTGCAACCCGGATATGATTACAAACAGGAAAAAGCCTACGGCTTTTTCTTCTTTTAAATAGTAAGAGCCGAACCTCAAACAATTAAGTAGCTAACTAAGTCTGATGTATGCAATGTTTTGTTATTCGAATGATCGTCGTTTAATGTAAATCCAATGATCGTTCTTTAATGTAATGGTTTCCAAGTGTTTTTCAAATTTTTTAAATTTATTTATTTCTGGTGATGATGTACAAAATTATCCTACTCGTCATGCTAGAGATATACGGACACCTCAAGTTACTAGTACTAGATCGCTATTTTTCAATACGTCATGTGGGGCCAGTTGTCTGGAATAATTTGCCTGTTTCTTTAAAAAGGTCAGCGAATCTATGTGAATTCTGTCGGGCCCTTAAAACCCTTTGTCTCCATAGGTATGATTTTGTATGAATTTGTTTAAAGGGTGGTATAGTTGAGTCACTCTCAGGTTTGCCCGGAACTCGTTTTCCCGTTTTTTCCTACATATTTTTATTTTTTTTTATTTTTTTTGTTTTTTTATTATTTGTGGGATGGTGGCGGGAAGTTTTGGAGTATGTGAAGTATTGATTTTTGGTTATTGCGACCAGGAGCTGAGTGAGTGTAAGATTTTCATTTTCTTCTTCTTTTTTTTTTTTCTTTTTCTTTCTTTCTTCTTTTTCTCTTTTTTTTGTATGTTATTATAAGTGTTAATTTTAAGAGGGTAAATACTTCCGAACAAGCGTTAGCTTATGGAAGATCATTTTTTTTTTTTGTGTTGTGTTTTTTTGGAATAAACCCTTATCTTATCTTAATTACAAAAGGTTTTTAACCCCATTAATTTCCTTTAAAATGAGCCGTTTGAACACAACTCTCTACGATGTTCCAGTGCCATGCTATCTGTTGAATTACTAACCTATACTATAATTAAGTGGCGTATAAATTTAGTATAGGCAAGAGGTCGTTCTTTATTATAACTTATTTGGAATAGTAAGAGACAAACTTTGAAGGTCAGGCATCAAACTAAGCCTATATATGTCCCATAGTTTGTTCTTTATTAGCTTTATGATGCCGATGAAAATAGCATAATCCCCATTTATTTCCCAGTTAACATTGGCTAGATGTCGTTCTTTACTATAACTATTCAAAAGATACATGTGTTATATTATCTTGTCAAAACATATGTGTGTTGCATCACTTGTCCAAGTTGTCATTTATTTTATGTTTCAGTTACTGTTGGCTAGAGTTCGTTCTTTACTGGAATTTTTTTTAGGAACTATGGGTTTTTTTATATTTCTTAACATTGGACGTGATCGTCTCTTACTAGGTTGCTAGCTACCACTACAACCCAGATGCTAGCTACCGCTGCAAACCCGGATTTTGTTTTATTCATTTTTTATTCGTTATTATGAATCTGAAAAACATTTTGGGGGGAGGGGGGTTCAACCCCACTAAACCCTTTGGATACGTCCTTGAATGTTATTCTTGATTTTCAAGCCAATATATTTTTCTTTGTTACTCAAGCCAAAGAGTGATAAGTTTCCTTAATAGGGGTTTTGGACAAGGTGGTTCTAATGGTGTAATTTTTGTTTTGATCTGACTCTTTTTTCAGGAGTTAGAGGTTTTTTATATTCCTTAACATTGGAAGTGATCGTCTCTTAATAGGTTGCTGGCTACCGCTGCAACCCGGATTGCTAGCTACCGCTGCAATCCGGATTACAACTTGGAATTCGTTTTTTATGCTATATCATTACAAACAGGAAAAAGCCTACGGCTTTTTCTTCTTTGAAATAGTAAGAGCCGAACCACAAGTAACTACCCCTGGAACCACCATATATCAGTTACTATGCATGAGCGTTCGTTCTTTACTGTAAATTTCTTCTGTGATAGGTTTCAGCTGTATCCGATGAAATAGTTTTTCTCCAATCACGTTTTTTTACCCTTTGGCTACTATGGGCCACGGCTGGCCTTTTACTACGTTGCAACTACAGCTGCCACCATGATAATTTAGAATTCGATATTTACTATAGCTGAGAGTTCGTTCTTTACTGTAATTTTTCTTCTTTGAAATAGTAAGAGACGAACCTCAAAATGTCAAGTAGCTAACTAATTCCAATGTATGCAATGGTTTTTATTCCAATGATGATCGTCTTTTAATGTAACTATTTCTTTTTATACTATGGGGCGTGATCGTCTCTTGCTAGTCCTTATTTATGTTTCAGTTAACATGGGCTAGGTGTCGTTCTTTATTGTAAAACAGCATGAAACTGTTTGAAATGGAAGTTTTAAGGATTTTAAATGAGAAACCTGGGTTTTTGTGGTAGTAATATAGTGAGGGACGATCGCGTCTCCATAATAAAAACTACAATCACTTACAACCCTTGCATTGACTGTGGAGGGAGCGTCATCTTGCCGATGACGAAACCAAGATCATAAATTACAAACAGGAAAAAGCCTACGGCTTTTTCTTCTTTGGAATAGTAAGAGACGATCCTCAAATAATCAGACAACTAACTAGGTTTATAATTCTTTCTTTAACATAAACTTCATTTATCGGGCATTTTAATATATCCTATATGGTCTAGAGGTTGGGATAGCTCTCACCCATGGCTTGAGTTCAATTTCCGTATGGGAAATTTTTACTTATGATGATTTCTTAAGGAACACAATAAAAATTTCTTAATGTAATAAAAATAATTTGTTTTTAATTACAATATGTTTTTAATCCCATTAATTTCCTTTAAAATGAGCCATTGAGCAACTCTCTATGATGTTCCAGTGTCAAGCTATCTGTTGAATTACTAACCTATACTACAATTAAGTGGCGTATAAAATTTAGTATAGGCAAGAGGTCGTTCTTTATTGTAACATTGCCAAGTAACCTGCTGCCCAATTTTTGTTTTGAATGTTTACTCAGATTGTTATAGGTGACTTCAGCCATCATAATTTCCTTGTCAGATCTAGTTTCAGAGCATTTTTCAATAATTGTCTCGTACTTTTCAGGACAGTTTGTTCTACTACACGGAATTTTTTTTTTGCCAAAATATTCAGTAGAACTAAAAGAACTGTTTAAAACACAGTTAGAAATACTTTTTTTCTTGAGTCGGTGTTCCAGGAGTTTGTTCTAAATCATTAGTCTTACAAACACATATACTAATAACCCTAACAGGCTCGTTTTTTCGCCATAATTGAAAAAACATTGCTTTTCCTTCGCTGCTGATAGGTATGCTTGTATATATATTTTTATTACTGCTACATAAACTGCAATTGCTCCTTCCATAATTTAATATACGAATTTTCTAAGAAGTACGCCTCTGTATGTTCACTGTGTTGTCGAACATTTTTCCATTGCATCTATAAACCGTTCCGCAGTTGCCAGTCCATACCTTGGAAGCTTTTCATTAAACTGACAACATTTCTTTTGGATATTACTATGAAGCTTTGCCAAAGCATTTCTAGCCGACTTTTCAACAGCATCCGCTCTTTCAAAGAGAATTTTAATCTGTAATTTTGAATACTTTTCGTGATCCTGGTAAAACATGAGTAAAATGTTTCTCAATTTACGAAGATCAGCCTGCATTTTTGCCATCTTCTTGTATTTCTGAATGTAATTTTTCCCTTTGTCCTTATGCGTTCTTCGGTACAACCTCGCAGAGAATTAATTTTTTCATTATAGCTTTTGTCACCCCAGTATCTACCCATTATTCTGGTAGCAACTTTTTTCTTATATATTTTTCGGTAATCTTCATCATTGTGATAACGCTCCTTGATCTTTTGTCTAGCCTGCTCAATTGTTACTTCTCTATAAAGTTTATCATTGTGATAACGCTCCTTGATCTTTTGTCTAGCCTGCTCAATTGTTGCTTCTCTATAAATTTTTATCATTGTGATAACGCTCCTTGATCTTTTGTCTAGCCTGATCAATTCTTGCTTCTCTGTAATCTTTATCATTATCATACCGTTCCTTGCTCTTTTGTCTAGCCTGCTCAATTGTTGCTTCTCTGTAATCTTCATCATTACCATACCGTTCCTTGATCTTTTGTTTGGCTGTCTCAATTTTTGCATGTCTATAATCTTCATCATTGTGATAACACATCTTGCTGTTTTGTTTTGCTCTCTCAATTATTACTTCTCAATACGCCTGGTCGGTTGAATACCTTTGCTTTTTTCTTTTCAAGTTACTATCTCTGTTGTTTGTGTAGTACTGTTTTTTCAACTTGCGTATAGCTTGCTTTGATCTAACAATTATCTAATCAAGAATGAGAGAATTTACAGTTTGACTTTTCTTATATACTAATTATGACGTCACGGCGTAATGATTTTATTTCATGACGTCATGGCGCAATGGTATTATTTCATGACGTCTTCAGAAACAACAATATAATTTCGTGTTTTTCTATTCACGTCATAGCTCTAATATAAAACTATGATGACATTCATTATTTATCTAGTAGGGGTTCAGACAAGGTAATTCTAATGATGTACATTTGTTTCGATCTGACTCTATTTTTAGGAGTTTTGGGTTTTTATATTTCTTAGAATTGGACTGATCGTCTCTCTTACTAGGTTGCTAGCTACTGCTGCAACCCAAATTCACATATATATTTGTTTATGAGAGGCAGCCTGGCCGAGTGGTCCAAGGCACTGGTGTTAGCCACCAGTCTCTTCGGAGGCGTGGGTTCAAATCTTACCGCTGGTATACGATTATGTTTGAAAGACTGCAGTGTGAAAAGACATCAAAAATACAGTTTTTGGTGGAAAATTTATTCTCTTTTAGAAAAAATTTATTTTAGTTACTATAGATTTTTAACCCAATTAATTTCCTTTAAAATGAGCTATTGAACAACCCTCTACGATGTTCCAGTGCCAAGCTATCTCTGGATACAAAAGAAAAAAAGAAAAAGAAAAAAAAATATCCCGTTTAGGCAGAATGTTGTAGTAGCTGCCACTTTTCTTGATTTTCAAGCAAATATATATCCCTTGCTGTTCAAGCCAAGGGACAGAAAGTTTCCTATACAGGGGTTTCGGACAAGGCGGTTCTAATGGTGTACTTTTTGTTTTTGATCTGACTCCTTTGTTAGGAACTATAGGTTTTTATATTTCTTAACATTGGACGTGATCGTCTCTTACTAGGTTGCTAGCTACCGCTGCAACCCGGATACCGATGTAACCCGTATAAATTACAAACAGGAAAAGCCTACGGCTTTTTTTTCTTTGGAATAGTAAGAGACGATCCTCACATAATCAGACAGCTAACTAGGTTTATAATTTGTTCTTTAACATAAACTTCACTAATCGGATATGTTAATATATCCTATGTGGTCTAGAGGTTGGAATAGCTCTCACCCAGTTGGCTTGAGTTCAATTTCCGTATGGGAAGTTTTTACTTATGATGATTTCTTAAGGAATATAATTATATTTTCTTAATGTAATAAAAATAATTTGTTTTAATTACAAAAGGTTTTTAACCCCATTAATTTCCTTTAAAATGAGCCATTGAACAACTCTCTACGATGTTCCGGTGCAAAGCTATCTGTTGAATTACTAACCTATACTATAATTAAGTGGCGTATAAAATTTAGTATAGGCAAGAAGTCGTTCTTAATTATAATTAGTTACTATCGCCTAGAGTTAGTTCTTTACCACATAATAATAATTTGTTTTATAATAATAATTAATTTTGTTAATTACAAAAGGTTTCTATATACAGCAATTTCTTTTAAAATGAGCCATTACACAGCTCTTTACTATGACAACGAACCGTTTGATATAATACTTAAGTTACTATGGGTTAAAGTTCGTTCCTTATTGTAATAATGGTGTACTTTTTGTTTTGATCTGACTGCTGTTTTAGGAGCTATGGTTTTTTTTTTTTATTTCTTAGCATTGGACTCGATCGTCTCTTATTAGGTTGCTAGCTCCCGCTGCAACCCGGATGTTCTTTATTATAAAATCCTTTATGCTACTATAGTTAAGTGGCCTATAAAATTTAGTATAGGCAAGAGGTCGTTCTTTATTATAAAATCTTTGAAAAGACTGCAGTATGAAAATACATCAAAAATGCAATGTTTTTTTTTGACAAAATTGATTCTACTTTAAAAAAGTATTTTATTTTTAAATACAAAAGTGACTAGATGTTGCAATTTCCTTTAAAATGAGCTATTATACAGCTCTCTATGATTTTCCAGTGCCCAGCTAGCTGAGCAGAAAGAAAAAGCGGAAAGAAAAAAATATCCCGTTTGTGGAGAATAACGTGGTAAAAGTTAATTTTCTTGATTTTCAAGCCAATATATTTTCTTTGTTATTCAAGCCAAAGGGAGGTAAGTTTCCTTTATAGAGGATTCGGACAAGGCGGTTCTAATGGTGTACTTTTTGTTTTGATCTGACTCTTTTTTTAGGAGTTTGGGGGGTTTTATATTTCTTGACATTGGAGGTGATCGTCTCTTACTAGGTTGCTAGCTACCGCTGCAACCCGGTTATGATCGAGCCTTTATGTGCTACATCCAACGACTATGACGTCATCGATCAATATTGTATATAAAAAATTAAGTTTTTCGTAAAAAAATTTAATTTAAAAAAAAATTAAGTACAAATAGCACTAGATCTAGAGATTTACTTTAAAATGAGTCATTGAACAACTCTCTACGATGTTCCAGTGCCAAGCTATCGGTGGAAGAGAAGAAAGAAAAAAATATCCCGTTTGTGGAGAATAACGTGGTAAAAGTCAATTTTCTTGATTTTCAAGCCAATATATTTCCCTTGCTGTTCAAGCCAAGGGACAGAAGGCTTCCTATATAGGGGTTTCAGACAAGGCGGTTCTAATGGTTTACTTTTTGTTTTGATCTGACTCCTTTATAGGAGCTATGGGTTTTTATATTTCTTAACATTGGACGTGATCGTCTCTTACTAGACTGCTAGCTAACGCTGCAACCCGGATGAGAGACAGCTTGGCCGAGTGGTCCAAGGCGCTGGTTGTAGCCACCAGTCTCTTCAGAGGAGTGGGTTCAAATCTTACCGCTGGTATACGATTATGATTTATGCACAAAAATCAAATATCTTTCAAAAGACTGCAGTATGAAAAGACATAAAAAATGCAGTTTTTAGTGGAAAAATTTATTCTATTTATTTTTAACTCAATTAATTTCCTTAAAATGAGCCATTGAACAACTCTCTACGATGTTCCAGTACCAAGCTATATTGTTGAAAAAAAAAAAAAATATCCTGTTTTAGGCAGAATGTGTTGTAGTAGCCGCCACTTTTTCTTGATTTTTAAGCCAATATATTTTCCCCTTGCTGTTCATGCCAAGGGACAGAAAGTTTCCTATACAGGGGTGTTGGAAAAAAGGCCGTTCTAATGGTGTACTTTTTGTTTTGATCTGACTTTTTTTTAGGAGTTATTGGTTTTTATATTTCTTAACATTGGACGTGATCGTCTCTTACTAGGTTGCTAGCTACCACTGCACCCGGATCCAGTGCCCAACTAGCTGAGGAGAAAAAAAAGCAGAAAGAAAAAAAGATGACGTTGGTGTGGTTTTTGCTTACGTTGGTGCGCTTTTAGTTTATATCAAAATAAATTCTATTACTATTAATTGCAAAAAACTCAGCAGCACCAGGCTGACTAAAGCTAACACATGCTCTTTCTTCATAATTAAATAGTAAAAGACATATGTTTACTCTTAAATAGGTTTCAGAGATATCTCTAAAACCAAGATTTCGATGTAAATTAAATAATCCCCATTTATAGTGAACTGTCTGATTCTTTATGTAATTCTCATTTATATTATCAATCCTTTATGTAACCATATCCTAAAAATTTATTTTATAATAATGGTTATTTTTTTTTACTTTAATACTTCAGTTACTATAGGTTACAGTTCGTTCTTTATTGTAACAAGCCAAATAACAGAAAGTTTACTATACAAGGGTTTTGGACAAGGCGGTTCTAATGGTGTACTTTTTGTTTTGATCTGCCTTTTTTTAGGAGTAATGGATTTTTATATTTCTTAACATTGGACGTAATCGTCTCTTACTAGGTTTTTAGCTACCGCTGCAACCCGGATCATTGATCAATCTTTAATATGAAATATGTTTAAAATGAGTCATTGAACAACTCTCTACGATGTTTCAGTGTCAAGCTATCTGTGGAATTACTAACCTATTATATAATCAAGTGGCGTATAAAATTTAGTATAGGCAAGAGATCGTTCTTTATTATAAACTAGCGGTAGCTGCAACTCGGATAATAATGCTATATCATTTAAAACAGGAAAAAGCCTACGGCTTTTTCTTCTTTGAAATAGTAAGACACGAACCTCAAGTAACTACCCCTGGAAACCACCATATATCAGTTACTATGGATGAGAGATCGTTCTTTACTGTAAAAAGGTTTCTGCCGTAATTCCTTTTTTTTCAAAATTAAATTAATTACTATGGGTTAGAGGTCATAACCTAGCTACCACTGCAACCCAGATTTTCACTAAAAAAGTGATCATTTACTATAGGCAATAGTTCGTTCGTTTTAATATTATCCTAGCTAAAATAGGGAAGATAATATGAATGAACCACAGGGTTCAGTTTCTTTGGGCTTGAGTCCGTTCTTTACTATAACTACCGCTTGAACCCGGATTATAAATTACAAACAGGAAAAAGCCTACGGCTTTTTCTTCTTTGGAATAGTAAGAGACGATCCTCAAATAATCAGACAGATAACTAGGTTTATGATTTGTTCTTTAGCATAAGCTTCATTAATCGGATTTCTTATAATATCCTACATTGTCTAGAGGTTGGGATAGCTCTCACCCAGTTGGCTTGAGTTCAATTTCCATATGGGAAATTTTTAATTATGATGATTTCTTAAGGAATATAATTAAAATTTTTAATGTAATAAAAATAATTTGATTTAATTACAAAAGGTTTTTAACTCCATTAATTTCCTTTAAAATGAGTTTTTTTTTAATTGCTCTCTACGATGTTCCAGTGCCTAGCTATCGGTTGAATTACTAACCTATACTATAATTAAGTGGCGTATAAAATTTAGTATAGGCAAGAGGTCGTTCTATATTATAATATGAGAGGCAACCTGGCCGAGTGGGTCCAAGGCACTGGTGTTAGCCACCAGTCTCTTCGGAGGCGTGGGTTCAAATCTTACCGCTGGTATACGATTATGTTTGAAAGACTGCAGTGTGAAAAGACATCGAAAATGCAGTTTTTTTTGGTGAAAAAATTTATTCGCTTTTAGAAATAATTTATTTTAGTTACAAAAGGTTTTTTTAACCCAATTAATTTCCTTTAAAATGAGCTATTGAACAACCCTCTACGATGTTCCAGTGCCAAGCTATCTGTGGAAAAGAAAAAAAGAAAAAAAAAAAGAAAGAAAAAAATATCCCGTTTAGGCAGAATGTTGTAGTAGCTGCCACTTTTCTTGATTTTCAAGCCAATATATTTCCCTTGCTGTTCAAGCCAAGGGACAGAAAGTTTCCTATACAGGGGTTTCGGACAAGGCGGTTCCAATGGTGTACTTTTGTTTTGATCTGACTCCTTTGTTAGGAACTATGGTTTTTATATTTCTTAACATTGGACGTGATCGTCCCTCTTACTAGGTTGCTAGCTACCGCTGCAACCCGGATCTCTTACTAGGTTGCTAGCTACCGCTGCAACCCGGATAATTGTTGCTTCTCTGTAATCTTCATCATTACCATACCGTTCCTTGATCTTTTGTTTGGCTGTCTCAATTTTTGCATGTCTATAATCTTCATCATTGTGATAACACATCTTGCTGTTTTGTTTGATTACTTCTCGATACGCCTGGTCGGTTGAATACATTTGCTTTTTTTTGCTTTTTTCTTTTCAAGATACTATCTCTGTTGTTTGTGTAGTACTGTTTTTTTAACTTGCGTATAGCTTGCTTTGATCTAACCATTATCTAATTATGAATGAGAACATTTACAGTTTTGACACTACTTATATAGTAATTATGACGTCACGGCGTAATGATTTTATTTCATGACGTCACACGGCGCAATGGTATTATTTCATGACGTCTCCAGAAACAACAATATAATTTCGTGTTTTTCTATTCACGTCTCATAGCTCTAATATAAAACTATGATGACATTCATTATTTACCTAGTAGGGTTTCAGACAAGGTAGTTTTTCTAATGATGTACTTTTGTTTTGATCAGACTCTATTTTTAGGATGTTTTGGGTTTTTATATTTCTTAGCATTGGACTGATCGTCTCTGGCTAGGTTGCTAGCTACTGCTGCAACCCAAATTATGATGAGAGGCAGCCTTGCCGAGTGGTCCAAGACACTTGTGTTAGCCACCAGTCTCTTCGGAGGTGTGGGTTCAAATCTTACCGCTGGTATACGATTATGTTTGAAAGACTGCAGTGTGAAAAGACATCAAAAATGCAGTTTTTGGTGGGAAAATTTATTCTCTTTAGAAATAATTTATTTTAGCTACCATAGATTTTTAAACAATTCCCAATTAATTTCCTTTAAAAAGAGCCATTGCACAACTCTCTACGATGTTCCAGTGCCAAGCTATCTCTGGAAACAAAGAAAAAAAAGAAAAAAGGAAAAAAAAATATCCCGCTTAGCCAGAATGTTGTAGTAGCTGCCACTTTTCATGATTTTAAAGCCAATATATTTCCCTTGCTGTTCAAGCCAAGGGACAGAAAGTTCACTATACAGGGGTTTCGGACATGGCGGTTCTAATGGTGTACTTTTTGGTTTGATCTGACTCCTTTTTTAGGAACTATGGGTTTTTATATTTTCTTAACATTGGACGTGATCGTCTCTAACTAGGTTGCTAGCTACCGCTGCAACCCAGACTAGTGGAGGAGAAAAATCAAACGGAAAAAAAAGATGCCCTATGTGGGGAATATCGTGGTTAAAGTCAATTTTCTTGATTTTCAAGTCAATATATTTTCCTTGTTATTCAAACCAAGGGACGGTAAGTTTGCTACATAGAGTTTTTTGGACAGGCAGTTCAAATCATGTACTTCATGTTTTGATCTGAATCTTTTTTCAGGAGTTATGGGTTACTTTTTTTTTTACAATGGGGCGTGATCGTCTCTTACTAGGTTGCTAGCTACCGCTGCAACCCGAATTGCTAGCTACCGCTGCAACCCGAATTGCTAATTACCGCTGCAACCCGAATTGCTAGCTACGACTGCAACACAGAGGTTGCAAGCTACCCACTGCAACCCAGATTCAAATGGATGATGATGGTTTCTAGGAAACTAAGGTTACAAAATTTTAGTATCTTTATGGGCTTTACTGTTTGTTCTTTACTTCAAAATATATCGAGCCTTAATGTTAAAATACATATTAAATCCCCAAGGCAGGCAGTTAGAATCTATCCGAAAATAAAACTAATTTAAAAATTTTAATGTATTTTTCTAGTTTGAATTGAAAGATTCGAACTATTTCTCGGATACCATAGATACTTTTGCAGTTTACAAATGCTGCAAAGAATGCATAAGGACGAAGTTAAAAAATTACATTCAGAAGTTCAAAAAGATGGCAACAATGCAGGCGGATCTTTGCAAATTGAGAAAAATTTTACGAATGTTTTACCTGGAATACGAAAAACATTCAAAATTACTGATTAAAATTATCTCTGAAAGATCGGATTTTGTTAAAAAGTTGGCTAGAAATGCTTTGGCAAAATTTCATAGTAAAATCCAAAAGAAATGTTGTATGTTTAATGAACAGATTCCAAGGTATGGACCGGCAACTGCGGAACAGTTTACAGATGTAATGGAAAAGATTACACATCACTGTGAATATATGGAGGCATAATTATTCTTTACTTAGTTTTCAGCTGAATTCGATGACCGAGCCTTTATGTACTACATCCAACGACTATGACGTCATTGATCAATGGTGTACATAAAAATGAAGTTTTTCGTAAAAAATTGATTCTATTACAAAAAAAATTCATCACAAATGGCACTAGATCTAGAGATTTCTTTTAAAATGAGCCATTGAAAAATTCTCTACGATGTTCCAGTGCCAAGCTATATGTGAAAAAGAAGAAAAAGAGAAAGAAAATACCGTTTAGGGAGAATGCTGTAGAAGCTGCCAAATTTCTTGATTTTCAAGCCAATATATTTCCCTTGCTGTTCAAGCCAAGGTAAGAAAGTTCCCTATATAAGAGTTTCAGATATGGTGGTTCTAATAGTGTACTTTTTTTTGATCTGGCTCTATTTTAAGCAGTTATGGGTTATTATGTTTCTTTGCATTGGACGTAATTGTCTCTTACTAGGTTGCTAGCTACCACTGCAACCCAGAATTGTTAAAAAAAAACCAAAATTACTGCATTTTACATAATTATGGATAATTATATAAGAAGAAACCTAATTGACAAATAAAATTTATGATGAACTATATCGGTCCTTTATGTAAAATTCATTATTATATGAAAATTTCTTGTCTTAGAGGTTAGAACTAAGGACTTTGAATCCTGCGATCTGAGTTCAAATCTCGGTTGACAGTTTTTACGAGATGTAGCTTACTTCTACTACCATTTAGGTTTCTGCCGTAATTCTTTCTTTTCAAAATTAAATTAGTTACTATGGCCTAGAGTCAGTTCTTTCCCATATCGTAATAATTTATTTTATAATAATTATTATTTTTGTTAATTTAAAAAGGTTTCTATATACAGCAATTTCCTTTAAAATGAGCAATCAGACAGCTCTTTATTATGACCATGAATTGTTTGATTTAATACTTCCGTTACTAGGGGTTACAGTTCTTTCTTTATTGTAATCTTACTAGGTTGCTAGGTACCGCTGCAACCCGGACTATATACGATTATAATGTCATTCATCAAGCTTGTACATGAAAATGCAGTTTTTTGTTCAAATTGGTTCTATTTTAAAAAATATTTAATTTTTATTTACAAAAGGCACTAGATGTAGCAATTTTCTTTAAAATGAGCCATGATACAGCTCTCTATGATTTTCCAGTGCCCAGCTAGCTGAGGAGACAAAAAAAACGGAAAGAAAAAAGATACCGTTTGTGGAAAATATCGTGGTTAAAGTCAATTTCCTTGATTTCAAGCTAATATATTTTCCTTGTTATTCAATCCAAGGGACGGTGAGTTTTGCTATATATAGAGGTTTTGAACAAGGTGGTTCTAATAGTGTACTTCTTGTTTTTGATTTGAATCTTTTTTCAGGAGTTATGGGTTACTTTGCTTTTACTATGGGGGCGTGATCGTCTCTTACTAGGTTGCTCGCTACCGATGCAACCCCGATATGATGACTTCTTAAGGAAACTAATTAAAATTAATTTATGCTACACTATCTTATCTAAAGATTAGTATGTGTTGCATCATCCTCTATATAATGATTCATTTTAATACTTCAGTTGCCATGGGCTACAGTTCGTTCTTTAATGTAATTCTTTTGATGTATCTCTTTGTATCAAAATTCCGATTTTTTTAGAGTTTTGGTCACTATTGAGCCAGATCGCTCTTACTGTAACAGTTTGTTACCGCGAACTGTTTGACAAATGTATTTTATGGTCTATAGTTCATTGCTTACTATTCTTTGTGAAAACCCTGATACGGTCATTAGAAACACGAGCATTATTAATTTATTATTACAGGAAAAAACTTACGGCTTTTTCTTCTTTGGAATAGTAAGAGACGAACTTCAAAGACCCTGGCAGCTAACTAAGTCTAATATATGCAATGGTTTGCTCTTCTAATGATCGTACTTTAATATAAACTAATGGTGTACTTTTTGTTTTGATCTGACTCTTTTTTTAGGAGTTATGGGTTTTTATATTTCTTAACATTGAACGTGATCATCTCTTA
The DNA here is from genome assembly GCA_027921565.1 of Artemia sinica. Taxonomy (NCBI): domain Eukaryota; kingdom Metazoa; phylum Arthropoda; class Branchiopoda; order Anostraca; family Artemiidae; genus Artemia; species Artemia sinica. The sequence continues at coordinate 88,652 of JAPEVW010000156.1, read as the reverse complement.
CTAGGCTGCTAGCTACCGCTGCCACCTGGATACCGATGATGCCTGCTAAATCCTCATTTACAGTATCGATCCTTTATGTTATACATCCAACGACTATGACGTCATTGATCAATATTGTATATAAAAAATTGAGTTTTTCGTAAAAAATAATTGATTTAAAAAAAAAAGTACAAATGGCACTAGATCTAGAGATTTCCTTTAAAATGAGCCATTGAACAACTCTCTACGATGTTCCAGTGCCAAGCTATCTGTGGAAGAGAAAGAATAAAAAAAAAAAATATGCCGTTTAGGCAGAATGTTGTAGTAACCGCCACTTTTCTTGATTTTCAAGCCAATATATTTCCCTTACTGTTCAAGCCAAATAACAGAAAGTTTTACTATACAGGGATTTCGGACAAGGAGGTTCTAATGGCGTACTTTTTGTTTTGATCTGACTTTTTTTTTGGAGTTATGGGTTTTTATATTTCTTAACATTGGACGTGATCGTCTCTTACTGAGCCATTACACAGCTCTTTATTATGACCACGAGCTGTTTATTTAATACTTCAGTTACTAGGGGTTAGAGTTCGTTTCCTTATTGTAACACGAGCTGTTTAATTTAATACTTCAGTTACTAGGGGTTACAGTTCGTTCCTTATTATAATAAACTGCGAAAATATTTCTGGTGTCTAACCAATAATTTTATTTTTTCTGTTCCAACTGGATAATTACATACAAATTTTAAAAAGAGTTTAGTTTTTTGTTCGGTTTAAGTTACTTGTTTGTTCGGTTGACTTGTTGAGATCTGGGTTTTTATATTTCTTAGCATTGGACTGATCGTCTCTCACTATGCTGCTAGCTACTGCTGTAACCCGGATTCACATATATAGCTATGAGAGGCAGCGTGGCCGATTGGTCAAAGGTGTTGGTGTTAGCCACCAGTCTCTTTGGAGGCGTGGGTTCAAATCTTACCGCTGGTACACGATTATGATTTATGTACAAAAATCAAATATCTTTGAAAAGACCGCAGTATGAAAAGACATAAGAAATGCTGTTTTTAGTTTTAAAATTTTTTTATCTTTTAGAAATAATTTATTTTAGTTACAAAATATTTTTAAGCCAATTAATTTCCTTTAAAATGAGCCATTGAACAACTCTCTACGATGTTCCAGTGCCAAGCTATCTGTGGAAAAGAAAAAAAAAGAGAAAGAAAAAAATATGCCGTTTAGGCAGAATGTTGTAGTAACTGCCTCTTTTCTTGATTTTCAAGCCAATATATTTCCATTGCTGATCAAGCCAAATAACAGAAATTTTACTATACATGGGTTTGGACAAGGTGGTTTTAATGGTGTACTTTTTGTTTTGATCTGACTTTTTTTTAGAAGTTATGGGTTTTTTATTTTTCTTAACATTGGACGTGATTGTGTCTTACTAGGTTGCTAGCTACCGCTGCAACACGGATTACAACTTGGGTTTCGTTTTATGCTATACCATTACAAACAGGAAAAAGCCTACGGCCTTTTCTTCTTTGAAATAGTAAGAGACGAACCTCAAGCAATCAAGTAGCTAACTAAGTCCAATGTATGTAGCGGTATGCTGTTCCAATAATCGTCTTTTAATGTAGTTATCCTAATGATCGACTTTTTAATATAATTAATTTCTACTCTGGGCGTGATAGTCTCTTACTAGGTGTCTATCTACCACTAAAACCCGGATTCAGCGATTGAGAAATCAAACTAAACCAATATGTGCCATAATTCATTCTTTACTAGGTTTTGACCATCTCTACAGCCATGCTATCGATGAAACTTACATAATCCCCATTTATAATTAACCTGACCGATTCCTTATTTAATTTTCTTAGTAAGTTAACCATTTTTTTATCATGTCTTATATGTAACATATTTATAATCTTATATGTAACATATTTATCATGATTCTCCAATAGTACAATGGTAAACATACCCGCTTGTCACGAGGGCGATCGGGGTTCGATTCCCCGTTGTAGGGAATTTTTAATTTGCTGACTTTTAAATATAACTTTACAAGCCTACACTATAGTTAAGCAACCCATACCAGTTAGTATAGGCAAGAGTTGGATCTTTATTGTAAAAAAAAATTATTCTCTTTTAGAAATAATTTATTTTAGTTACTATAGATTTTTAACCCAATTAATTTCCTTTAAAATGAGCTATTGAACAACCCTCTACGATGTTCCAGTGCCAAGCTATCTCTGGATACAAAAAAAGAAAAAAAAAAAGAAAAAAGAAAAAAAATATCCCGTTTAGGCAGAATGTTGTAGTAGCTGCCACTTTTCTTGATTTTCAAGCCAATATATTTCCCTTGCTGTTCAAGCCAAGGGACAGAAATTTTACTATGCAGGGGTTTCGGACAAGGCGGTTCTAATGGTGTACTTTTTGTTTTGATCTGACTCTTTTTTTAAGAACTATGGGGTTTTTATATTTCTTAACATTGGACGTGATCGTCTCTTACTAGGTTGCTAGCTACCGCTGCAACCCGGATTCTCTGTAATGTTCATCATTACCATACCGTTCCTTGATCTTTTGTTTGGCTGTCTGAATTTTTGCATGTCTATAATCTTCATCATTGTGATAACACATCTTGCTGTTTTGTTTGATTACTTCTCGATACGCCTGGTCGGTTGAATACCTTTGTTTTGCTCTCTCAATTATTACTTCTCGATACACCTGGTCGGTTGAATACCTTTGCTTTTTTCTTTTCAAGTTACTATCTCTGTTGTTTGTGTAGTACTCTTTCTTCAACTTGCGTATAGCCTGCTTTGATCTAACCATTATTCTAATCAAGAATGAGAGAATTTTCAGTTTTTTCTTTCCTTATATACTAATTATGACGTCACTCTATTCACGTCATAGCTCTAATATAAAACTATGATGACGTTCATTATTTATCTAGTAGGGTTTCAGACAAGGTATTTCTAATGATGTACTTTTGTTTTGATCTGACTCTATTTTTAGGAGTTTTGGGTTTTTATATTTCTTAGCATTGGACTGATCGTCTATTACTAGGTTGCTAGCTACTGCTGCAACCCAAATTCACATATATATTTATTTATGAGAGGCAGCCTGGCTGAGTGGTCCAAGGCACTGGTGTTAGCCACCAGTCTCTTCAGAGGCGTGGGTTCAATTCTTACCGCTGGTATACGATTATGTTTGAAAGACTGCAGTGTGAAAAGACATCAAAATGCAGTTTTTGGTGGAAAAATCCCGTTTAGTATACTGGAAACAAAGAAAAGAGAAAAAAAATACCCCGTTTAGGCAGAATGTTGTAGTAGCTGCCAATTTTCTTGATTTTTTAGTACTGATTTTTTAACTTGTGTGTAGCTTGCTTTGATCTAACCATTATGTATTAATGAATGAGACCATTTACAGTTTTGACGTTTCTTATATAGTAATTATGACGTCACTGCATTAAAAATACAGTTTTTTATTGGAGAAATTTATTCTCTTTTAGAAATAATTTTATTTTAGTTACTATAGATTTTTAACCCAATTAATTTCCTTTAAAATGAGCTATTGAACAACCCTCTACGATGTTCCAGTGCCAAGCTATCTCTGGATACAAAAAAGAAAAAAAAAAGAAAAAAAAAAAAAAATATCTCGTTTGGGGAGAATAACGTGGTTAAAGTCATTTTTCTCGATTTTCAAGCCAATATATTTCCCTTGCTGTTCAAGCCAAGGGGACAGAACAGTTTCCTATACAGGGGTTTCGGACAAGGCGGTTCTAATGGTGTACTTTTGTTTTGATCTGACTCCTGCTTTAGGAGCTATGGGTTTTTATATTTCTTAACATTGGACGTGATCGTCTCTTACTAGGTTGCTAGCTACCGCTGCAACCCGGAAAACCTCAGCAATCAAGTTGCTAACTATGTCCGATGTCTGCAATGGTTTATTATTCCAATGATCGGTCTTTTAATGTAATATTGCTCAGACGTCATAAATATTTTCGCAATTTGCAGTTAAATAAAGTTATTATATTTAAAATTTTTAGGAATAATTCTAGTTTCAGTTAACAAATATTTTTTTTTGTTAACCCCCCCCCCCAATTACTGCATTTGACATAATAATGGATAATAATACAAAAAAACTTTTCTGACAAATACCATTTATGATGAACTATATCGGTCCTTTAAAAAACATCAATAGAACCATATCATTACTATATCATTTACTATAATTAAGTTGAGTGTGTAATTTAGTATAGGCAAGAGTTCGTTCTTTATTATAATTTTTGTTTTGATCTGACTCCTTTGTTAGGAACTATGGGTTTTTATATTTCTTAACATTGGACGTGATCGTCTCTTACTAGGTTGCTAGCTACCGCTGCAACCCGGATATAGGTCATAAATACCGCTGTCTCCGATTGTACAGTCATATATCAGTTACTATGGGCGAGAGATCGTTCTTTACTGTAAAACAAAAAAAAATATGCCGTTTGTGGAGAATAACGTGGTTAAGTCAATTTTCTTGATTTTCAAGCCAATATATTTCCCTTGCTGTTCAAGCCAAATGACAGAAAGTTTCCTATACAGGGGTTTCGGACAAGGCGGTTCTAATGGTGTACTTTTTGTTTTGATCTGGCTCCTTTTTTTAGGAGCTATGGGTTTTTATATATCTTAACATTGGACGTGATCGTCTCTTACTAGGTTGCTAGCTACCGCTGCAACCCGGATTAAAAAATTATGATCATATCTTATATGTAACTTTTTTTTATAAGTCTTCGATAGTCTAATGGTAAGCATGTCCACTTGTTACCTGGGAGTAGGGGGTTCGATTCCTCGTCGGGGAGAACTTTTAATATGTTGAATTAAAAGCACTATCTTTTCAATTTAAAATTTAAAAAAGAAACTTGTTTATTTACATTCTAGCTAAAATAATGAAGATAATATGATCAGGGTTCAGTTTCTTTGGACTTGAGTTCGTTTTTTAACTATAAATACAGACAGGAAAAAGCCTACGGCTTTTTCTTCTTTTAAATAGTAAGAGACGAAACTCAAACAATCAAGTAGCTAACTAAGTCCAATGTATGGAATGGTTTTTTATTTCAGTGATCGTCTTTTTAATGTAAATTTACTAACCTATACTATAGTTAAGTGGCCTATATAATTTAGTATAGGCAAGAGGTCGTTCTTTATTATAATTCAAGCCAATATATTTTTCCTTGCTGTTCAAGCCAAGGGACAGAAAGTTTCCTATACAGGGGTTTCGGACAAGGCGGTTCTAATGGTGTACTTTTTGTTTTGATCTGACTCCTTTTTTAGGAACTATGGGTTTTTTATATTTCTTAACATTGGACTAGGTTGCTAGCTACCGCTGCAACCCAGATACCACTGCTAGTCCAATGTATGGTAATGGTTTGGTCTTTTAATGATCGTCTTTTAATATAATTTAATGTAAAAAAGCCTGCGGCCTTTTCTTCTTTGAAATAGTAAGAGACGAACCTAAGACAATAAAGAAGCTAAACAAAAGTCTAATGTATGCAATGGTTTGTTATTCAAATGATCGTCCTTTAATTTAACCTTTTTTTTAGGAGTTATGGGTTATTATATTTCTTAACATTGAACGTGATCGTCTCTTACTAGGTTTCTAGCTACCGCTGCAACCAGGATAGCTACCCCTGGAACCACCGTATATCAGTTACTATGGGCGAGAGATCGTTCTTTACTGTAATCAAATGTATGTATTGGGTTTTTTATTCCAATGACCGTCTTTTAGTGGAAAATTTTAATATATTGACCTTAAATATAACTGTACTAGCCTATACTATAGTTAAGTGGCCTATAAAATTAAGTATAGGCAAGAGGTCGTTCTTTATTATAACTATTTTTAGGAGTTTGGGTTTTTATATTTCTCAGCATTGGACTGATCGTCTCTTACCAGGTTGCTAGCTACTGCTGCACCCAACCCAAATTCACATATATATAGTTATGAGACGCAGATTGGCCTCTCATAACTGAGAGGCCAATCTCTCATAATTTAGTTAATTACAAAAGGTTTTCTATATACAGCAGTTTTCCTTTAAAATGAGCCATTACACAGCTCTTTATTATGACCACGAGCTGTTTGATTTAATACTTCAGTTACTAGGGGTTACAGTTTGTTCCTTATTGTAACTTTATTATGACCACGAACTGTTTGATTTAATACTTAAGTTACTATGGGTTCAGTTCGTTCCTTATTGTAAAACAATAATGTTTCATTTTCATGCTTCAGTTGCTATGGGCTACAGTTTGTTCTTTAATGTAATTCGTAGCTCAGAGGTAGAGCAATTGACTGCAGATCGATTGGTCACTGGTTCGAATCCGGTCGGGAACTAAGTTTTTCAGAAAAATAATTATGGTTTAAAATCTAATAGCTGGTCTTTTACCCTAAACAAGATTTTAATTTATGTCTAATATTAATCATTAAGGAAAATTCATCATCTATATAATGATTTCTTATAATACTTCAATTACTATGGACGAAAGTTCGTTCTTTAATGTAAATTCAATTTCTGTATGGGAAATTTTTACTTTATGATGATTTTTATTAGGAACATATAAAATTTCTTAATGTAATAAAAAATAATTGGTTTTAATTACAAAAAGTTTTTTAACCCCATTAATTTCCTTCAAATGAGCCATTGAACAACTCTCTACAATGTTCCCAGTGCCATGGTATCTGTTGAATTACTAACCTATACTATAATTAAGTGGCGTATAAAATTTAGTATAGGTAAGAGGTCGTTCTTTATTATAAACCTCAAACGATCATGTAGCTAACAAAGTCCAATGTATGCAATAATTTTTTATTCCAATTATCCTCTTTTAATGTAATAATTGACAAACGCCATTTTATGATGAGCTATATCGGTCCTTTATGTAAAAAGGCGGTTCTAAAAGTGTACTTTTTGTTTTGATCTTTCATGTAAAACTAGCAAAACATTTTTTAAGTCTGATGAAGATTTAACTAATGTGTCAAAGTAAGGTTGCAAGTCGACGATTTTGTTTTGGCTTTACTATAATTGGTATGGTGAAATAATAATATGCATATGGCTCTTAAATCATACTTCTTTATAGTCCCATATAGTTTAGTGCCTGTTAACTTTCACTTAACAGGCCCGGGTTCGATTCCCGGTGTGGGAAAATTTTTAACTCTATAATCTTCGAACATTTGAACCTTTTATAATTTATAATGATGTATAATATAAATACTGTAATCTTAACTATAGTGAAGTTGCCTATGCAAGTTAGTATAGGGAAGAGTTCGATCTTTATTATATTAACTTTCACTTAACAGGCCCGGGTTCGATTCCCGGTGTGGGAAAATTTTAACTCTATAATCTTCGAACATTTGAACCTTTTATAATTTATAACAATGTATAATATAAATACTGTAATCTTAACTATAGTGAAGTTGCCTATGCAAGTTAGTATAGGAAGAGTTCGATCTTTATTATAACCATTGAACAACTATCTACGATGTTCCAGTGCCAAGCTATCTCTGGATACAAAAGAAAAAAAAGAGACAAAAAAAAATATCCCGTTAGGCAGAATGTTGTAGTAACTGCCACTTTTCTTGATTTTCAAGCCAATATATTTCCCTTGCTGTTTCAAGCCAAGGACAGAAAGTTTACTATACAGGGGTTTTTCGGACAAGGCGGTTCTAATGGTGTACTTTTTGTTTTGATATGACTCCTTTTTAGGAGCTATGGGTTTTATATTTCTTAACATTGGACGTGATCGTCTCTTACTAGGTTGCTAGCTACCGCTGCAACCCGGATTTTTGCCAAACGAAAGATCACGGGATGCGTGTTAATTTGTTTTCTTTCCCCAGGCTGACCGTATTGACCTAGTGGTTCTAGAATGCTACTAGCTAAAATAATGAAGATAATATAAATGAACCACAGTGTTCAGTTGCTTTGGACTTGAGTTCGTTTTTTAACTATAAATACAAACAGGAAAAAGCCTACGGCTTTTTCTTCTTTTAAATAGTAAGAGACGAGTCTCAAATAATCAAGTAGCTAGCTAATTCCAAAGGTATGCAATTTTTTTGTTATTCCAATGATCGTTTTTTATTGTAACTAGGTTCAGCCATCTCTACAGCCATGATACTATTGGAAATTACATAATCCCCATTTATGTTTCAGTTAACATGGGCAAGGTGTCGTTCTTTATTGTAAAACTGAGATGAAAAAAAAATTTCTTCCAGGAGACAAAAAGCAAAACTAATTTTAGAATTTTCATGTATTTTTGTTGTTTAAATTAAAAAATTACTATTACTGATTAGGCATCATAAATATTTTTGCAGTTTACATAATAATTTTAGCGATTAAGCCAAAAAAGAAAATTTTGGTTCCAGGAGTTTCGGTTACTATTGAGACAAGTAGCTATTATTACTATAGAGTTCATTACATGGACTGTTTTTATTGCTTCAAAATTCAAATATCTTTGAAAAGACTGCAGTATGAAAATACATCAAAAATGCAATTTTTTTGACAAAATTGATTCTACTTTAAAAAGTATTTTATTTTTAAATACAAAAGTGACTAGATGTTGCAATTTCCTTTAAAATGAGCTATTATACAGCTCTCTATGATTTTCCAGTGCCCAGCTAGCTGAGCAGAAAGAAAAAGCGGAAAGAAAAAAATATCCTGTTTGTGGAGAATAACGTGGTAAAAGTCAATTTTCTTGATTTTCAAGCAATATATTTTCTTTGTTATTCAAGCCAAAGGGAGGTAAGTTTCCTTTATAGAGGATTCGGACAAGGCGGTTCTAATGGTGTACTTTTTGTTTTGATCTGACTCTTTTTTTAGGAGTTGGGGGGTTTTATATTTCTTGACATTGGAGGTGATCGTCTCTTACTAGGTTGCTAGCTACCGCTGCAACCCGGAAAACTTTGATCTAACCATTATGTATTCATGAATGAGACCATTTACAGTTTTGACGTTTCTTATATAGTAATTATGACGTCACACTGCATCAAAAATACAGTTTTTATTGGAAAAATTTATTCTCTTTTAGAAATAATTTATTTTAGTTACAAAAGGTTTTTAACCCAATTAATTTCCTTTAAAATGAGCTATTGAACAACCCTCTACGATGTTCCAGTGCCAAGCTATCTCTGGAAAAGAAAGAAAAAAAAAAGAAAAAAATATCTCGTTTGGGGAGAATAACGTGGTAAAAGTCAATTTGCTTGATTTTCAAGCCAATATATTTCCCTTGCTGTTCAAGCCAAGGGACAGAAAGTTTCCTATACAGGGGTTTCGGACAAGGCGATTCTAATGGTGTACTTTTTGTTTTGATCTGACTCCTGCTTTAGGAGCTATGGGTTTTTATATTTCTTAACATTGGACGTGATCGTCTCTTACTAGGTTGCTAGCTACCGCTGCAACCCGGATGTGCTTTTCTAATGATCGTCCTTTAATATAAACTATGGACTAAAGTTCGTTCTTTAATGTAAAAATTCGATGATCGAGCCTTTATGTAACCCGGATTAAAAAATTATTATCATATATTATATGTAACTTTTATTTTATAAGTCTTCGATAGTCTAATGGTTAGTATGCCCACTTGTTTACCTGGGAAAAGGGGGTTCGATTTCCCGTCGGGGAGAACTTTTAATATGTTGAATTAAAAGCACTATCTTTTCAATTTAAAATTTAAAAAAGAAACTTGTTTATTTACATTCTAGATAAAATAATGAAGATAATATGAATGAACCACAGTGTTCAGTTTCTTTGGACTTGAGTTCCTTTTTTAACTATAAATACAAACAGGAAAAAGCCTACGGCTTTTTCTTCTTTTAAATAGTAAGAGACGAAACTCAAACAATCAAGTAGCTAACTAAGTCCAATGTATGGAATGGTTTGTTATTTCAGTGATCGTCTTTTAATGTAACAAATCCAGCCGGTGTCTTTTTCTTTTAATTTGTAGTTCAGCTATCAATAAAACCCTATCATTACTATATCATTAACTATAATTAAGTTGAGTATCTAATCTATTATAGGCAAGAGTTCGTTCTTTATTATAATAATTACAAAAGGTTTCTATATACAGCAGTTTCCTTTAAAATGAGCCATTACACAGCTCTTTACTGTGACAGCGAACCGTTTGATTTAATACTTAAGTTACTATGGGTTAAAGTTTCGTTCCTTATTGTAAACTCGGGTTCGATTCCCGGGGTGGGAAAAATTTTAACTCTATAATCTTCGAACATTTGATAATAAAACTAGCAAAACATTTTTTAAGCCTGATGAAGATTTAACTAATGTGTCAAAAGTAAGGTTGCAAGTCGACGATTTTGTTTTGGCCTTATTATAATTGGTATGGTGAAATAATAATATGCATATGGCTCTTAAATCATATATTTTTTTATGGTTCCATATGGTCTAGTGGCTAGGATAGTTAACTTTCACTTAACAGGCTCGGGTTCGATTCCCGGTGTGGGAAAATTTTTAACTCTATATTTTCGACATTTGAACCTTTTATAATTTATAATGATTTATAATATAAATACTGTAATCTTAACTATAGTGAAGTTGCGTATGCAAGTTAGTATAGGGAAGAGTTCGATCTTTATTATAACACCATAAATATTTTTGCACTATGCAGTTAAATAAAATTATTTTATTTAAAATTTTCAGGAATTATTCTAGTTTCAGTTGACAAGTTGGATTTTTTTTCAAGGAATCGAGCAGCTAACTAAGTCCAATATATGCAATGGTATTTTCTTCGGATGATCGTCTTTTAATTAGGTTTCTAGCTACCGCTGCAATCATGAGCTATTTCAAAAAATATTTTATTTGTAATTACAGGAGGAACTAGATTTAGCAAGTTACTATTGAGACGAGTCGCTCTTACTATACATAATAAATCCACCATGTATCAGTTACTATGGGCGAGAGATCGTTATTTACTGTAATTCGTTCTTTACTGTAATGTTATTCAAGCTAAGGTTCGTTCTTTACTGTAATTCTGCCGTAATTCTTTCTTTTCAAAATTAAATTAGTTACTATTGCATAGAGTTAGTTCTTTACCACATCGTAATAATTTGTTTTTATAATAATAATTAATTTTGTTAATTACAAAAGGTTTCTACATACAGCAGTTTCCTTAAAATGAGCCATTACACAGCTCTTTACTATGACAACGAACTGTTTGATTTAATACTTAAGTTACTATGGGTTAAAGATCGTTCCTTATTGTAACATTTAGTTACTATAGATTTTTAACCCAATTAATTTCCTTTAAAATGAGCCATTGAACAACTCTCTACGATGTTCCAGTGCCAAGCTATCTGTGGAAAAGAAACAAAAAAAGAAAAAAATATCCCGTTTAGGCAGAATGTTGTAGTAGCTGCCACTTTTCTTGATTTTCAAGCCAATATATTTCCCTTGTTGTTCAAGCCAATGGACAGAAAGTTTACTATACAGGGGTTTCGGACAAGGCGGTTCTAATGGTGTACCTTTTGTTTTGATCTGACTCCTGTGATAGGAACTATGGGTTTTTATATTTCTTAACATTGGACGTGATCGTCTCTTACTAGGTTGCTAGCTACCGCTGCAACCCGGATAAATACTCTAGAATAGTTTACCGATGATAATACTGCCACTAAAGCTAGAGCTACTACTTTTAATTAATATTTCAGTTACTATGAGCAAGCGTTCGTTCTTTATTATAATTGCTAGCTACCGCTGCAACCCGGATACAATTTAGTATAGGCAAAAGGTCGTTCTTTATTATAAATTGGTCTTCTAATGATCGTCTTTTAATATAATATTTTTCACCCCATTAAATTTTTATAAAATGATTACAAACAGGAAAAAGCCTACGGCTTTTTCTTCTTGGAATAGTAAATGACGACTCTCAAAGAAACTGGGAGCTAACTAAGTCCAATGTATGCAATGGTTTTGGTCTTCTAATGATCGTCTTTTAATATAATATTTTTTACCCCATTAATTTCCTTTAAAATGAGCCATTGAACAACTCTCTACGATGTTCCAGTGTCAAGCTATCTGTGGAATTATTTACTATTGGGCATAATCGTCTCTTACAGGGTTGCAACCTACCGGTGCAACCCGGATTGCTTCATTTACAGAATCAAAAGATGTTCCTCTCAACGTGCTCTTGACCTTAATTTGAATTAAAAATGGAAATTATGGACCAGACACCATAAATAATTTTGCAGTTTGCAATGAAATAAAATTTATTTATTAAAAAGTTTCAGGAATTATCAGTTTCAGTTGACAAATAAGTTTTTTCAAGGAATCAGGCAGGTAAATAAGTCCTAATATGTAACTATTTCAGTTAATATAGGGAATATTTTGTTCTTTGCTATACTCGTTCTATAGTTTTTTCTCACATGTTTGTTCAAAACACATTTTTAGCTTTTAGTTTCTGTGCTACGGTTTTAAATTAGAGTTTGCTCTTAACTAAAAACTTGCGCAGGAAGTGGTTCTCTTTTACTTGGTTGCTAGTTACTGTACCAACCCTGATCAGTTACAACAAGCTAGAGCTCATTCCTTGTTATAACTTAACTTTATTCGCTATATAGAATTTTTGGACAAGGCGGTTCTAATAGTGTACTTTTTGTTTTGATCCGAATCTTTTTTCAGGAGTTATCGGTTACTTTAGTTTTTACTATGGGGCATGATCGTATCTTACTAGGGTGCTAGCTAACGCTGCAACACGGATATTTCAACCAATTGGCTTGGGTTCAAATCCCGATGTGGGAATTATTTTTAGAACAAAATCATAAAAAATTAATTAGCTAATTTGACAAGACATAGGTAACAAAAGGCAAGAGTTCATTCTTTACTATAACAACCAGGATGACGTCCGTTAAAACTTGGGTTTCGTTTTATGATATATCATCACAAACAAGAAAAAGCCTACGGCCTTTTTCTTCTTTGAAATAGTAAGAGACGAACCTCAAGCAATCAAGTAGCTAACTTAGTCCAATGTATGCAGTGGTATGTTATTCCAATGACCGTCTTTTAATGTAATCCCCCTCATCATCATTTTCATTGCTGCTGTCGTAATTTCTGTCATTGGGGTTTATTATTGTCGTCCCTCTACTAAAATCCTTACTGTATTAAAAAAGGAAAAAGCCTATGGCTTTTTCTTAATTGGAATAGTAAGAGACGACCTGCCTACAACCTGGTGAATATGGACATCATTGATCAATCTTTAACATGAAATTATAATCTTATTTTAGTTACTATGGGCTGGAAGTTTGTTCTTTACTGTAACCTTGAAAAAAGAACATCCGTGATTTTTCTTCTGGCAAAAAATACCAAATTCCACCTTTTTACAGATAAAAGCTTGAAACCTCTACAGTAAGGTTCTCTGATATGCCAAATTTGATGGTGTGATTTTGATGAAATTTATATATTGAAAATCAGCATAATAAAAACACGATTCTTTTGATGTATCTATAGGCATCAAAATTCCGTTTTTAAAGGTTCGGTTACTATTGAGACGAGTCGCTCTAACTATACAGTTCTTTACCACGAACTGTTTGGTCATTTAATTATTTTAGTTAATATAGGCTATAGTTCGTTCCTTATTATAATTATAATCTTAGTAATAAAACCATTAGTTTCCTTTAAAATGAGCCATTGAACAACTCTCTACGATGTTCCAGGGCCAAGCTATCTGTGGAATTACTAACCTATACTATAATTAAGTTGTGTATAAAATTTAGTATAGGCAAAGAGGTCGTTCTTTATTATAAAATGAATTACTAACTATACTATAATTTAGTGGCGTATAAAATTTAGTATAGGTAAGAGGTCGTTCTTTATTATAAATAATCGTTCTTTACTGTAAAATTCCAATGATCGTCCTTTAATTTAAATTTCAATTGAACTGTATTTTGGGGTATAATTGGCTACTGTATTCCTTAGTATTGGACGTGAAGATCTCTTACTAGGTTGCAAAATACCAATAAAACACGCATATTAAGTTACTATGGGCAAGAGCTCTCTCTTTGTTATAGCTAACCAAGTCCAATGTATACATTGGTTTGTTATTCCAATGATCGTCTTTTAATGTAAACTGATTTTTAAATTTTCAGGAATTTTTTGTTAGTTTGAATGAAAAGATTAAAATTATTGCTCAGATATCATAAATATTTTTGCAGTTTACATAATAACTTTAGCGATTCTAAACTGAAAAACTAACTCAGTCCAATATATACAATGGTGTGCTTTTCTAATGATCGTCCTTTAATATAAATTAAGTTTTTCGTAAAAAATTGATTTTATTTAAAAAAAGTACAAATTGCCCTAGATCTAGAGATTTCCTTTAAAATGAGCCATTGAACAACTCTCTACGATGTTCCAGTGACAAGCTATCTGTGGAAAAGAAAAAGAAAGAAAAAAATATTCCGTTTGTGGAGAATAACGTGGTAAAGTCAATTTTCTTGATTTTCAAGCCAATATATTTCCCTTGCTGTTCAAGTCAAATGATAGAAAGTTTCATATACAGGGATTTCAGACAAGGTGGTTCTAATGGTGTACTTTTGTTTTGATGAGACTTTTTTTTAGGAGTTATAGGATTTTATATATCTTAACATTGGACGTGGTCGTCTCTTACTGGGTTGCTAGCTACCGCTGCAACCCGGATATGATAATAAACTGATTACACACAGGAAAAAGCCTACGGCTTTTTCTTCTTTGAAATAGTAAGAGACGAGTCTCAAACAATCACGTAGCTAGCTAATTCCAATGTATGCAATTCCAATGATCGTCTTTTATTATAATTAGGTTTTAGCCATCTCTACAGCCATGGTACTGATGGAAATTACATAATCCCTGTTTATGTTTCAGTTAACATGGGCAAGGTGTCGTTCTTTATTGTAATCTATTTTTAGGAGTTTTGGGTTTTTATATTTCTTAGCATTGGACTGATCGTCTCTTACTAGGTTGCTAGCTACTGCTGCAACCCAAATTCACATATATATTTATTTATGAGAGGCAGCCTGGCCGAGTGGGTCCAAGGCACTGGTGTTAGCCACCAGTCTCTTCGGAGGCGTGGGTTCAAATCTTACCGCTGGTATACGATTATGTTTGAAAGACTGCAGTGTGAAAAGACATCAAAAATGCAGTTTTCTGTGGAAAAATTTATTCTCTTTTAGAAATAATTTATTTTAGTTACTATATATTTTTAACCCAATTAATTTCCTTTAAAATGAGCCATTGAACAACTCTCTACGATGTTCCAGTGCCGAGCTATCTGTGGAAAAGAGAAGAAAAAAAATATCCGGTTTAGGCATAATGTTGTAGTAGCTGCCACTTTTCTTGATTTTCAAGCCAATATATTTCCCTTGCTGTTCAAGCCAAGGGGCAGGAAGTTTACTATACAGGGGTTTCGGACAAGGCGGTTCTACTGGTGTACTTTTTGTTTTGATCTGACTCCTTTGTTAGGAAACTATGGGTTTTTATATTTCTTAACATTGGACGTGATCGTCTCTTACTAGGTTGCTAGCTACCGCTGCAACCCGGATTTTAATGAAAATGTCTTGACTTTAAATATAAATGTACAAGCCTATGCTTTAGTTAAGCTTTCTATGCAAGATAGTATAGGCAAGAGCTCGTTGCTTATTGTAATCTAGCAAGCCCGGGTTCGATTCCCGGTATTGGAAAATTTTTAACTCTATAATCTTCGAACATTAGAAGCTCCAAACGTTTTATAATTTATAATGAACCACATCGATCCTTTATGTAAACGTCTCTTATTTGATCTGACTCCTCTGTTAGGAACTATGGGTTTTTATATTTCTTAACATTGGACGTGATCGTCTCTTACTAGGTTGCTAGCTACCGCTGCAACCGGATTAATATATTGACCTTAAATATAATAACTGTACTAGCCTATACTATAGTTAAGTGGCCTATAAAATTTAGTATAGGCAAGAGGTCGTTCTTTATTATAATTTACTTTAAATTTAAAAATATTTTATAAGTAGAAAAAGGTGTTTAACCCCATTAATTTCCTTTAAAATGAGCCATTAAACAACTCTCTTCGATGTTCCATTGCCAAGCTATCTGTGGAATCACTAGTCCTATACTATAATTAAGTCGCGTATAAAATTTAGTATAGGCAAAAGGTCGTTCTTTATTATAAATACTATACGTAAGAGGCATATAAAAATTTAGTATAGGCAAGAGGTCGTTCTTTACTGTATTTTAATGAAAATGTCTTGACTTTAAATATAAATGTACAAGCTTATGCTGTAGTTAAGCTGCCTATGCAAGATAGTATAGGCAAGAGTTCGTTCCTTATTGTAATTAAAATAATTTGTTTTAGTTACAAAAGGTTTTTAACCCAATTAATTTCCTTTAAAATGAGCCATTGAACAACTTTCTACGATGTTCCAGTGCAAAGCTATCCCTGGATAACAAGAAAGAAAAAAAAATATCCCGTTTAGGCAGAATGTTGTAGTAGCTGCCACTTTTCTTGATTTTCAAGCCAATATATTTCCCTTGCTGTTCAAGCCAAGGGACAGAAAGTTTTCCTATACATGGGTTCGGACAAGGCGGTTCTAATGATGTACTTTTTGTTTTGATCTGACTCCTTTTTTAGGAACTATGGATTTTTATATTTCTTAACATTGGACGTGGTCGTCTCTTACTAGACTATGGGCTGAAGTTCGTTTCTTTACTGTAAAAATTTTTAACTCTATAATCTTCGAACATTTGAACCTTTTATAATTTATAATGATGCATAATATAAATACTGTAATCTTAACTATAGTGAAGTTACGTATGCAAGTTAGTATAGGGAAGAGTTCGATCTTTATTATAAACTTTGATCTAACCAGCTCCCCTCTTTTATGTATTCCATGAATGAGACCATTTGCAGTTTTGACGTTTCTTATATAGTAATTATGACGTCAACAACTGCCATCAAAAATACAGTTTTAATTGTTTTTTATAAAAAAATTTTTTATTGGAAAAATTTATTCTCTTTTAGAAATAATTTATTTTAGTTACAAAAGGTTTTTAACCCAATTAATTTCCTTTAAAATGAGCTATTGAACAACCCTCTACGATGTTCCAGTGCCAAGCTATCTGTGGAAAAGAAAAAGAAAAAAAAAAAAAAAAATATCCCGTTTGGGGAATAACAAGGTAAAAGTCTATTTTCTTGATTTTCAAGCCAATATATTTTCTTGTTATTCAAGCCAAAGGGCGGTAAGTTTCCCTTATAGAGGATTTGGACAAGGCGGTTCTAATGGTGTACTTTTTGTTTTGATCTGACTCTTTTTTTAGGAGCTACGGTTTTTTATATTTCTTAACATTGGAGGTGATCGTCTCTTACTAGGTTGCTAGCTACCGCTGCACCCGGATTGTTCAGACACCGTAAATATTTTTGCACTTTGCAGCTAAATAAAATTATTTTGTTTAAAATTTTCAGGAATTATTCTAGTTTCAGTTGACAATAAGATTTGTTTTTTCAAGGAATCGAACAGCTAACTAAGTCCAATATATGTAATGGTATGTTCTTCAAATGATCTGTTTTAATTAGTTTCCTAGCTGCCACTGCAAACCGGAACTATTAAAAAAAATATTTTATCTTTATTACAGAAGGAAGTAGATTTACCAAGTTTTACTATTGAGACGAGTCGCTCTTACTACACAACATACAGTTCGTTATCATGAACTGTTTGCTTTGAAGTATCTATTGGTATCAAAATTTCGTTCTTTAGAGTTTTGATTACTATTGAGACAATTAGCAATTATTACTATAGAGTTTATTACCATGAACTGTTTGATTGCTTCAAAATTCAAATATCTTTGAAAAGACTGCAGTATGAAAATACATCAAAAAATGCAATTTTTTTGACAAAAATTGATTCTTATACTTTAAAAAGTATTTTATTTTTAATTACAAAATGCACTAGATGTAGCAATTTCCTTTAAAATGAGCTATTATACAGCTCTCTATGATTTTCCAGTGCCCAGCTAGCTGAGGAGAAAGAAAAAGCGGAAGAAAAAAATATCCCGTTTGTGGAGAATAACGTGGCTAAAGTCAATTTTCTTGATTTTCAAGCCAATATATTTTCTTTGTTATTCAAGCCAAAGGGCGGTAAGTTTTCTTTATAGGGGTTTTGGAAAAGGCGGTTCTAATGGTTTACTTTTTGTTTTGATCTGACTCTTTTTTTAGGAGTTAGGGGGTTTTTATATTTTCCTAAAAATTGGACGTGATCGTCTCTTACTAGGTTGCTAGCTACCACTGCAACCCGGATAGCTACCCCTACAACCCAGATAATTGACATTTACTGTAATATCCCTTGCTGTTCAAGCCAAATGAGAGAAAGCTTCCTTAAAAGGGGTTTCGGACAAGGTGGTTCTAATGGTTTACTTTTTGTTTTGATCTGACTCTGTTTTAGGAGCTATGGGTTTTTATATTTCTTAACATTGGACTTGATCGTCTCTTACTAAGTTTCTAGCTACCGCTGCAACCCAGAATAGGTTGCTAGCTACTGCTGAAACCCGGATAATGACAAACACACCATTTATGATGAGCTATATTCGTCCTTTATGTAACTAAACCTGGAACCACCATATATCAGTTAGTATGGGAGAGAGATCGTTTCTTTACTGTAATCTCTAATGATCGTCCTTTAATATAAAACCACAAGTAACTACCCCTGGAACCACCATATATCAGTTACTATGCATGAGCGATCGTTCTTTCACTGTAAATACGGATGATGCTTAAAAAAAAAACCCAATTACAGTATCGATCCTTTATGTAAAAATAAAAAGTAATTTTTTCAATTTTTACGTCACGTCGCTCATTAAGTCATATATGGTTATTAGTACACAATAGGTTTTAGATATTACGTCATGTCACTTATTACGTCATAATGGTTATTAGTAGATAATCGGTAAAATATTCGTTCTTTATTATAATCAAGTCAAGGGACAGAAAGTTTCTATACAGGGGTTTCGGACAAGGCGGTTCTAATGGTGTACTTTTTGTTTTGATCTGACTCCTTTGTTAG
Organism: Artemia sinica; assembly: GCA_027921565.1. NCBI lineage: Eukaryota > Metazoa > Arthropoda > Branchiopoda > Anostraca > Artemiidae > Artemia > Artemia sinica. Next base: position 69,642 of record JAPEVW010000156.1, on the reverse strand, counting down.
GAACTATGGGTTTTTATATTTCTTAACATTGGACGTGATCGTCTCTTACTAGGTTACTAGCTACCGCTGCAACCGGATCAGTTACCACTTGGGTTTTCTTTTATCCTATATCATTACAAACAGGAAAAAGCCTACGGCTTTTTTTCTTTTTAAATAGTAAGAGACGAACCTAAAGTGTACTACCCCTGGAAACCACCATTTATCAGTTACTATGGATGAGAGATCGTTCTTTACTGTAGCAACCTATTTATGTAAACTTTACTAAGCTATACCATAGTTAAGTGGCCTATAAAATTTAGTATAGGAAAGAGGTGGTTCTTTATTATAATTCTTCCCTAGGTTTCAGCCATCTCTAAAGCCATGAAACTGATGGAAATTACATAATCCCTATTTATGATTCAGTTAACATGGGCCAGGTGTCGTCATTTATTTTAGTTGCTAGCTACCGCTGCAACCCGGATAATCGTCTTTTAATTTAACTCTTACTAGGTTGCTAGCTACCGCTGCAACCCAGATTCCAGTTACTATAGACTATAGTTCGCTCTTTAATGTAAAAAACATTGGACGTGATCGTCTCTTACTAGGTTGCTAGCTACCGCTGCAACCCGGATCTAATCAAGAATGAGAACATTTACATCTTTGTCGTTCTTAAGTAGTAATTTTTAACTTGCGTTGTAGCTTGCTTGATTGAAACCATTATGTAACCATTAGTTGAATGTTTATGTCACGTATCAAAGTATCAAGAACCTAACAAAAAATTAAAACTAATTTTTAAATTTTCAGGTATTTTTTCTAGTCTAAATTAAAAGATTAAAACTATTGTTCAGACACCATAAATATTTTGCAGTTTATAACTTTAGCGATTCTGAACTAAAAACGAAAATAAATAAAAATTAATTTTTTCAATTTTTACGTCACGTCACTCATTAAGTCATATATGGTTATTAGTACACAATAGGTTTTAGATATTACGTCATGTCACTTATTACGTCATATATGGTTATTAGTAGATAATCAGTAAAATATTTCGTTCTTTATTATATGTCACCCCAGTAAACGCTCCTTGATCTTTTGTTTGGCTGTCTCAATTTTTGCTTCTACCTGGACGGTTGAATACCTTTGCTTTTGGTTTTTCTTATATTTGATGCGGTAATCTTCATCATTGTGATAACTCTCCTTGATCTTTTGTTTGGCTGTCTCAATTTTTGCATGTCTATAATCTTCATCATTGTGATAACACATCTTGCTGTTTTGTTTTGCTCTCTCAATTATTACTTCTCGATACGCTGGTCGGTTGAATACCTTTGTTTTGCTCTCTCAATTATTACTTCTCGATACGCCTGGTCGGTTGAATACCTTTGTTTTGCTCTCTCAATTATTACTTCTCGATACGCCTGGTCGGTTGAATACCTTTGTTTTGCTCTCTCAATTTTTACTTCTCGATGCGCCTGGTCGGTTGAATATTTTTGCTTTTCTCTTTTCAAGATACTATCTCTGTTGTTTGTGTAGTACTGTTGTTTTTTTCAACTTGCGTGCGACTTGCTTGATTGAAACCATTATGTAATTATGAATGAGAACATTTTCATCTTTGTAGTTCTTAAGTAGTAATGACGTTTCTTATATAGTAATTATGACGTCACTGCATCAAAAATACAGTTTTTATTGAAAAAAAATTTATTCTCTTTTAAAAATAATTTATTTTAGTTACTATAGATTTTTAACCCAATTAATTTCCTTTAAAATGAGCTATTGAACAACCCTCTACGATGTTCCAGTGCCAAGCTATCTCTGGATACAAAAAAAGAAAAAAAAAAGAAAAAAAAAAAAAAAATATCCCGTTTGGGGGAGAATAACGTGGTAAAAAGTCTATTTCTTGATTTTCAAGCCAATATATTTTCTTTGTTATTCAAGCCAAAGGGCGGTAAGTTTCCTTTAAGGAGGATTTGTACAAGGCGGTTCTAATGGTGTACTTTTTGTTTTTTGATCTGACTCTTCTTTTAGGAGCTAAACGGGTTTTTTATATTTCTTAACATTGGAGGTGATCGTCTCTTACTAGGTTGCTAGCTTTTGTTTTTCTTATATTTGATGCGGTAATCTTCATCATTGTGATAACTCTCCTTGATCTTTTTGTTTGGCTGTCTCAATTTTTGCATGTCTATAATCTTCATCATTGTGATAACACATCTTGCTGTTTTGTTTTGCTCTCTCAATTATTACTTCTCGATACGCCTGGTCGGTTGAATACCTTTGTTTTGCTCTCTCAATTATTACTTCTCGATACGCCTGGTCGGTTGAATACCTTTGTTTTGCTCTCTCAATTATTACTTCTCGATACGCCTGGTCGGTTGAATACCTTTGTTTTGCTCTCTCAATTATTACTTCTCGATACGCCTGGTCGGTTGAATATTTTTGCTTTTCTCTTTTCAAGATACTATCTCTGTTGTTTGTGTAGTACTGTTTTTTCAACTTGCGTGCGACTTGCTTGATTGAAACCATTATGTAATTATGAATGAGAACATTTTCATCTTTGTAGTTCTTAAGTAGTTAATGACGTTTCTTATATAGTAATTATGACGTCACTGCATCAAAAATACAGTTTTTATTGAAAAAATTTATTCTCTTTTAAAAATAATTTATTTTAGTTACTATAGATTTTTAACCCAATTAATTTCCTTTAAAATGAGCTATTGAACAACCCTCTACGATGTTCCAGTGCCAAGCTATCTCTGGATACAAAAAAAGAAAAAAAAAGAAAAAAAGAAAAAAAATATCCCGTTTGGGGAGAATAACGTGGTAAAAGTCTATTTTCTTGATTTTCAAGCCAATATATTTTCTTTGTTATTCAAGCCAAAGGGCGGTAAGTTTCCTTTATGGAGGATTTGTACAAGGCGGTTCTAATGGTGTACTTTTTGTTTTGATCTGACTCTTCTTTTAGGAGCTACGGGTTTTTATATTTCTTAACATTGGAGGTGATCGTCTCTTACTAGGTTGCTAGCTACCGCTGCAGCGGCAGCTAGCCGCTAGGGTTGCAGCTAGGGTTGCAGCGGTAGCTAGCAACCTAGTAAGAGACGATCACCTCCAATGTTAAGAAAATATAAAAACCCGTAGCTCCTAAAAAAAGAGTCAGATCAAAACAAAAAGTACACCATTAGAACCGCCTTGTACAAATCCTCCATAAAGGAAAACTTACCGCCCTTTGGCTTGAATAACAAAGAAAATATATTGGCTTGAAAATCAAGAAAATAGACTTTTACCACGTTATTCTCCCCAAACGGGATATTTTTTTCTTTTTTTCTTTTTTTTTTTTTCTTTTTTGTATCCAGAGATAGCTTGGCACTGGAACATCGTAGAGGGTTGTTCAATAGCTCATTTTAAAGGAAATTAATTGGGTTAAAAATCTATAGTAACTAAAATAAATTATTTTTAAAAGAGAATAAATTTTTTCAATAAAAACTGTATTTTTGATGCAGTGACGTCATAATTACTATATAAGAACGTCAAAACTGCAAAAGGTCTCATTCATGAATACATCCGGGTTGCAGCGGTAGCTAGCAACCTAGTAAGAGACGATCACCTCCAATGTCAAGAAATATAAAACCCCCCAACTCCTAAAAAAAAGAGTCAGATCAAAACAAAAAGTACACCATTAGAACCGCCTTGTCCGAATCCTCTATAAAGGAAACTTACCGCCCTTTGGCTTGAATAACAAAGAAAATATATTGGCTTGAAAATCAAGAAAATTGACTTTTACCACGTTATTCTCCACAAACGGGATTTTTTTCTTTCCGCTTTTTCTTTCTCCTCAGCTTGCTGGGCACTGGAAAATCATAGGGAGCTGTATAATAGCTCATTTTAAAGGAAATTGCTACATCTAGTGCCTTTTGTATTTAAAAATAAAATACTTTTTAAAGTAGAATCAATTTTTTCAAAAAAAATTGCATTTTTGATGTATTTCATACTGCAGTATTTTCAAAGATATTTGAATTTTGAAGCAATCAAACAGTTTCATGGTAATGAACTCTATAGTAATAATATCTACTTGTCTCAATAGCAACCGAAACTCCTGGAACCAAAATTTTCTTTTTTTGGCTTAATCGCTAAAGTTATTATGTAAACTGCAAAAATATTCATGATGCCTAATCAGTAATTGTACTTTTTTTTAATTTAAACAACAAAAAATACATGAAAAATTTTAAAATTAGTTTTACTGTTTGTCTCCTGGAACCAAAATTTTTTTCATCTCAGTTCAAAGTTATTATTGTATCCTGGAACTAAACTTTTTTTGGTTTGTAACCCGTAAAGTACGTATCGCCATATTATTGTCTCATAATTGCAATTATTTTAGTTTTCAGTCCAGAATCACTAAACTTATTATGTAAACTGCAAAAATATTTATGGTGTCTAACCAATAATACTAATTTTGTAATTCAAACAAGATAAATACCTGAAAATTTTAAAACCAGTTTTGTTTTATGCTAGGTTTTAGATACTCGACACGGGGTATTGTGTACTTAATAATTTTAAACCTTGAAAAAATATGGTCTCGCTTGAAAGGAAAAAAAGAAAGAATAACCAAAAAAAATATCAAAATAGAGCGATCCAAATTTCTACTAATAGAAAATTTTACTACACAAAAAATAAAGCTAACATCCTGAAATATAAGAAAAGTTTATTTAGAAGAGATAAAAATGCCACCGAACGCAATAAAGCTCGAGCACGTGTAAGGATTGCTACTAAGATGTCTTTGTGATCCAGGATTTAAGAAAATATAATAAAGAACGAACTCTTGCCTATATTAACATGTATAGGCAACTTAACTATACTTAATAATTAGACTTATTTAGTCCGGGTCGCAGCAGTAGCTAGCAACCTAGTAAGAGACGATCACGTCCAATGTTAAGAAATATAAAAACCCCTAACTCCTAAAAAAAGAGTCAGGTCATCCGGGTTGCAGCGGTAGCTAGCAACCTAGTAAGAGACGATCGCGTCCAATGTTAAGAAATATAAAAACCCATAGTTTCCTAACAAAGGAGTCAGATCAAAACAAAAAGTACACCATTAGAACCGCCTTGTCCGAAACCCCTGTATAGGAAACTTTCTGTCCCTTGGCTTGAACAGCAAGGGAAATATATTGGCTTGAAAATCAAGAAAATTGACTTTAACCACGTTATTCTCCCCAAACGGGATATTTTTTTCTCTTTTCTCTCTTTTCTTTTGTATCCAGAGATAGCTTGGCACTGGAACATCGTAGAGGGTTGTTCAATAGCTCATTTTAAAGGAAATTAATTGGGTTTAAAAATCTATAGTAACTAAAATAAATTATTTCTAAAAGAGTAGTAATAAGAGACGATCACGTAGTAATCTGGGTTGCAGCGGTAGCTAGCAACCTAGTAAGAGACGATCACGTCCAATGTTAAGAAATATAAAACCCATAGTTCCTAAAAAAGGAGTCAGATCAAATTCAAAAGTACTTCATTAGAACCGCCTTGTCCGAAACCCCTGTATAGTAAACTTTCTGTCCCTTAGCTTGAACAGCAAGGGAATATATTTAGTAATAAGAGACGATCACGTCCAATGTTCAGAAATATAAAAACCCATAGTTCCCTAAAAAAGGAGTCAGATCAAATTCAAAGTACACACCATTAGAACCGCCTTGTCCGAAACCCCTGTATAGTAAACTTTCTGTCCCTTAGCTTGAACAGCAAGGGAAATGTATTGGCTTGAAAATCAAGAAAAGTGGCAGCTACTACAACATTCTGCCTAAACGGGATATTTTTTTCTTTTTTTTTCTTTTGTATCCAGAGATAGCTTGGCACTGGAACATCGTAGAGGGTTGTTCAATAGCTCATTTTAAAGGAAATTAATTGGGTTAAAAACCTTTTGTAACTAAAATGAAATATTTCTAAAAGAGAATAAATTTTTCCACCAAAAAACTGCATTTTTGATGTCTTTTCACACTGCAGTCTTTTAAACATAATCGTATACCAGCGGTAAGATTTGAACCCACGCCTCCGAAGAGACTGGTGGCTAACACCAGTGCCTTAGACCACTCGGCCAGGCTGCTTCTCATAATTACTACTTAAGAACGACAAAGATGTAAATGGTCTCATTCGTTAATTAGATAATGGTTAGATCAAAGCAAGCTGCACGCAAGTTAAAAAACAGTACTACACAGACAACAGAGATAGTATCTGGAAAAGAGAAAAGCAAAGGTATTCAACCGACAAGGCGTATCGAGAAGTAAAAATGGAGAGAGCAAAACAAAACAGCAAGATGTGTTATCAAAAGATGAATCCGGGTTGCAGCGGTAGCTAGCAACCTAGTAAGAGACGACCACGTCCAATGTTAAGAAATATAAAAAACCCATAGTTCCTAATCCGGGTTGCAGCAGTAGCTAGCAATCTAGTAAGAGACGATCAGTCCAATGCTAAGAAATATAAAAACCCAAAACTCCTAAAAATAGAGTCAGATCAAAACAAAAGTATATCATTAGAACTACCTTGTCTGAAACCCTACTAGATAAATAATGAATGTCATCATAGTTTTATATTAGAGCTATGACGTGAATAGAAAAACACGAAATTATATTGTTGTTTCTGAAGACGTCATGAAATAATACCATTGCGCCATGACGTCATACGCCGTGACGTCATAATTAGTATATAAGAAAAGTCAAAAACTGTAAATTCTCTCATTCTTGATTAGATAATGGCTAGATCAAAGCAAGCTATACGCAAGTTGAAAAAACAGTACTACACAAACAACAGAGATAGTAATTATAATAAAGTTTCCGGGTTGCAGCGGTAGCTAGCAACCTAGTAAGAGACGATCACGTCCAATGTTAAGAAATATAAAAACCTATAGTTCCTAACAAAGGAGTCAGATCAAAACAAAAAGTACACCATTAGAACTGCCTTGTCCGAAACCCCTGTATAGGAAACTTTCTGTCCCTTAGCTTGAACAGCAAGGGAAATATATTGGCTTGAAAATCAAGAAAATTGACTTTAACCACGTTATTCTCCCCAAACGGGATATTTTTTTTTTTTTTTTCCACAGATAGCTTGGCACTGGAACATCGTAGAGGGTTGTTCAATAGCTCATTTTAAAGGAAATTAATTGGGTTAAAAATCTATAGTAACTAAAATAAATTATTTCTAAAAGAGAATAAATTTTTTCCACCAAAAAACTGCATTTTTGATGTCTTAATAAAGATCGAACTCTTCCCTATACTAACTTGCATACGCAACTTCACTATAGTTAAGATTACAGTATTTATATTATGCATCATTATAAATTATAAAAGGTTCAAATGTTCGAAGATTATAGAGTTAAAAATTTTTCCCACCCCGGGAATCGAACCCGAGCCTGTTAAGTGAAAGTTAACTATCCTAGCCACTAGACCATATTAAACCATAAAGAAGTATGATTTAAGAGCCATATGCGTATTATTATTTCACCATACCAATTATAATAAGGCCAAAACAAAATCGTCGACTTGCAACCTTACTTTTGATACATTAGTTAAATCTTCATCAGGCTTAAAAAATGTTTTGCTAGTTTTACATGAAAGAACGAACCTTAGTCCATATACAATAAAGAACGACACCTTGCCCATGTTAACTAAAACATAAATAGGGATTATGTAATTTCCAATAGTATCATGGCTGTAGAGATGGCTGAAAACCTAGTTACAATAAAAAAAGATCATTGGAATAACATTATAATAAAGAACGACCTCATGCCTATACTAAATTGTATGCGCCACTGAATTATAGTATAGGTTAGTAATTTCACAGATAGCTTGGCACTGGAACATCGTAGAGAGTTGTTCAATGGCTCACTTTAAAGAAAATTAATGGGGTTAAAAATATTATATTAAAAGACGATCATTAGAAGAATAAACCATTGCATACATTGGACTTAGTTAGCTCCCTTATTCTTTGAGAGTCGTCTCTTACTACTCCAAAGAAGAAAAAGCCGTAGGCTTTTTCCTGTTTTTTGTAATCAGGGTTTACATAATCTGGGTTGTCAATCAGGTTTTTTTTTTATAATAAAGAACGACCTCTTGCCTATACTAATCCGGGTTTGCAGCGGTAGCTAGCAACCTAGTAAGAGACGATCACGTCCAATGTTAAGAAATCTAAAAACCCATAGTTCTTAAATTACAGTAAAGAACGAAAAAAGTTATTGCATGCATTGGACTTAGTTAGCTACTTGATCGTTTGAGGTTTTACATTAAAAGACGATCACTGAAATAACATAACATTCCAAACATTGGACTTAGTTAGCAACTTGATTTTTGAGTTTTCGTCTCTTACTATTTAAAAAAAGAAAAAGCCGTACGATTTTTCCTGTTTGTTACATAAAGGATCGATAACGTTCATGAAAATCCGGGTTGCAGTGGTAGCTAGCAACCTAGGAAGAGACGATCACGTCCAATGTTAAGAAAAATAAAAACCCATAACTCCTAAAAAAAGAATCATTTATAATAAAGAACGACCTCTTGCCTATACTAAATTTTATAGGCCACTTAACTATAGTAGCATAAAGGATTTTATAATAAAGAACATCCGGGTTGCAGCGGGAGCTAGCAACCTAATAAGAGACGATCGAGTCCAATGCTAAGAAATAAAAAAAACCATAGCTCCTAAAACAGCAGTCAGATCAAAACAAAAAGTACACCATTAGAACCGCCTTGTCCAAAAACTCTGTATAGGAAACTTTCTGTAATTTTGGCTTGAACAGCAAGGCTTGAAAATCAAGAAATGACTTTAAACCACGTTATTCTCCACAAACGGGATATTTTTTTTTCTTTTGTTTCCAGAGATAGCTTGGCACTGGAACATCGTAGAGAGTTGTTCAATAGCTCATTTTAAAGGAAATCTCTAGATCTAGCGTCTTTTGCACTTAATTTTTTTTTTAATCCGGGTTGCAGCGGTAGCTAGCAACCTAGTAAGAGACGATCACGTCCATGTTAAGAAATATAAAAACCCATAGCTCCTAAAGCAGGAGTCAGATCAAAACAAAAAGTACACCATTAGAATCGCCTTGTCCGAAACCCCTGTATAGGAAACTTTCTGTCCCTTGGCTTGAACAGCAAGGGAAATATATTGGCTTGAAAATCAAGCAAATTGACTTTTACCACGTTATTCTCCCCAAACGAGATATTTTTTTTTTCTTTTTTTTTTTTTTTTTCCAGAGATAGCTTGGCACTGGAACATCGTAGAGGGTTGTTCAATAGCTCATTTTAAAGGAAATTAATTGGGTTAAAACCTTTTGTAACTAAAATAAATTATTTCTAAAAGAGAATAAATTTTTCCAATAAAAACTGTATTTTTGATGCAGTGACGTCATAATTACTATATAAGAAAACGTCAAAAACTGTAAATGGTCTCATTCATGAATATCACAATAAGAGACGATCACGTCCAATGCTAACATAACAATAAAGAACGAACTCTAATTAAATTTTGTTATTATTATTACTATATAAGAAGCGTCAGAACTGTAAATGTTCACATTCATATTACATAATGGTTTCAATCAAGCAAGCTGCACGCAAATTGAAAAAAACAGTACTACACAAACAACAGAGATAGTATCTTGAAAAGAAAAAAAAGCAAAGGTATTGAACCGACCAGGCGTATCGAGAAGTAATCAAACAAAACAGCAAGATGTGTTATCACAATGATGAAGATTATAGACATGCAAAAATTGAGACAGCCAAACAAAAGATCAAGGAACGGTATGGTAATGATGAAGATTACAGAGAAGCAACAATTGAGCAGGCTAGACAAAAAGAGCAAGGAACGGTATGATAATGATGAATATTACAGAGAAGCAAGATTGAGCAGGCTAGACAAAAGATCAAGGAGCGTTTATCATAATGATAAACTTTATAGAGAAGCAACAATTGAGAAGGCTAGACAAAAGAGCAAGGAACGGTATGATAATGATGAAGATTACCGAAACAAACATAAGAAAAAAAGTTGCTACCGGAATATTGGGTAGATACTGGGGTGACAAAAGTTATAGTAAAGAACGACTCTTAACCCATGTTAATTGATCCGGGTTGCTGTTACATTAAAGAACGATCATTGAAATAACAAACCATTGCATACATTGGACTTAATTATAATAAAGAACGACCTCTTACCTATACTAAATTTTATACGCCACTTATTATAGTATAGGTTAGTAATTCAAACAGATAGCATGGCACTAAGGAAACATTGTAGAGAGTTGTTCAATGGTTCCGGGTTGCCGCGGTAGCTAGCAACCTAGTAACAGACGATCACGTCCAATGTTAAGAAATATAAAAACCCATAGTTCCTAACAAAGGAGTCAGATCAAAACAAAAAGTACACCATTAGAACCGCCTTGTCCGAAACCCCTGATTAGTAAACTTTCTGTCCCTTGGCTTGAACAGCAAGGAAATATATTGGCTTGAAAATCAAGAAAAGTGGCAGCTACTACAAAACATTCTGCCTAAACGGGATATTTTTTTTTCTTCTTCTGTTTCCAGAGATAGCTTGGCACTGGAACATCGTAGATAGTTGTTCAATGGCTCATTTTAAAGGAAATTAATTGGGTTGAAAATCTATAGTAACTAAAATAAATTAAAAAAAAGCCGTAGGCTTTTCCTGTTTGTATTATAGTTTTACAATAAAGAATGACACCTAGCCCATGTTAAATGAAACATAAATAGGGATTATGCAATTTCCATGAGTATCATGGCTTTAGAGATGGCTGAAACCTAGAAAAGAACAAACCATTACAGTAAAGAACATTTCATGTTAAAGATTGATCAATGATGTCAATCATAGTCTGTAGCCAGGTCGTCTCTTACTATTCCAACTAAGAAAAAGTCATAGGCTTTTTCCTGTATGTAATTTCACATCAACAAAGTTATAATACATAGGTATTATAAGTAAAGAAATATAAAACCCCCCAACTCCTAAAAAAAGAGTCAGATCGAAACAAAAAGTACACCATTAGAGCCGCCTTGTCCGAAACCTCTACAAAGGAAACTTACCGCCCTTTGGCTTGAATAACAAAGAAAATATATTGGCTTGAAAATCAAGCAAATTGACTTTTACCACGTTATTCTCCACAAACGGGATATTTTTTTCTTTCGGCTTGATTTTTCTTCTCAGCTAGCTGGGCACTGGAAAATCATAGAGAGCTTTATAATAGCTCATTTTAAAAAAAATTGCAACATCTAGTGCCTTTTGTAATTAAAAATAAAATAATTTTTAAAGTAGAATCAATTTTTTTTGTCAAAAAAATTGCATTTTTGATGTATTTTAATGCTGCAGTCTTTTCAAAGATATTTGAATTTTGAAGCAATCAAACAGTTCATGGTAATGAACTCTATAGTAATAATAGCTACTTGTCTCAATAGTAACCGAAACTCCTGGAACGAAAATTTTCTTCTTTGGCTTAATCGCTAAAATTATTATGTAAACTGCAAAAATATCTATGATGCCTAATCAGTAATAGAAATTTCTTAATTTAAACAACAAAAATACATGAAAAATTCATAATTAGTTTTACTTTTTGTCTCCTGGAAGAAATTTTTTTTCATCTCAGTTCGAAGTTATTGTTGTATCCTGGAACCAAACTTTTTTTGGTTTGTAACCCGTAAAGTACGTATCTCCATATTATTGTCTTATAATTGCAATTATTTTAGTTTTCAGTCCAGAATCGCTAAACTTATTATGTAAACTGCAAAAATATTTATGGTGTCTAACCAATAATACTAATTTTGTAATTCAAACAAGATAAATACCTGAAATTTAAAAATTAGTTTTTTTTTTTTATGCTAGGTTTTTGATACTCGACACGGGGTATTGTGTACTTAATAATTTAAACCTTGAAAATATATGGTCTCGCTTGAAAGGAAAAAAAGAAAGAATAACCAAAAAAACTATCAAAATAGAGCAATCCAAATTTCTACTAATAAAAAACTTACTACACGAAAAATAAAGCTAACATCCTGAAATATAAGAAAAGTTTATTTAAAGGAGATAGAAAATGCCACCGAACGCAATAAAGCTCGAGAACGCGTAAGGATTGCTACTAAGATGTCTTGTGATCCAGATTTAAGAAAATGAAATATGACAGAGCAAAACAGAGGTCAGGGATCAGGGGTATCGAGAAGGGAAAATTGAGACTGCCAAAAAAAAGAGCAAGGAACGGTATGATAACGATATAGATTACCGAAACAAACATAAGAAAAAGTTGCTACCAGAAAAATGGGTAGATACTGAGGTGACTAAAGCTATAATGAAAAAATTAAATTCTCTGCGAGGTTGTACCAAAGAACGCATAAGGACAAAGGGAAAAAATTACATTCAGAAATACAAGAAGATGGCAAAAATGCAGGCTGATCTTTGTAAATTGAGAAACATTTTACGCATGTTTTATCGAGATCACGAAAAGTATTCAAAAATTACAGATTAAAATTCTCTTTGAAAGAGCGGATGCTGTTGAAAAGTCGGCTAGAAATGCTTTGGCAAAGCTTCATAGCAATATCCAAAAGAAATGTTGTCAGCTTAATGAAAAGCTTCCAAGGTATGGACTGGCAAACTGTGGAACAGTTTATAGATACAATGGAAAATGTTCGACAACACAGTGAAAAAACAGAGGCGTACTTCTTAGAAAGTTCGTATATTAATTTTGGAAGGAGCAATTGCAGTTTATGTAGCAGCAATTAAAATATGAATACAAGCATACCTATCAACAGCGAAGGAATAGCAATGTTTTTCAATTATGGCGAAAACGAGCCTGTTAGGGTTATTAGTGTATGTTTTGTAAGACTAATGATTTAGAACAAATTCCTGGAACACCGACTCAAGAAAAAAGTATTTCTAACTGTGTTTTAAACAGTTCTTTTAGTTCTACTGAATATTTGGCAATGGCAAAAAATGCTCTGTGTAGTAGAACAAACTGTCTTGAAAAGTACGAGACAACTATTGAAAAATGCTCTGAATCTAGATCTGACAAGGAAATTATGATGGCTGGAGTCACCTATAACAATCTGAGTAAACATTCAAAACCAAAAATTGGGCAGCAGTTTACTTGGCAATGTCACCTTGATATCTGCAAGCTCTATCCGACGGATATTGAATTATGTCAAATTCTTTTTGATATCCTTGAAAATAATATAGCATTAAAATTTTCAACTGACAAGTGGTTAATTTCTACCTTGGTGGCTTGGATTATTGTGAAATCAATTACAGGGACACAAGAAAGCATGGGCATTCGTTATATACTGTAGCCCAAATGAGGGATGTCAGAGCTATTTGCGTTCTCTAAGGGCACTAACTCCACATTTTCCTGTCTTGACCTGTTTCATTAATAGCGTATATAAGGCAGTATCAAAATCTAAGATTATACAACATATTAATCTACTAAAAGTCGATGCCTCGTACAAGGAACTAAGTCATTATATAGAAAAAGTGTCAAGTAGACTCTGTCGTAATAATAGTCAAGACTTAAAACTACGGTGATAGCAATTTTAGAGTTTCTGTGGATGAAAATACAATAATAAAATTATTTGGTGAGAGCCTTGATAAGGTAGCTAACATCAGGGATGTATACCCCACAATGCATTGTGACAGTTGCGAGCAGATAAAGACAAAATACAATTGAAGAGTCTAAGATCCCTTTCAAATAAGAAAGGTTTTGATGTAATGATGGCCACGATTTTAGAACACCTACAACAGGACATACCCAAAGATGACAGAGAACAGCTAATTCATTGTACAGGTTGGAAAGAGGATCCGGGTTGCAGTGGTAGCTAGCAACCTAGTAAGAGACGATCACGTCCAATGTTAAGAAATATAAAAACCCATAGTTCCTAAAAAAAGGAGTCAGATCAAAACAAAAAGTACACCATTTGAACCGCCTTGTCAGAAACCCCTGTAAAGAAAACTTTCCGTCCCTGGCTTGAACAGGAAGGGAAATATATTGGCTTGAAAATCAAGAAAAGTGGCAGCTATTACAATATTCTGCCTAAACGGGATATTTTTTTTCTTTTTTTCTCTTTTCTTTGTTTCCAGAGATAGCTTGGCACTGGAACATCGTAGAGAGTTGTTCAGTAGCTCATTTTAAAAGGAATTAATTGGGTTAAAAATCTATAGTAACCAAAATAAATTATTTCTAAAAGAGACTAAATTTTTCCACCAAAAACTGCATTTTCGATGTCTTTTCACACTGCAGTCTTTCAAATATAATCGTATACCAGCGGTAAGATTTGAACCCAGGCCTCCGAAGAGACTGGTGGCTAACACCAGTGCCTTGGACCACTCGGCCAGGCTGCCTCTTATAATTTGGGTTGCAGCAGTAGCTAGCAACCTAGCAAGAGACGATCAGTCCTATGCTAAGAAATATAAAAACCCAAAACTCCTAAAAATAGAGTCAGATCAAAACAAAAGTACATCATTAGAACTACCTTGTCTGAAACCCTACTAGATAAATAATGATATAATAAAGAACGACCCCTTGCCTATACTAAATTTTATAAGCCACTTAATTATAGTATAGGATAGTAATTCAACAGATAGCTTGGCACTGGAACATCGTAGAGAGTTTGTTCAGTGGCTCATTTTAAAGGAAATTAATGGGGTGAAAAACGTTTTGTAATTAAAACAAATTATTTTTATTACATTAAGAAATTTTAGTTATAATTTCTTAAGAAATCATCATAATTTACATAAAGGACCGATATAGTTCATTATAAATGGTGTTTTTTCAATACGTTTTTATTTATATATAAAGGAATTATAATAAAGAACGACCTCTTGCCTATACTAAATTTTATACGTCACTTAATTTAGGTTAGTAATTCCACAGATAGCTTGGCACTGGAACATCGTAGAGAGTTGTTTAATGGCTCATTTTAAAGCAAATTAATGGGGTTAAAAACTTTTTGTAGTTATCCGGGTTGCAGCGGTAGCTAGCAACCTAGTAAGAGACGATCACGTCCAATGTTAAGAAATATAAAAACCCATAGCTCCTAAAAAAGGAGTCAGATCAAAACAAAAAGTACACCATTAGAACCGCCTTGTCCGAAACCCCTGTATAGGAAACTTTCTGTCCCTTGGCTTGAACAGCAAGGGAAATATATTGGCTTGAAAATCAAGAAAATTGACTTTAACCACGTTATTCTCCCCAAACGGGATATTTTTTTCTTTTTTTTTTTTCTTTTGTATCCAGAGATAGCTTGGCACTGGAACATCGTAGAGGGTTGTTCAATAGCTCATTTTAAAGGAAATTAATTGGGTTAAAAATCTATAGTAACTAAAATAAATTATTTCTAAAAGAGAATAAATTTTTCCAATAAAAAACTGTATTTTTGATGCAGTGACGTCATATTACATTAAAGGACGATCATTTGAATAACAGACCATTGCATACATTAAACTTTGTTTACATTAAAGAACAAACTTCCAGCCATTGTAGCTAAAATAAGATTATAATTAATGTTAAAGATTAATCATTGTCCGGGTTGCAGCGGTAGCTAGCAACCTAGTAAGAGACGATCACGTCCAATGTTAAGAAATATAAAAACCCATAGCTCCTAAAAAAGGAGTCAGATCAAAATTATAATAAAGATCGAACTCTTCCCTATACTAACTTGCATACGCAACTTCACTATAGTTAAGATTACATTCTAATAAAGAACGAACCCTTCCTATACTAAATTGCATACTTTGTATAATTATAGTTACTGATATAGTAATGATATGATTTATTGATAGCTGAATTACAAATTAAAAGAAAAGTACCCCGGGTGGCTTTGAACCACCAACCGTTCGGTTAAAGAGACAGATCGTGCTAGACACTTGGACTATAACGTCACTAATTAAAGTTGTAAAATTAACAATATGGTACAAAAAGGATCGATACAGTTCATTATAAATGGGCACTATGTAAGTTTCATCGAATATAGCTGAAACCTAGTAAAGAACAAGCCACGGCACATAGTAGGTAAAAGCTAAGATAGCAAAAGCATCGTCTCTTGCTATTCCAACTAAGAAAAAGCCATAGGCTTTTTCCTGTTTTGGTTGCAGTGATTGCTAGCAACCTTGTAAGAGATGGTCACGTCTAATGCTAATTTCAGTAAGGACCGAAGTCTATCTCATAGTAAATGATGCAACAGGGAAAAAAAAAGAGGTCTATTGTGTATATGACGTCATTATAATGATGAAACTATTCCTTGCTTATACTAGCTTGCATAGGCAACTTAACTATAGTTAAGACTACAGTATTTATATTATGATAAAGCAAAAAGTTTTCATCAAGTTTACTCTTACCCATCAAAAGCTACGATCCTGCAAAAAAATTTGCATTATTTTCGAAAAAAGGAAAAAATCAAAGAAAAAAAAAAAAAAAAAACAACTACCCCTAAAAGTCATTGAATCTTAATGAATTAAACAAAGGATCGTTATAGTTAAACTAAAGAACGAACTTTAGTCCATAGTAACTGAAGTTATATTATTACAGTAAAGAACGATCTCTGGCCCATAGTAACTGATATAAGGTGGTTTATATTATCCGGGGGTTTATTATAATAAAGGACGACCTCTTACCTATAGATATTTAATTGTAGTATAGGTTAGTAATTCAACAGATAGCATGGCACTGCAAACATTGTAGAGAGTTGTTCAATGTCTCATTTTGATCCGGGTTGCAGCGGTAGCTAGCAACCTAGTAAGAGACGATCACCTCCAATGTTAAGAAATATAAAACCCCCCAACTCCTCCCTAAAAAAAGAGTCAGATCAAAACAAAAAGTACACCATTAGAACCACCTTGTCCGAATCCTCTATAAAGAAAACTTACCGCCCTTTGGCTTGAATAACAAAGAAAATATATTGGCTTGAAAATCAAGAAAATAGACTTTTACCACGTTATTCTCCACAAACGGGATATTTTTTTCTTTTTTCTTTTTCTTTTCCACAGATAGCTTGGCACTGGAACATCGTAGAGGGTTGTTCAATAGCTCATTTTAAAGGAAATTAATTGGGTTAAAAATCTATAGTAACTAAAATAAATTATTTCTAAAAGAGAATAAATTTTTCCACCAAAAACTGCATTTTTGATGTCTTTTCACACTGCAGTCTTTCAAACATAATCGTATACCAGCGGTAAGATTTGAACCAACGCCTCCGAAGAGACTGGTGGCTAATTACATTAAAAGACGATCATTGGAATAACAAACAATTGCATACATTGGAATTAGTTAGCTACTTGATTGTTTGAGGTTCGTCTCTTACTATTTCAAAGAAGAAAGAGCCTTAGGCTTTTTCCTGTTTGTAATCAGTTTATTATCCGGGTTGCAGCGGTAGCTAGAAACTTACATAAAGGATCTATAATAAAGAACCACCTTTTGCCTATACTAAATTTTATACGCCACTTAATTATAGTATAGGTTAGTAATTCCACAGATAGCTTGGCAATGGAACATCGTAGAGAGTTGTTTAATGGTTTACATTAAAGAACGATCTTCAGTTTCGATCTTCTTCTCAGAAGAAGAAGAGTGCCGTGAATTAGAAGAAGAAAGTTGAGTTGGCTAAAATTAAAACAAAATGGTGTTAGCAGATCTAGGAAGAAAAAATCAGTTCAGCCTTGAAATCTCTCAATTCTGCAACAACAATCAGTAAAGAAGTATTAGATGGTTTATTGAAAGAAATAGCAACTGCCCTAATTGAAGCTGATGTTAATATTTGACAAGTTCTGCAACTCAGAGAAATGTCAAAAGTGCAATATCTTTTGATGATCAAGTTGCTGGTCTCAACAAGCAACGGATGATTCAAATGGGCGTTTTTAGGGAGTTGCTAAAGCTAGTTGATCCTGGTGTACCAGAATATAAACCAGCCAAGGAAAAGCAAA
This sequence comes from Artemia sinica, assembly GCA_027921565.1. Taxonomy (NCBI): domain Eukaryota; kingdom Metazoa; phylum Arthropoda; class Branchiopoda; order Anostraca; family Artemiidae; genus Artemia; species Artemia sinica. The sequence goes on along the minus strand of JAPEVW010000156.1, from coordinate 51,742 downwards.
CGTGATTATGTTTGTGGGTCTTCAAGGGTCAGGAAAGACAACAACGTGTACAAAACTCGCCTATTATTACATGAAACGAAACTGGAAGACTTTTTTGGTCTGTCCTGATACTTTCAGAGCCGGTGCCTATGACCAAATTAAGCAGAATGCTACAAAGGCTAAAATTCCGTTTTATGGTAGTTATACAGAGAGTGATCCAGTTGTAATTGCATCTGATGGTGTTGAAACCTTTAAAACAGAAGGATTTGAAATCATTATTGTTGACACAAGTGGTCGTCATAAGCAAGAGGATTCACTTTTTGAAGAAATGTTGCAAGTTTCAAATGCTGTAAAGCCAGATAATGTTATTTTTGTCATTGATGCCTCTATTGGCCAGGCATGTGAAGCTCAAGCTAAAGCGTTCAAACAAAAGGTGGATGTTGGTTCTGTGATCGGGGTTGCAGCGGTAGCTAGCAACCTAGTAAGAGACGATCACGTCCAATGTTAAGAAATATAAAAACCCATAGTTCCTAAAAAAGGAGTCAGATCAAATTCAAAAGTACACCATTAGAACGCCTTGTCCGAAACCCTGTATAGTAAACTTTCTGTCCCTTAGCTTGAACAGCAAGGGAAATATATTGCTTGAAAATCAAGAAAAGTGGCAGCTACTACAACATTCTGCCTAAACGGGATATTTTTTTCTTTTTTTTTTTTTCTTTTTTTCTTTTCCACAGATAGCTTGGCACTGGAACATCGTAAAGGGTTGTTCAATAGCGCATTTTAAAGGAAATTAATTGGGTTAAAAATCTATAGTAACTAAAATAAATTATTTCCAAAAGAGAATAAATTTTTCCACCAAAAACTGCATTTTTGATGTCTTTTCACACTGCAGTCTTTCAAACATAATCGTATACCAGCGGTAAGAATTGAACCCACGCCTCTGAAGAGACTGGTGGCTAACACCAGTGCCTTGGACCACTTGGCCAGGCTGCCTCTCATAAATAAATATATATGTGAATTTGGGTTGCAGCAGTAGCTAGCAACCTAGTAATAGACGATCAGTCCAATGCTAAGAAATATAAAAACCCAAAACTCCTAAAAATAGAGTCAGATCAAAACAAAAGTACATCATTAGAAATACCTTGTCTGAAACCCTACTAGATAAATAATGAACGTCATCATAGTTTTTTATATTAGAGCTATGACGTGAATAGAGTGACGTCATAATTAGTATATAAGGAAAGTCATTATAATAAAGAACGAATATTTTACCAATTATCTACTAATAATCATATATGACGTAATAAGTGACATGACGTAATATCTAAAACCTATTGTGTACTAATAACCATATATGACTTAATGAGCGACGTGACGTAAAAATTGAAAAAATTAATTTTTATTTTATTTTCCTTTTTAGTTCAGAATCGCTAAAGTTATAAACTGCAAAAATATATTTATGGTGTCTGAACAATAGTTTTAATCTTTTAATTTAGACTAGAAAAATACCTGAAAATTTAAAAATTAGTTTAATTTTTGTTAGGTTCTTGATACTTGATACGTGACATAAACATTCAACTAATGGTTACATAATGGTTTCAATCAAGCAAGCTACACGCAAGTTAAAAAAACAGTACTACCAAAAAAACAGAGGTAGTATCTTGAAAAGAGAAAAGCAAAGGTATTCAACCGACCAGGCGTATCGAGATGCGAAAATTGATAGTGACAAATCCGGGTTGCAGCGATAGCTAGCAACCTAGTAAGAGACGATCACGTCCAATGTTAAGAAATATAAAACCCATAGTTCCTAACAAAGGAGTCAGATCAAAACAAAAAGTACACCATTAGAACCGCCTTGTCCGAAACCCCTGTATAGGAAACTTTCTGTCCCTTGGCTTGAACAGCAAGGGAAATATATTGGCTTGAAAATCAAGAAAATTGACTTTAACCACGTTATTCTCCAAAACGGGACATTTTTTTTTCTTTTTTTTCTTTTTCTTTTCCACAGATAGCTTGGCACTGGAACATCGTAGAGGGTTGTTCAATAGCTCATTTTAAAGGAAATTAATTGGGTTAAAAATCTATAGTAACTAAAATAAATTATTTCTAAAAGAGAATAAATTTTTCCACCAAAAACTGCATTTTTGATGTCTTTTCACATTGCAGTCTTTCAAACATAATCGTATACCAGCGGTAAGATTTGAACCCACGCCTCCGAAGAGACTGGTGGCTAACACCAGTGTCTTGGACCACTCGGCCAGGCTGCCTCTCATAAATAAATATATATGTGACAATTTGGGTTGCAGCAGTAGCTAGCAACCTAGTAAGAGACGATCCGTCCCATGCTAAGAAATATAACAAAAGTCCTAAAAATAGAGTAAGATCAAAACAAAAGTACATCATTAGAACTACCTTGTCTGAAACCCTACTAGATAAATAATTATAATAAAGAACGACATCTAGCCAATGTTAACTGGAAAATAATCCGGGTTGCAGCGGTAGCTAGCAACCTAGTAAGAGACGATCACCTCCAATGTAAGAAATATAAAACCCCAACTGCTAAAAAAGAGTCAGATCAAAACAAAAAGTACACCATTAGAACCGCCTTGTCCGAAACCTCTATAAAGGAAACTTACCGCCCTTTGGCTTGAATAACAAAGAAAATATATTGGCTTGAAAATCAAGAAAATTGACTTTTTACCACGCTATTCTCCACAAACGAGATATTTTTTTCTTTCCGCTTGATTTTCCTCCTCAGCTAGCTGGGCACTGGAAAATCATAGAGAGCTGTATAATTGCTCATTTTAAAGGAAATTGCAACATCTAGTGCTTTTGTAATTAAAAATAAAATACTTTTTTAAAGCAGAATCAATTTTGTCAAAAAAATTGCATTTTTGATGTATTTTCATACTGCAGTGTTTTCAAGATATTTGAATTTTTAAGCAATCAAACAGTTCATGGTAATGAACTCTATAGTAACAATAGCTACTTGTCTCAATAGTAACCGAAACTCCTGGAACCAAAATTTTCTTTTTGGCTTAATCGCTAAAATTATTATGTAAACTGCAAAAATATTTATGATGCCTAATCAGTAATAGTAATTTCTTAATTTAAACAACAAAAATACATGAAAATTTTATAATTAGTTTTACTTTTTGTCTCCTGGAAGAAAAATTTTTTTCATCTCAGTTCAAAGTTATTATTGTATCCTGGAACCAAACTTTTTTTGGTTTGTAACCCGTAAAGTACGTATCTCTCCATATTATTGTCTTATAATTGCAATTATTTTAGTTTTCAGTCCAGAATCGCTAAACTTATTATGTAAACTGCAAAAATATTTATGGTGTCTAACCAATAATACTATGTTTGTAATTGAAACAAGATAAATACCTGAAATTTTAAAAATTAGTTTTTTTTATGCTAGGTTTTAGATACTCGACACGGGGTATTGTGTACTTAATAATTTTAAACCTTGAAAAAACATGATCTCGCTTGAAAGGGAAAAAAGAAAGAATAACCAAAAAAAATATCAAAATAGAGCAATCCAAATTTCTACTAATAAGAAACTTTACTACACAAAAAATAAAGCTAACATCCTGAAATATAAGAAAAGATTATTTAAAAGAGAAAAAAATGCCACCGAACGCAATAAAGCTCGAGAACGCGTAAGAATTGCTATTAAGATGTCTTGTGATCCAGAATTTAAGAAAAACGAAATATGACAGAGCAAAAACAGAGGTATGTTACGGATCAGGGGTATCGAGAAGGGAAAATTGAGACAGCCAAACAAAAGAGCAAGGAACGGTATGATAACGATATAGATTACCGAAACAAACATAAGAAAAAAGTTGCTACCAGAATAATGGGTAGTCCGGGTTGCAGCGGTAGCTAGCAACCTAGTAAGAGACGATCACGTCCAATGTTAAGAAATATAAAAACCCATAGCTCCTAAAAAAGGAGTCAGATCAAAACAAAAAGTACACCATTAGAACCGCCTTGTCCGAAACCCCTGTATAGGAAACTTTCTGTCCCTTGGCTTGAACAGCAAGGGAAATATATTGGCTTGAAAATCAAGAAAATTGACTTTAAACCACGTTATTCTCCCCAAAAGGGATATTTTTTTCTTTTTTTTTGTATCCAGAGATAGCTTGGCACTGGAAACATCGTAGAGGGTTGTTCAATAACTCATTTTAAAGGAAATTAATTGGGTTAAAAATCTATAGTAACTAAAATAAATTATTTCTAAAAGAGAATAAATTTTTCCAATAAAAACTGTATTTTTGATGCAGTGACGTCATAAGTACTATATAAGATCATCATAGTTTTATATTAGAGCTATGACGTGAATATAACAGTAAGGACCAAAGATTATATCATAGTAACTGATGCAATAGTTTATAATAAAGAACAACCTCTTGTCTATACTATATTTTATACGCCACTAAATTAAAGTATATGTTAGCAATTCTATAGATATCTTGGCACTGGAACATCGTATAGAGTTGTTCTATATGACTCATTTTAAAGGAAATTGATGGGGTTTAAAAATGTTCCGTAATTAAAAAGAAATTATTTTTAAAATAGAATCATTTTTTTACCAAAAACTGAAAAATTTTTGCTAATTTACTATAAAGAACGAGCTCTTGCCTATAATAAATCCGGGCTGCAACGGTAGCTAGCAACCTAGTAAGAGATGATCACGTCGAATTACATAAAGGACCGATATAGTTCATCATAAATGGTGTTTGTCAATACGGTCTTTTTATATGATTATCCATTATCCGGGTTGCAGCGGTAGCTAGCAACCTAGTAAGAGACGATCACGTCCAATGTTAAGAAATATAAAAACCCATAGTTCCTAACAAAGGAGTCAGATCAAAACAAAAAAGTACACCATTAGAACCGCCTTGTCCGAAACCCCTGTATAGGAAACTTTCTGTCCCTTGGCTTGAACAGCAAGGGAAATATATTGGCTTGAAAATCAAAGAAAATTGACTTTAACCACGTTATTCTCCCCAAACGGGATATTTTTTATAATAAAAAACGATCTCTTTTCTTTGCTAAATTTTATAGGCCACTTAACTACAGTTACATTAAAACACGATCATTGGGATGACATTTTCTGGGCTGAAGCGTTGGCTAGCAACCTCCGGGTTGCAGTGGTAGCTAACAACCTAGTAAGAGACGATCAAGTCCAATGTTAAGAAATATAAAAACTCATAGCTCCTAAAAAAGTATAATAAAGAACGACTTCTTTCCTGTATTAATTTTATATTAAAGTTGTTACATTTAGCTAGGAGTTATATTAATTACATTAAATAACAAACTATAGCCTGTAGTAATTGAAATACAAAGCCCCACCATTAGACTAGTATGAAGGATGGGTCTAGCTGATTTAGAATTAAAGTCCTACAAAATATAATAACTATAGATTGTTGTCAGGAGCATGCATACATTCAGAGTAAAAAAAGTATGAACCTAGTCCGTTAAATAAACTAAATTGTAACATACTAGCATAAATTTCTTATGATTGTACCTAAATCTCAAACAATTCGTTACAGTAAGGACCGAAGTCTCTCTCTCACTGTAACTGATGCAAGAGGAAAAGAAAAAGAGGTCTCTGGTATATATGACGTCATACAAGGTTACTTTTTTTTCACAAAGTATTCTTAGAGATAAAACTATGACGCCAGTAGTCTACTGGTGTCATTAGTTTTTGTCTCAGAGACAAGGTATTTTATTTATTTTCTTATTCATTTCATACATTGATTGAATATACTATGATATTACCTTGTGACAGCGTAGTGGATAAAGCCACGCTTGGAAACATCTGGGAATGAGTTAAATCCTGCCTGTAGCAAATAATCTTTCTTAATTTATTCAACATATTCTTCAATGTGGGATTTCATCAAAGTTTACATAATTGTGTACTTTTCGAGAGTACATTCTTTGACAGTGTTTGTTCTGATCATACAGTTCGTTGTAACGAACTGTATAGAGTAAAAGGGACCAGGCTCAATAGTAATCGAGACTCTAAAAAAAACAGAATTTTGATACCAATAGATACATAAAAAGAATTAAATTTTTATGCTGATTTTAAATACCTAAGTTTTGTCAAGTTTAGTTTTACCCATCAAAATTTACGAACCTGAGAAAATTTGACTTATTTTCAAAAAAAAGATTCAGCGTATCAGAGGACGTTACTGTAGAGGTTTCAAGCTCTTATCTGCAAAATGTGGAATTTTTGTATTTTTTTTGACAGAAGAAAGATCAAGGATGCGTGTTTGTTTGCTTTGTTTGTTTTTTTTCTTTTCTCCAGTTCATTACAAGCTCTATTGAACGCAGAATAAATTTACATTCGTCGTTACGTATTCTTGCGCAATCCTCCCGTACGGACTTGTCATAACAACTAAGACAGGACACATGTTTCAATAGTTTAATTCAATTTTTAGATAAAAAAAACAACTCAAGAAGGACTAAAAAAGGAGAATTTTTTAATGAGAACACGATAATTGCAAAGTACAAGATAAACCATGCGGAAACACATGCATATCATATCATAGTTTTAACCGCAATACATAGGCGAATTATGTCCCGGTTAATGACGCTATAAGCTCTAGTAGTGAAGCTTGTTGACGCAAAATTATTTCATCAACTAGAGGCTAAATAAGAAAAATAAATAATTATAAAGGTTTCAAAATGGTCAAGGAAATAATTCATATTCATACGTATCTTACACAAACATATATATACGTATATATATATACTATATATATATATATATATATATATACATAATATATATATATATATATATATATATATATATATATATATATATATATATATATATATAGATATATATATATATAATATATATATATATATGTGTATATATATATATATATATATATATATAATATATATATATATATATAATATATATATATATATATATATATATATATATATATATATATATATATATATATTATATATATATATATAGATATATATATATATATATATATATATATATATATATATATATATAATATATATTGTAGTGTAAACACCCAAAGATGTTTATTCAGAAACATGCTCGTAAATTACCATTAACATGAGTTTTTACTAAAACCGAGATTTAGCTAGCACTAGTTTAAAGAAATCAATTTTCCATACAATTTCCAGAATGGTTCAAAAATTCTAATTGGCTCAAATTGACGCTAGCTAAACGTCGGCATTAGTAAAATCACATTGTTATAGGCCTTAAAGCGTTACTACTTTTTGGACTTAAACCAACCTGCCAATCGATTTAAACTTCTTCGTAAGGATTTACACATCTTCGGGCATTTACATTACGGCCCCCTTTTCAGTTCCAATTTCAGTCACAGCCCTCTTAGGTCTGTTTTAAGAGAACGGTTTGCGATTTATATATTATTTTCATTGATCGCTACACTAAGCACGAAACAAGATCTAAGCAGAAAAAGGCCTAAATATAGCCTATTAATATACAAGATGTCCTATGTGCCTATGTACATGTCAGTAACTTCATAAAAAAAAGAAGCCAGACCCCATAAGTTAAAATTAAAAAATTCCGTAAAAGCAATCTTGACACATTGAGAAAAGGGTCAGACAATTTAAAACATAACAATTAAACAATACTTACAGTTAACTGAGATACATGGGAGACTTTTTCCAGTGTCCAGAAGCAATGTCATTTGAATTTGATGCATCAACCATCTGGTATTAGAAAGATCTAGAAGGGATTTTTATTGTTTTTTTGGATGACATAAAAAAAAGATGTCTCAAGGCTAATCAAAATTTACAAATAAGAGTGGTGCTATCTGTCCCCTTCCTCCCTTTCAAAACCTCTACACAACTTCAAAAGTAGATCCTCATAATAATAATGATTACTGAAAACAACTAATCAAAATAGACTCCTTGTATAATGATATTTATTCCTGTAAATTTCAACGATATTTGATGTATTAATGATGGTTTCTAGGCTGATGATGTTTTCGGTCAATACTGCAGGATATTCTAAACCATATATTTTACTTATATCTTGGAATATGGGTAGAACACACCAAAATCCATTTTTTTTCTTCATTCATACTGCTCAATTTATATGCAGGGGACTTACCCGGGGATATCTGCCGGTGGGATCTTCAGGCAGGACTGGCCATAAGTTCGTGGCCATTATAATAAAGAACGACCTCTTGCCTATACTAAATTATATAGGCCACTTAACTATAGTATAGGTTAGTAAATCACTGAAATAACAAACCATTTCCATACATTGGACTTAGTTAGCTACTTGATTGTTTGAGTTTCGTCTCTTACTATTTAAAAGAAGAAAAAGCCGTAGGCTTTTTCCTGTTTGTATTTATAGTTAAAAAACGAACTCAAGTCCAAAGAAACTGAACCCTGTGGTTCATTCATATTATCTTCATTATTTTAGCTAGAATGTAAATAAACAAGTTTCTTTTTTAAATTTTTTACATTAAAAAACGAACTGTAGCTCATGGTAACTGAAGTATTAGAAGGAATCATTATATAGATTACATAAAGGAACGATATTTAAGATGTAGAGATGGCTAACACCTGGCTAAGAAAAAAGAAAAGCAAAAAGGTATACATTCGACCAGGCGTATGGAGATGTTAAAATTGAGAGAGAGCCAGACAAAAATTCACTATAAAAAAGCGACTTTGATTAAAATTGAATAATATATGAAATGCAAAAAACACATATAATTTTTTTTCCGGGTTTTAGCGGTAGCTACCAACCTAGTAAGAGACAATCACACCCCATAGCCAAAAAGTAGAATAGCTCATAACTCCTAAGACGAGAATCAGATCAAACAAGGAAGTACATTGTTGGAACTGGATTATCAAATACCCCTATATAGGAAACTAACTGTCCCTTAGCTAGAAAAACAAGAAAATATATTGGTTTGAAAATCAAGAAAAGTGGCTAAAACCACGATTTTGTATCTACAACAGGTTTGTTTTTTTTCGTTTTTTGAGTGTAGCTGTCGGGGCACTGGAAAATCATAAAAGCTATTTAAATACCATAAATATTTTTGCAGTTTACATAATCACTCTAGTGATCCTGAACTTAGAATTGAAATAAAATAAAAATACATTGTCTAGAGATAAATGTGTATAAATATCGCATTCACTTATTACGTCATATATGGTAATAACCTATATAGGACTATAATGTCATTTATCAAGATTGTACATGAATTTTTTTGTAAATTTGATCTTATTGAAAAAAAGATTTTTTATTTTTAATTACAAAAGGCACAAGATGTAGCAATTTTATTTAAAATGAGCCATTATAAAGCTCTTTGTGATTTTCCAGTGCCCAGCTAGCTGAGGAGGAAAATCAATCGGAAAGGAAAAAAGATGCAGATGCCTTATGTGGAGACTATCGTGGTTACAGCTAATTATCTTGATTTTTCAAGCCAATATATTTTCTTTGTCATTAAAGCCAAGGGACAGTAAGTTTACTATATAGAGACTTTGGACAAGGCGGTTCTAATAGTGTACTTTTTGTTTTGATCTGATACTATTTTCAGGAGTTTTGGGTAACGTTATGACAGTGAGAGTGATCCGGGTTGCAGCGGTAGCTAGCAACCTAGTAAGAGACGATCACGTCCAATGTTAAGAAATATAAAAACCCATAGTTTCTAACAAAGGAGTCAGATCAAATTCAAAAGTACACCATTAGAACCGCCTTGTCCGAAACCCCTGTATAGGAAACTTTCTGTCCTTGGCTTGAAACATCAAGGGAAATATATTGGCTTGAAAATCAAGAAAAGTGGCAGCTATTACAACATTCTGCCTAAACGGGATATTTTTTTTTTTTTTTTACAGTAAAGAACGATCTCTCGCCTATAGTAACTTATATATGGTGGTTCCAGGGATAGTTATACACAGGGTTATACAAACACCGATATAGCTCATCATAAATAGTGTTTGTCAATTATTACATTAAAAGAGGAGAATTGGAATAAAAAATTATTGCATACATTGGACTTAGTTCGGTACATGATCGTTTGAGGTTCGGCTCTTACTATTTCATAGAAGAAAAGCCGTAGGCTTTTTGTTTGTAATATTTTCCTGTGTGTCCGGGTTGCATAAGTAGCTAGCAACCTAGTAAGAGACGATCATGTCCAATGATAAGAAATATAAAAACCCATAACTCCTAAGAAAAATTACATTAAAGAACGAACTGTAGTCCATAGTAATCCAAGTTGCAGCGGTAGCTAGAAACCAAGTAAGAGATGATCACGTCCTATAGTAAAAAAACAAAATAGCCCATAGCCCCTAAAACTAGAGTTAGATAAAAAAAAAGAAGTACACTATTAGAACCACCTTTTCTAATACCCCTATATTGGAAACTAACTGACCCTTGGCTTGAAAAATAAAAGAAAATATATTGGTTTGAAAATCAAGATAAGCGTCTGAACCCACGACATTCCACATCGACAGCAGGTTTGTTTTTCTTGTTATTTTTTGCCTCAGCTAGCTCGGCACTGGAAAAATCATAGAGAGCTGTTTAGTTGCTTATTTTAAAGGAAATTGATGTATTTAATCACAACTGTTGGAACGAACTGTTGCCCAGTAACTGAAGTAATTTAAGGAATCATTAAATAGATGATTATTTTAATTATATTCCTTGACAAATCATCATAAGTAAAAATTTTCCATACCGGGAATTGAACTCAAGCAACTGGGTGAAAGCCAACTATCCTAACCAATAGACCATGTAGAATAATTAGAATGGTTTCACAAGTAAGAAAGAGGAAAATTAAGAATAAGAAAAGGTATCAAAGTCGAGCTATACAGCTTGCTGGCAAAAGCAAAGAGAAGTATGAGAAAAACAAGGATGTTATCAAACTGATTGCCAAAAACCGATATAAGCAGGATGAGAAAGCAGCAGCTCTAAAAACGTCGTTTTTTAATCAAACAGTTCTTGATAACGAACTGTATAGTAAGAGCGACTCGTCTCAATAGTAACCGACACTCTAAAAAAACGGGATTTTAATATCGATAGATACATCAAAATAATTGGATTTTTTATTGTAATTTTAATTTATGCTAGGATTAATCTTTACTTGTCCTTAGGTCATTTTCCCAAAATAAATTGCCACCAAGCTCTAAGGTAAGGTTAAATATGTACCTTGCCTTAATCAAACCCACAAAATGCAACACCAAAGTCAACCATATTAATTTGTTAACGTTAAATATTAAAAATTACGCTGTTGAGCTCAATCAACAGGAGACTTGCTTAAAGGAAAAATAAAACTAAAACCTCAAAGATAAGAAAACCAGTGTGACATAAATCAAATAATGTCATTTGGGGTCGCATCCGTGTTAATCTTTGTAAGAAATAATGTAACTAGCAATTTTTTTATTTTTACTAAGGGCTTTGGTTCGTTCTTTATTAGGTTGCAGCTACCCCTTCAACTATGATTGTTGTAACCTTTGATTATGACGTCCACCCATCATTTTGTTTGCAAAATCATGATGTGTTTGATAGTATCTTATTGGCTTACAGTTGCCATAGCTTAATGGTAACGAGACAATTCCTAAAACATAAAGGATTTATGTCTATTTTTGGTTTCAAGCCTGTCTACGGTAACGTTAAATTATCGATTTTTCCGGGTGATCTTCGTAATACATTGTTGTATATTTATAGCCTCCAATTTTTACTTTGACAATTAAGTCTTTCTTAGGGATGTCTGAGATCCGACTAAGGTGAATATCCAATATTTGAATTTTTAAATCCATTTTATGTAAAAAGTTTCCCGAACGACGGACCTGAAAAATACCCCAAACTGATAGCTTCTTTATAAATTTTTGATGCATGAATCATGGGAAAAACCAATTTTGCCCATTAATCCTTCGAAATGGATCACTTTTATACTCATCATCCGTTAAGTTCATTAGAACTGTTGCAGAAAAAACCAGCAGTACGTACAAACTAAGATAAAGCTAAATCGGCCAAAATTATCTTAAAGAAAGTATTTTAGGTAAAAGTGATGGTACTAAAATTAGCCGATTTGCAATATTCAGGAGCGGCTACGGGTGTTAAGTTAAAACCTACAGGGAACTTTGAACTAAATCAAAAGACACTATGCGCGTCTAGATTGTCAAAATGGCAAATATGCAATACGTCTAAGGTTATTAAATTGAAACCTCAGGGAATATAGAGCGAGATGTCGAAGCAAATCATGTTTATGCAAGTTGGGGTAAGGGTGCATCTACAGTATATCAGGAATGACTAGAGGTACTAAGATGATATTTTCTGGGAATGTTAATGGAGATTGTTAGTAACGATGGTGGATTCAGTGAAGATGTGAGATTGCTAATCAAATAAAAGAATATCATATAATACACATATGAATATTAATTAAGGGCAGTGAGTTGAAACCTTCAGGGAACTTCGAACTAAATAATATCAGTCAAGGATATAGCTTTTGCATCAGAAGAAATTTTTAATTCAGTAATTACATTAAAAGACGGTCATTGGAATAACAAATCATTGTATACATTCGATTTAGTTATCTACTTGATTGTTTGAAGTTCATCTCTTTCTATTTCAAAGAATCCGGGTTGCAGCGGTAGCTAGCAACCTAGTAAAGAGACGATCACGTCCAATGTTAGAAAAAAATAAAACCCATTACATGAAAAGACGATCATTGGAATACCAAACCATTGCATACATTGGACTTAGTTAGCTACTTGATTGTTTGAGGTTAGTCTCTTACTATTTCAGAGAAGAAAAAGCCGTAGCTTTTTCCAGTTTGTAATCATATAGCATAGAACGAACCCAGTTTGTAACTGACGTCATTACATAAAAGCTCGATTTAGTTAATTAAAACTGTTAAAACAGTTCGTGGTAACAAACTGTATACTAAGAGCGACTCGTCTCAATAGCAACCGAAATCAAACAGTTCGTGGTAACGAAAGGTATAGTTACATGAAAAGACGATCATTGGAATAACAAACCATTGCATACATTGGACTTAGATAGCTACTTGATTGTCTGAGGTTTGTCTCTTACTATTTCAGAGAAGATCCGGGGTTGCAGCGGTAGCTAGCAACCTAGTAAGAGACGTCCGGGTTGCAGCGGTAGCTAGCAACCTAGTAAGAGACGATCACGTCCAATGTTTAAGAAATATAAAAACCCATAGTTCCTAACAAAGGAGTCAGATCAAAACAAAAAGTACACCATTAGAACCGCCTTGTCCGAAACCCCTGTATAGGAAACTTTCTGTCCCTTGGCTTGAACAGCAAGGGAAATATATTGGCTTGAAAATCAAGAAAATTGACTTTAACCACGTTATTCTGCACAAACGGGATATTTTTTTCTTTTTTCTTTTGTATCCAGAGATAGCTTGGCACTGGAACATCGTAGAGGGTTGTTCAATAGCTCATTTTAAAGTAAATTAATTGGGTTAAAAACCTTTTGTAACTAAAATAAATTATTTCTAAAAGAGAATAAATTTTTTCCACCAAAAACTGCATTTTCGATGTCTTTTCACACTGCAGTCTTTCAAACATAATCGTATACCAGCGGTAAGATTTGAACCTAGGCCTCCGAAGAGACTGGTGGCTAACACCAGTGCCTTGGACCACTCGGCCAGGCTGCCTCTCATAAAATAAATATATATGTGAATCTGGGTTGCGGCAGTAGCTAGCAATCTAGTAAGAGACGATCAGTCCAATGCTATGAAATATAACAAAACTCCTAAAAATAGAGTCAGATCAAAACAAAAGTACATCATTAGAATTACCTTGTCTGAAACCCTACTAGATAAATATTGAATGTCATCATAGTTTTATATTAGAGCTATGACGTGAATAGAAAAACACGAAAATTTATTGTTGTTTCTGAAGACGTCATGAAATAATATCATTGCTCTATGACGTCAACAAAATCATTACGCTGTGACGTCATAATTACTACTTAAGAACTACAAAGATGAAAATGTTCTCATTCATAATTACATAATGGTTTCAATCAAGCAAGCTATATACAACGCAAGTTGAAAAAACAGTACTACACAAACAACAGAGATAGTAACTTGAAAAGAAAAAAGCAAAGGTATTCAACCGACCAGGCGTATCGAGAAGTAATAATTGAGAGAGCAAAACAAACAGCAAGATGTGTTATCACAATGATGAAGATTATAGACATGCAAAAATTGAGACAGCCAAACAAAAGATCAAGGAGAGTTATCACAATGATGAAGATTACTGCATCAAATATGAGAAAACCAAAAGCAAAGGTATTCAAACCGTCCCAGGTGTATCGAGAAGCAAAATTGAGACAGCCAAACAAAAGATCAAGGAGCGTTACTGGGTGACAAAATCTATAATGAAAAAATTAAATTCTCTGCGAGGTTGTACCGAAGAACGCATAAGGACAGAGGGAAAATTACATTCAGAAATACAAGAAGATGGCAAAAAATGCAGGCTGATCTTTGTAAATTGAGAAACATTTTACGCATGTTTTATCGGAATCACGAAAAGTATTCAAAATTACAGCTTAAAATTCTTTTTTGAAAGAGCGGATGCTGTTGAAAAGTCGGCTAGAAATTCTTTGGCAAAGCTTCATAGTAATATCCAAAAGAAATGTTTGTCAGTTTTAACGAAAAGCTTCCAAGGTATGGATTGGCAACTGTGGAACAGTTTATAGATGCAATGGAAAATGTTCGACAACACAGTGATATACGGAGGCGTACTTCTTAGAAAATTCGTATATTAATTTTGGAAGGAGCAATTGCAGTTTATGTAGCAGCAATAAAAATATATATACAAGCATACCTATCACAGCGAAGGAAAAGCAATGTTTTTCAATTATGGCGAAAACGAGCCTGTTTAGGGTTATTAGTAAATGTGTTTGTAAGACTAATGATTTAGAACAAGTTCCTGGAACACCGACTCAAGAAAAAAGCATTTCTAACTGTGTTTTAAACAGTTCGTTTAGTTCTACTGAATATTTGGCAAAAAATTCTCTGTGTAGTAGAGACAAACTGTCCTGAAAAGTACGAGACAACTACTGAAAAATGCTCTAGAACTAGATCTGACAAGGAAATTATGATGGCTGAAGTCACCTATAACAATCCGAGTAAACATTCAAAACCAAAAATTGGGCAGCAGGTTACTTGGCAATGTCACCCTGATATCTGCAAGCTCTATCCGATGGATATTGAATTATGTCAAATTCTTTTTGATATCCTTGAAAATAATATAGCATTAAAATTTTTCAACTGACAAAGTGGTTAATTTCTACCTTGGCGGCTTGGATTATTGTGAAATCAAATTACAGGGACACAAGAAAGCATGGGCATTCGTTATACTGTAGCCCAAATGAGGGATGTCAGAGCTATTTGCGTTCTCTAAGGGCACTAGCTCCACATTTTCCTGTCTTGAACTGTTTCATTAATAGCGTATATAAGGCAGTATCAAAATGTAAGATTATACAACATATTAATCTACTACCAAGGAACCTAAAAGTCGAGGGTTCGTACAAGGAACTAAGTCATTACATAGAAGAAGTGTCAAGTAGACTCTGTCGTAATAATAGTCAAGACTTCATTTACGGTGATAGCAATATTAGAGTTTTCTGTGGATGAAAATACAATAATAAAATTATTTGGTGAGAGCCTTGATAAGGTAGCTAACATCAGGGATGTATACCCCACAATGCATTGTGACAGTTGTGAGCAGATAAAGACAAAATACCAATTGAAGAGTCTAAGATCCCTTTCAAATAGGAAAGGTTTTGATGTAATGATGGCCACGATTTTAGAACACCTACAACAGGACATACCCAAAGATGACAGAGAACAACTAATTCAATGTACAGGTTGGAAAGAGGATGTCATAGATTCATTCTTTGTCTGTGATTACTGTGCTGGGAAAATGTTGAAAAGTCAGGAGAATGTCCGATCAGTATTAAATAACCTTCATATAGACTGTACACCCGGATGTATAAAGTGTTTAAATAATTTTGAAATGGCAATGATTCGATTTGTTATGCCTTGTCTTACGATCGTCAGATTAGGGCAAGTAACTGCATTGAAGAGACCTAGAACAGAACTTGTTGACGCTCTTAAGGGAGAATAGTATATCTACCTGTTGATGTGCAAGCAAATGCAGATATTCAGCCTGAAAAACTTCTTAACATTGATAGTTTTGTAGTCATTGTCAATGGTCAGCCTACTTACAACAAGAATGTTTGGACTGCACTAATAGATCTGAGAAAAGTCCATGAAGCACTGTTGTGGTTAAGAGAGAACAACAGTCTCTATAAAACAATACATGCATACACCCTAGAAGATTTAAATAAAATACTTGAAGCACGTCTTGCTGAAAAAGCGGTTGGTGTTGATAATTTACCTGAAATACCGGAAGCTGCAATCCTTCAGAAACTGACAGAAAGCGCAAAATCTACATTGGTTGAACATTTTTCTGTCCAGCCTCTCAATTCAGCGGTACCAAAAGACTTCATTGAAGATTTTAAGCAGATGAAAGATCTTGGTACTGACCAATTTCAAATCAAGAAACTAAAAGGTGAGAGCGAAGACTTATTTCAGGAAGAACTTGATCTAAAAGTGTTTCCAAATCTTTTCCCGAAAGGCAAATATGGCTTGCGTGACAAGGCAAGACCATTTCGGATTAGGAATGCAGAATATTTTAAATCAAGGCTTCTTAGCAGACATACTAAGTTTCGTCTTGACAAACAGTTTCTTTTTCACAGCTTCCAATTGCAAGAATTCTCTTACATGTGTAATAGCGTCGGTCATATGTTGCGGACTGTGAAACCAAATCAAAATGCTCGTCAATTTATAGACAGGCTTCATTCCCGTGATGGAGAGATGGAAGCAACTTTGTTTTCTGTTCAATCAAAAATCAGAGGATCTCAGCAGTATTTTCAATCTCTTTCCTATAAAGTAAAGTCAATGATTGAGCAATTGGGTCCACCGACTTTGTTTCTGACAGTTTCATGTGCTGAGTGGTACTCTCCTGAATTTATTGAATATTTACGGACTGTCCATAAGAACTTACCTGGTGTGGCAAAAATGACCCCAGCAGAGTTGACGTGTCTAGATCCAATTGCAGTTTCCATGCACTTTGACAAAAAATGGACACCTATATTTAATGAGCTAATTTGTTCAAAGACAAATCCTTTGTTTGGTAAAATTAAGGATCATTTCTGGCGTATCGAGTATCAGAAACGAGGTGCGCCTCATGTACACTGTGTGTTGTGGATTGAAGATGCTCCTATTATTGGGAAATCAACAGCGTCTGAAGTGATTCAGTATATCAATAGTATTATAACTTGTGAAATACCAAATAGATTGACTAGTCCAACTCTTCACAAACTGGTCAAAGACCATCAAGTGCACCGCTGTAATAAATACTGTCAAAGAAAGTATAAGAGAAAAAGAGGAAGATGGGTTACGTATTGTAAGTTTGGCTTTCCTCGTCCTACAAAGGAACGAACAGAATTATATGACATCCTTGACTGCTTGGCTCATGGTACAAACCGTAAAAAGCCAAGAAAAAGAATATATCATCTGCTTCGAAGAGATGACGAGCGTTATATAAATGACTATTCTCCTGCGTCACTTATTGCTAATCAAGCAAACATTGATGTTCAATATATTGGCCATTTGGTCTCTAAATTACCGTATTACATTACCGATTACATGACAAAAGCAGAGAGTGTCGAAATAGAAGCAATGTGGGAGGAAGTAAATAATGCATGCAAAAAGTCTTGGTCAACGAACTATGTCCTACTTGTTGAAGTCCATAAAAAACCCGTCAAGTTGGAGCAGTTGAAGCTGCTGATAGGCTTCTTGGTACTAAATTGTATAGTATTTCTAGGCAATTTAGATATATTGACCTTGCGAAAAAGAGCGAGGTAAAGAGGACACTGAGAAGGTATGAGGAGCTTGAAAAGCTTGCTAAAAACGATCCACAGAGTAGTGATCTGTACATTGCCCACTGGGTTATTGATATATACCCTAAAAGACCGGAACATACGGAAAATATCAGTCTTTTTCAGTTATTGTCTTGGTATGAACGGGAGCGTAATGGTACTGATGATAATATGATGTTAACTGACGGTCCTTCTACCTCAGAAAAAGGCTTTTTTAAACCGTATATCATACAGCACAGAAAGGTAAACCCATTTGAAACTGACGAGAAGAAAAATGCTTATTATGGAGATCTTTTAAATTGTTTAAACCTTGGAGAAATGAAAATGAACTAGTAGTCAGTGGAAATAGCAACTACGAAACCTACTGTGTTGAAAGTGTAAACTATCCCGACATGGTAGCTTACCATGAAAAATTTGTTGTTAAGAGGAAAAAGCGATATAGAATTTGAAGAAAGGGTCCGAGAACGTGCAAAAGAAATTCTGAAGGCAGAAAATATTGATGAAAACATTGAAGATGACCCAGAAAATGCAATTCAGGGAGGAGTCATTGACAGAGCAGCAGATGCTATGGAGGATTTGTTAGACACAAACAAACAGATTTTAAATGGTGACACGAAGAATGGTTGAAAAATGATTATGAGTCGCTCAATATTGATCAAAAAGAGAGTTGTTGACAAAATTTTAGACTCAGTTACCAAGCGCAATGGTGCAACATCTTTGAAGTTGATTGTATCTGGATGTGGGGGTACAGGAAAATCTAGGGTTATCAGTGTCGTGAGAAGACTACTTTGCAACAAGTTCAAGAATGAAGATTGTCCCGTTGTAGTTATGGCACCTACTGGTATTGCTGCACATAGCATAAATGGTTTAACAATACATAGTTGTTTAAGTTTAGCTATTGATCAGGAAAACACCACAAAATACACACCTCTCTCCACTGAAAAATGTCTTACTTTGAGAAAGACACTTAAGGAGACAAGACTTTTTATTATTGATGAAATTAGTATGGTTTCGTCTCTTCTTTTAACCTACATTCATTTAAGACTATCAGAAATATTGGCAGTTGATTTGCCAATGGGTAATGCTAACTGCGTATTTTTGGGAGATTTCCTTCAATTAAGACCAGTAAGTGGTAATCCTCCTTATATGCCTCTCACACGACTAGAAGTAAAAAACAGGATCGGATCAGTTGGTACTTTTAACCTCTGGCATCTATTTGAGTATGAGGAACTAAGCATAAATGTGAGACAAAAGATGGATAAGAGTTATGCTAATACACTTGCTGAAATTAGACAAGGGTTTTGCACTGGTGAAAATTTGAATAGTCTTTACAAGAGAAAATTGGGAACTCCTACAGAGCTTCAAATGACGAAATAATAGATCTTTACTCAAAATTGTGTGAAGAGGGAAATAGACCTGTCATTCTTATGCCCACCAATGAAAATTGTATGGTATTAGTTAACGATTTACTTCTTACAAAAAGCTGCTCAGACTACGTTAAACTTTCTGCAGTTGATCGACTCTCTTCAGTTGTTGACGACAAACGAATCGAACAGAAAGCAGCAAACACTGTTTTAAACTTTGGCAACGACAAAAAAAGAACAGCCGGTTCTTTCATGAGCTTGTTACTTGCAGTAGGTGCACGTGTAATGCTCCAAAGAAATATTTGTGTTGCTAAGGGGCTAGTAAATGGATCAATGGGAACAGTAACAAGCTTCAAGTTGCTACCAAACGGAGAAATAATTGGAGTTCTTGTAAAATTTGATGGACTGGAAAACTTCCGGTTGAAATTGGCAGAGAAACCGTGCGCTTTGAAGTTTTGAAGCAAGTCTTTTTTACGCGAAGACAGTTTCCTCTTCAACTGGCCTTTGCCATTACAATACACAAGTCCCAAGGACTAAGTTTACAGTGTGCAATTGTTGACGCAGGTAATCGTTGCTTCGGTCCAGGTATGTTGTACGTTGCTCTTTCCCGTGTGACCACTAGTGCAGGTTTACATCTAGTAGAATTTGATAAGACAAAGATTTATTGCGATGTTGATGCTTTAATTGAGTACAACCGTTTGAGACAAATTTATAGAACAGATCTTCCATTGTTTTGAGTTCCCAGAAAGGCAACTCAGAGGTACACCAGATGAAGTATGTATAACAAATGAAGTAAACTCTAAAGGACAACAGACTCAAGGAAAAAAAAATTCCATTGTTGGAGGTCCCAGAAAAAAGAATGAGAATCCCTTCAGTTGAAGAACCCTTATTAATAGAAATTTATCCCAAAAATAAGAAAAGGATAACTAGTGTCGGACCGGTGGTGTCAACAAAAGAGAAAAAATTAAATATTAATGCGAAACTTGATCACAATGATATATTTCGTGTCATTCAACCGGCCCAAGATCGTCAAGAACAACACAAAAATGCTAAAAAATGCAAATGCACCAGCAAGTGCATATGTTACTCTTGATAGTAATAGAAAGGTATCAAGAATTATACATGCTGACTGGAATCAAGCAGCAGCTAATATATTTCTATCTGGATACGCAGGCAGCCAATGCTTTGCCATGGTACTCGCAAATATTGTCCGAGCTGCTATTATACCTCCAAGGCAATGGAATAAAAATATTCTGAACAGAAACATGATTGAAGGGATACAATTTATGCTCTCATACGTGAAAATAATAATAATAGAAATCCAAGAGTTCTTTTTTTCCGATTCCTCCTAGTGGCTATTTGGTATTGAAAAAATTTAGATGTCATCAAGGACGATTTTCTAATGTATGACGCAGTGTTTTCCCTAAATTATGACGATAATTGGTTGTGCAGCGGAAGCTTATTGGATTCTATAAATAATGGAGAATTAGGAATTACATTATTGGCTGCTTTAAAAAAATTTTTAGAGAACATAATGCTGGAATAATAGTTGCATACTCTAAATCACTGGGTCTTATGCATTATGATGAAAAATACTATTTTACAGATTCTCACTCATGCGGACCCAGAGGAGCACCATTGCAAAATGATAATGGAAAGCATGTGTCATAGAATGCGACACGATTGAAGAATTATATCGCATTACTCGAAGAGTCTTCAAAGCTAAAAATGAACAATTTACTATTCATTATATTGACGTTTACAGTAAGTACATTAAATCCGGGTTGCAGCGGTAGCTAGCAACCTAGTAAGAGACGATCACGTCCAATGTTAGAAATATAAAAACCCATAGTTCCTAACAGAGGAGTCAGATCAAAACAAAAAGTACACCATTAGAACCGCCTTGTCCGAAACCCCTGTATAGGAAACTTTCTGTCCCTTGGCTTGAACAGCAATTATAATAAAGATCGAACTCTTCCCTATACTAACTTGCATACGCAACTTCACTATAGTTAAGATTACTGTATTTATATTATGCATCATTATAAATTATAAAGGTTCCGGGTTGCAGCGGTAGCTAGCAACCTAGTAAGAGACGATCACGTCCAATGTTAAGAAATATAAAAACCCATAGTTCCTAAAAAAGGAGTCAGATCAAAACAAAAAGTACACCATTAGAACCGCCTTGTCCGAAACCCCTGTATAGGAAACTTTCTGTCCCTTGGCTTGAACAGAAAGGGAAATATATTGGCTTGAAAATCAAGCAAATTGACTTTTACCACGTTATTCTCCCCAAACGGGATATTTTTTTTTTTTTTTTCTTTTTTTGTATCCAGAGATAGCTTGGCACTGGAACATCGTAGAGGGTTGTTCAATAGCTCATTTTAAAGGAAATTAATTGGGTTAAAAACCTTTGTAACTAAAATAAATTTATTTCTAAAAGAGAATAAATTTTTCCAATAAAAACTGTATTTTTGATGCAGTGACGTCATAATTACTATATAAGAAACGTCAAAACTGTAAATGGTCTCATTCATGAATATATAATAAAGAACGAACTCTTTCCTATACTAAATAAGCCACTATTTTTATTAAGGTTTACAATAAAGAACGATACCTAGCCCATGTTAACTGAAACATAAATAGGGATTACATAATTTCCATCAATATGATGGCTGTAGAGATGGCTGAAGCCTAGTAAAGAACAATACATAAGAGTTCGACGTCAGTCAAGAGGATATATGTAGTTTAAAACCGGGTTGCATCGGTAGCTAGTGACTTAGTAAGAGAC
This sequence comes from Artemia sinica, assembly GCA_027921565.1. Taxonomy (NCBI): domain Eukaryota; kingdom Metazoa; phylum Arthropoda; class Branchiopoda; order Anostraca; family Artemiidae; genus Artemia; species Artemia sinica. The sequence goes on along the minus strand of JAPEVW010000156.1, from coordinate 29,637 downwards.
GATCACGTCCTATGTCCGGGTTGCAGCGGTAGCTAGCAACCTAGTAAGAGACGATCACGTCTAATGTTAAGAAATATAAAAACCCATAACTCCTAAAAAACAGTCAGATCAAAACAAAAAGTACACCATTAGAACTGCCTTGTCCGAAACCCCTGTAAAGGACACTTTCTGTCATTTGGCTTGATCAGCAAGGGAATGTCCGGGTTGCAGCGGTAGCTAGCAACCTAGTAGGAGACGATCAAAGTCCAATGTTAAGAAATATAAAAACCCATAACTCCTAAAAAAAAGTCAGATCAAAACAAAAAGTAGACCATTAGAACCGCCTTGTCCGAAACCCCTGTATAGGACACTTTCTGTCATTTGGCTTGATCAGCAAATTATAGTAAAAGTCGAAATTTATAGTAAAAGTCGATCATTTGGATACCATCCGGGTTGCAGCGGTAGCTAGCAACCTAGTAAGAGACGATCACGCCCCATAGTAAAAACTAATTATAATAAAAAATACAGTAAAGAACGATCTCTCTCCCATACTAACTGATAGATGGTGGTTCCAGGTGTAGTTACATAAAGGACGAATATAGCTCATCATAAATGGTGTTTGTCAATTATCCGGTTATACAGTAAAGAACGATCTCTCATCCATAGTAATTATAATAAAGAACGACCTCTTGCCAATACTAAATTTTATACGCCACTTAATTATAGTATAGGTTAGTAATTCAACAAATAGCTTGGCACTGGAACAACGTAGAGAGTTGTTCAATGGCTCATTTTAAAGGAAATTAATTGGATTAAAAATCTTTTGTAACTAAAATAAATTATTTCTAAAAGAGAATAAATTTTTTCACTAAAAGCTGCATTTTTGATGTTTATAACAAAGAACGAACTCTTCCCCTTAGTTACCTATGTCTTGTCAAAATAGCTAATTAATTTCACCATATTTTGTTTTAAAAATAATTCCCACACCGGGATTCGAACCCAAGCTAATTGGTTGAAAGCCAACTATCCTAAGCCACTAGACCATATGAGATACGTGTAGAAAGCTAATTAATTGTTTTATGATATCTTATAGCATAAATTTCATCGGATATAGCTGAAACCTAGTAAAGAACAAACCAAGCACATAGTAACTAAAACTTTTAGAATAAAGGATGAACTCTTGCCTATACTAGATTAGATACTCAGCTTAATTATAGTTAATGATTATAATAAAGAACGAACTCTTGCCCTTAGTTACCTAGGTCTTGTCAAATTAGCTAATTAATTTCACCTGATTTTGTTTTAAAAATAATTCCAACACCTTTCCGGGTTGCAGCGGTAGCTAGCAACCTAGTAAGAGACGATCACGTCCAATGTTAAGAAATATAATAAGGGTTGCAGCGGTAGTTAGCAATCCGGGTTGCAGCGGTAGCTAGCAACCTAGTAAGAGACGATCACGTCCAATGTTAAGAAATATAAAATCCCATAGTTCCTAACAAAGGAGTCAGATCAAAACAAAAAGTACACCATTAGAACCGCCTTGTCCGAAACCCCCGAATAGGAAACTTTCTGTCCCTTGGCTTGAACAGCAAGGGAAATATATTGGCTTGAAAATCGAGAAAAGTGGCAGCTACTACAACATTCTGCCTAAACGGGATATTTTTTTTTCTTTTTTTCTTTTGTATCCAGAGATGGCTTGGCACTGGAACATCGTAGAGGGTTGTGTTCAATAGCTCATTTTAAAGGAAATTAATTGGGTTAAAAATCTATAGTAACTAAAATAAATTATTTCTAAAAGAGAATAAATTTTTCCACCAAAACTGTATTTTTTGATGTCTTTTCACACTGCAGTCTTTCAAACATAATCGTATACCAGCGGTAAGATTTGAACCCCACGCCTCCGAAGAGACTGGTGGCTAACACCATTGCCTTGGACCACTCGTCCAGGCTGCCTCTCATAAATAAATATATATGTGAATTTGGGTTGCAGCAGTAGCTAGCAACCTAGTAAGAGACGATCAGTCCAATGCTAAGAAATATAAAAACCAAAAACTCCTATTATATTGTTGTTTCTGAAGACGTCATGGAATAATACCATTGCGCAAAGACGTCATGAAATAAAATCATTTACGCCGTGACGTCATAATTAGTATATAATTATAATAAAGAACGACCTCTTGCCTATACTAAATTTTATATGCCACTTAATTATAGTATAGGTTAGTAATTCCACAGATAGCTTGGCACTAGAGCATCGTAGAGAGTTGTTTAATGGCTCATTTTAAAGCAAATTAATGGGGTTAAAATCTTACAAAATTACATTAAAAGAAGATCATTACAATAACAAACCATTGCATACATTGGACTTAGTTAGCTACTTGATTGTTTAAGGTTCGTCTCTTACTATTTCAAAGAAGAAAAAGCCGTAGGCTTTTTCCTGTTTGTAATTCGGGTTACATAAAAGCTCAATCATCGAATTTAAGCTGTAACTAAGTAAAGGACAATTATGCCTCCATATATTCACAGTGATCATAAATAGTGTTTGTCAATTATTACATTAAAAGAGGAAAATTGGAATAAAAAAATTATTGCATACATTGGACTTAGTTCGGTACATGATCGTTTGAGGTTCGGCTCTTACTATTTCATAGAAGAAAAAGCCGTAGGCTTTTTTCCTGTTTGTAATATTTTCCTGTGTGTCCGGGTTGCAGAAGTAGCTAGCAACCTAGTAAGAGACGATCATGTCCAATGATAAGAATATAAAATATAATAAAGAACGACCTCTTGCCTATACTAAATTTTATGCGCCACTTAATTATAGTATAGGTTAGTAATTCAACAGATAGCTTGGCACTGGAACATCGTAGAGAGTTGTTCAATCCGGGTTGCAGCGGTAGCTAGCAACCTAGTAAGAGACGATCAATGTCAAGACCTCCAATGTCAAGAAATATCATAAAACCCCCCAACTCCTAAAAAAAGAGTCAGATCAAAACAAAAAGTACACCATTAGAACCGCCTTGTCCGAATCCCTCTATAAGGAAACTTACCTCCCTTTGGCTTGAATAACAAGAAAATATATTTGGCTTGAAAATCAAGAAAATTGACTTTTACCACGTTATTCTCCACAAACGGGATATTTTTTTCTTTTCCGCTTTTTCTTTCTGCTCAGCTAGCTGGGCACTGGAAAATCATAGAGAGCTGTATAATAGCTCATTTAAAGGAAAATTGCAACATCTAGTCACTTTTGTATTTAAAAATAAAATACTTTTTAAAGTAGAATCAATTTTACAGTAGGACCGACCTCTACCCCATGTTAGCTGAAGCGACAGGGAAAATCAAAAGATGTTTTGGTACCTATGACGTCATGCAAATCTGGGTTGCAGCAGTAGCTAGCAACCTAGTAAAAGAAAAGTTTATGTAAAGGATCGATATATTTTATTATAAATGTCTATGATAAGAGTAAACTCTAGCCCATAGTAGTTTTATATTAATCATGTACAAGCTTGATGACTGATGACGTCATAATCGTAGGTTGTAACTATATATGACGCAATAAGTGAATGCAATAATTTTACATGTTTATGTTTCGACAAGATAATTTTATTTTAGTTCTCAGTTAAGAATCGCTAAAGTTATTATTTAAACTGTTTATAATAAAGAACGACCTCTTGCCTATACTAAATTTTATACTCCGCTTAATTATAGTATAGGTTAGTAATTCCATAGATAGCTTGGCACTGGAACATAGTAGAGAGTTGTTCAATGGCTCATTTTAAAGAAAATTAACGGGGTTAAAAATATTTTGTAATTAAAAAACAAATTATTTTTAAATTAGTTATAATAAAGATCGAACTCTTCCCTATACTAACTTGCATACGCAACTTCACTATAGTTAAGATTACAGTATTTATATTATGCATCATTATAAATTATAAAAGGTTCAAATGTTCGAAGATTATAGAATTAAAAATTTTCCCCACACCGGGAATCGAACCCGGGCCTGTTAAGTGAAAGTTAACTATCCTAGCCACTAGACCATATGGGACCATAAAGAAGTATGATTTAAGAGCCATATGCATATTATTATTTCACCATACCAATTATTATAAGGCCAAAACAAAATCGTCAACTTGCAACCTTACTTTTGACACATTAGTTAAATCTTCATCAGACTTAAAAAATGTTTTTGCCAGTTTTTGTTACAATAAGGAACGATCTTTAACCCATAGTAACTTAAGTATTAAATCAAACAGTTCGTTGTCATAGTAAAGAGCTGTGTAATGGCTCATTTTAAAGGAAACTGCTGTATGTAGAAACCTTTTGTAATTAACAAAATTAATTATTATTATAAAACAAATTATTACGATGTGGTAAAGAACTAACTCTATGCGATAGTAACTAATTTAATTTTTAAAAGAAAGAATTACGGCAGATTACAGTAAAGAACGAACCTTAGCATGAATAACATTACAGTAAAGAACGAATTACAGTAAATAACGATCTCTCGCCCATAGTAACTGATACATGGTGGATTTATTATGTATAATAAGAGCGACTCGTCTCAATAGTAACTTGCTAAATCTAGTTCCTCCTGTAATTACAAATAAAATATTTTTTGAAATAGCTCATGATTGCAGCGGTAGCTAGAAACCTAATTAAAAGACGATCATCCGAAGAAAATACCATTGCATATATTGGACTTAGTTAGCTGCTCGATTCCTTGAAAAAAAAATCCAACTTGTCAACTGAAACTAGAATGATTCCTGAAAATTTTAAATAAAATAATTTTATTTAACTGCATAGTGCAAAAATATTTATGGTGTTATATTAAAGATCGAACTCTTCCCTATACTAACTTGCATACGCAACTTCACTATAGTTAAGATTACAGTATTACAGTAGCAATTACAGTAGCAATTATAATAAAGAACGAACGCTTGCTTATAGTAACTGAAATATTAATTAAAAGTAGTAGCTCTAGCTTTAGTGGCAGTATTATCATCGGTAAACTATTCTAGAGTATTTATCCGGGTTGCAGCGGTAGCTAGCAACCTAGTAAGAGACGATCACGTCCAATGTTAAAAATATAAAAACCCATAGTTCCTAACAAAGGAGTCAGATCAAAACAAAAGGTACACCATTAGAACCGCCTTGTCCGAAACCCCTGTATAGTAAAAACTTTCTGTCCATTGGCTTGAACAACAAGGGAAATATATTGGCTTGAAAATCAAGAAAAGTGGCAGCTACTACAACATTCTGCCTAAACGGGATATTTTTTTCTTCTTTTTTGTTTCTTTTCCACAGATAGCTTGGCACTGGAACATCGTAGAGAGTTGTTCAATGGCTCATTTTAAAGGAAATTAATTGGGTTAAAAAATCTATAGTAACTAAATGTTACAATAAGGAACGATCTTTAACCCATAGTAACTTAAGTATTAAATCAAACAGTTCGTTGTCATAGTAAAGAGCTGTGTAATGGCTCATTTTAAAGGAAACTGCTGTATGTAGAAACCTTTTGTAATTAACAAAATTAATTATTATTATAAAACAAATTATTACGATGTGGTAAAGAACTAACTCTATGCGATAGTAACTAATTTAATTTTTAAAAGAAAGAATTACGGCAGAATTACAGTAAAGAACGAACCTTAGCTTGAATAACATTACAGTAAAGAACGAATTACAGTAAATAACGATCTCTCGCCCATAGTAACTGATACATGGTGGATTTATTATGTATAGTAAGAGCGACTCGTCTCAATAGTAACTTGCTAAACCTAGTTCCTCCTGTAATTACAAATAAAATATTTTTTTGAAATAGCTCATGATTGCAGCGGGTAGCTAGAAACCTAATTAAAAGACGATCATCCGAAGAAAATACCATTGCATATATTGGACTTAGTTAGCTGCTCGATTCCTTGAAAAAAAATCCAACTTGTCAACTGAAACTAGAATAATTCCTGAAAATTTTAAATAAATAATTTTATTTAACTGCATAGTGCAAAAATATTTATGGTGTTATATTAAAGATCGAACTCTTCCCTATACTAACTTGCATACGCAACTTCACTATAGTTAAGATTACAGTATTTATATTATAAATAATTATAAATTATAAAAGGTTCAAATGTTCGAAAATTATAGAGTTAAAAATTTTTCCCACACCGGGAATCGAACCCGAGCCTGTTAAGTGAAAGTTAACTATCCTAGCCACTAGACCATATGGAACCATAAAAAAGTATGATTTAAGAGCCATATGCATATTATTATTTCACCATACCAATTATGATAAGGCCAAAACAAAATCGTCGACTTGCAACCTTACTTTTGTTACATTAGTTAAATCTTCATCAGGCTTAAAAAATGTTTTGCTAGTTTTATTATCAAATGTTCGAAGATTATAGAGTTAAAATTTTTCCCACCCCGGGAATCGAACCCGAGCCTGTTAAGTGAAAGTTAACTATCCTAGCCACTAGACCATATGGAACCATAAAAAAGTATGATTTAGGAGCCATATGCATATTATTATTTCATCATACCAATTATAATAAGGCCAAAACAAAATCGTCGACTTGCAACCTTACTTTTGACACATTAGTTAAATCTTCATCAGGCTTAAAAAATGTTTTGCTAGTTTTACATGAAAGAACGAACCTTAGCCCATAGTAGGGTAAGACACCCAGTAGTCGGCCACCTGCCTATTCTCGGACAGAATGTAACTAACAGGGAACCTAGCTCTTGGCTAATTTAATTAGAAAGTTTTTAAGCACTACTATAATACTATAAAGGAATTTTTAATGCACTACTATGGATACTATTAGATATCCATATGGATATCTAAGTGACCAGGGAAACCAGCTTTGTCTTTGTATTATATAAAGATCGAACTCTTCCCTATACTAACTTGCATACGCAACTTCACTATAGTTAAGATTAGAGTATTTATATTATACAATCATTATAAATTATAAAAGGTTCAAATATTCGAAGATTATAGAGTTAAAATTTTCCCACACCGGGAATCGAACCCGAGCCTGTTAAGTGAAAGGTAACTATCCTAGCCACTAGACCATATGGAACCATAAAGAAGTATGATTTAAGAGCCATATGCATATTATTATTTCACCATCCGGGTTGCAGCGGTAGCTAGCAACCTAGTAAGAGACGATCACCTCCAATGTTAAGAAATATAAAACCCCCCAACTCCTAAAAAAAGAGTCAGATCAAAACAAAAAGTACACCATTAGAACCGCCTTGTCCGAATCCTCTATAAAGGAAACTTACCGCCCTTTGGCTTGAATAACAAGAAAATATATTGGCTTGAAAATCAAGAAAATTGACTTTTACCACGTTATTCTCCACAAACGGGATATTTTTTTTCTTTCCGCTTTTTTTTTCCTGCTCAGCTAGCTGGGCACTGGAAAATCATAGAAGCTGTATAATAGCTCATTTTAAAGGAAATTGCAACATCTAGTCACTTTTGTAATTAAAAATAAAATACTTTTTAAAGTAGAATCAATTTTGTCAAAAAAATTGCATTTTTGATGTATTTTCTTACTGCAGTCTTTTCAAAGATATTTGAATTTTGAAGCAATCAAACAGTTCATGGTAATGAAATCTTTAGTAATAATAGCTACTTGTCTCAATAGTAACCGAAACTCCTGGAACCAAAAATTTTCTTTTTAGCTTAATCGCTAAAATTATTATGTAAAACTGCAAAAATATTTATGATGCCTAATCAGTAATAGTAAGTTCTTAATTTAAACAACAAAAACACATTAAAATTTTATAATTAGTTTTACTTTTTGTCTCCTGAAGAAATTTTTTTTCATCTCAGTTCAAAGTTATTATTGTATCCTGGAACTAAACTTTTTTTGGTTTGTAACCCGTAAAGTACGTATCTCTATATTATTGTCTTATAATTGCAATTATATTAGTTTTTTCAGTCCAGAATCGCTAAACTTATCATGTAAAACTGCAAATCCGGGTTGCAGCGGTAGCTAGCAACCTAGTAAGAGATCACCTCCAATGTTATCCGGGTTGCAGCGGTAGCTAGCAACCTAGTAAGAGACGATCACCTCCAATGTTTAAGAAATATAAAAACCCCCCAACTCCTAAAAAAAGAGTCAGATCAAAACAAAAAGTACACCATTAGAACCACCTTGTCCGAATCCTCTATAAGAAAACTTACCGCCCTTTGGCTTGAATAACAAAGAAAATATATTGGCTTGAAAATCAAGAAAATAGACTTTTACCACGTTATTCTCCACAAACGGGATATTTTTTTTCTTTTTTTTTTTTTTTTCCACAGATAGCTTGGCACTGGAACATTGTAGAGGGTTGTTCAATAGCTCATTTTAAAGGAAATTAATTGGGTTAAAAAATCTATAGTAACTAAAATAAATTATTTCTAAAAAGAGTTACAATAAAGAACGACACCTAGCCCATGTTAACTGATAGCTTTTTCTTTCTCCTCAGCTAGCTGCGCACTGGAAAATCATTTAGAGCTGTATAATAGCTCATTTTAAAGGAAATTGCTACATCTAGTGCTTTTTGTAATTAAAAATAAAATAGTTTTTTAAGTAGAATCAATTTTACAGTAAAGAACAAACTTCCAGCCCATAGTAACTAAAATAAAATTATAAGTAATGTTAAAGATTGATCAATGAATGTCATAATCGTAGGTTGTAGCCTGGTTGTCTCTTACTATTCCAATTAAGAAAAAGCCATAGGCTTTTTCCTGTTTGTAATACAGTAAGGATTTTTGTATCTATGAATAATTATATTACATTAAAAGACGATTATTATAAAGAACGACCTTTTGCCAATACTAAATTTTATAGGCCACTTTACTATAGTATAGTAAAGTATAGTAATCAGTTTTGTAAAAAAAAAACTACATTTTTGATGTCTTCTCATACTGCAGTCTTTTCAAAGATATTTGATTTTTGAGGCAATCAAACAGTTCGTGGTAAATCCAGGTTGCAGTGGTAGCTAGCAACCTAGTAAGAGACGATCAAATCCAATGTTAAGATACATAAAGAATCGATACTGTAAATGAGAACTTTGCAAGTGTCATCGATATCATGGTTTTAGAAATAGCTTAATTACAAACTAAACGAAATTGACCCCGGGAGGCCTTGAACCATCAATCTTTCGATTAACGGATCCGGGTTGCAGCTGTAGCTATTATCCGGGTTGCAGCGGTAGCTAGCAACCTAGTAAGAGACGATCACGTCCAATGTTAAGAAAATATAAAAAACCCATAGTTTCCTAAAAAAGGAGTCAGATCAAAACAAAAAGTACACCATTAGAACCGCCTTGTCCGAAACCCCTGTATAGGAAACTTTCTGTCCCTTGGCTTGAACAGAAAGGGAAATATGTTGGCTTGAAAATCAAGAAAAGTGGCAGCTACTACAACATTCTTCCTAAACGGGATATTTTTTTCTTTTTTTTTTCTTTGTTTCCAGAGATAGCTTGGCACTGGAACATCGTAGAGGGTTGTTCAATAGCTCATTTTAAAGGAAATTAAATTGGGTTAAAAACCTTTTGTAACTAAAATAAATTATTTCTAAAAGAGAATAAATTTTTCCACCAAAAACTGCATTTTCGATGTCTTTTCACACTGCAGTCTTTCAAACATTTACAGTAAAGAACGATCTCTCATGCATAGTAACTGATATATGGTGGTTCCAGGGTAGTTACTTGTGGTTCGTCTCTTATTTATAATAAGGAACGACCTCTTGCCTATAATAAATTTTATTATACGCCGCTTTATTATAGTATAGGTCAGTAATCCACAGATAGCTTGGCACTGGAACATAGTAGAGAGTTGTTCAATGGCTCATTTTAAAGTTATTATAATAAAGAACGACCTCTTGCCTATACTAAATTTTATACGCCACTTAATTGTAGTATAGGTTAGTAATTCAACAGATAGCATGGTACTGGAACATTGTAGAGAGTTTGTTCAATGGCTCATTTTAAAGGAAATTAATGGGGTTAAAAACCTTTCGTAACTAAAACGAATTATTTTTATTATATTAAGAAATTTTTACAATAAAGAACGACCTCTTGCCTATACTAAATTTTATACGCCACTTAATTATAGTATAGTTGCATTAAAAGATGATCATTGGAATAACAAACAATCCGGGTTGCAGCGGTAGCTAGCAACCTAGTAAGAGACGATCACGTCCAATGTTAAGAAATATAAAAACCCATAGTTCCTAACTAAGGAGTCAGATCAAATTCAAAAGTACACCATTAGAACCGCCTTGTCCGAAACCCCTGTATAGGAAACTTTCTGTCCCTTGGCTTGAACAGCAAGGGAAATATATTGGCTTGAAAATCAAGAAAAGTGGCAGCTACTACAACATTCTGCCTAAACGGGATATTTTTTTTTTTTTTTTTTTCTTTTTTCTTTTCCACAGATAGCTTGGCACTGGAACATCGTAGAGGGTTGTTCAATAGCTCATTTTAAAGGAAATTAATTGGGTTAAAAATCTATAGTAACTAAAGTAAATTATTTCCAAAAGAGAATAAATTTTTCCACCAAAAACTGCATTTTTGATGTCTTTTCACACTGCAGTCTTTCAAACATAATCGTATACCAGCGGCAAGATTTGAACCCACGCCTCCGAAGCGACTGGTGGCTAACACCAGTGTCTTGGACACTCGGCCAGGCTGCCTCTTATAATTACAATAAAGAACGACACCTTGCCCATATTAACTGAAACATAAATAGGGACTATGTAATTTCCATCAGTATCATGGCTGTAGAGATGGCTGAAACCTAGTTACAATAAAAGACGGTCATTGGAATAACAAACAATTGCATACATTGGAATTAGCTAGCCACTTGATTGTTTGAGACTCGTCTCTTACTATTTCAAAGAAGATTTATAGTAAAGATCGATGTGGGTATAATGTATTATTTTTTGTTGTTGTTGTTGTTTAGACCAGGGCACTTCGTATCGAAGGAGTTGTCATGGGAACTTCGAAAAGGGCTCATTCGATTGAAAATAGAAAGGGCTGATGCCCTTTTTAATAGTCGAAAGTGATTGGAGGGCGACTAGTCCCCCTTGCACTCCAACCTTCCCATTTGCCCATTATATTTAAAAACTAAATGTTGCCTTAAGATTAAATCAAAATGCACTGTGATAATGCTAATTCCCAATAAGGCATCTCAGCAGTATCCCAAGAACGACTGAGGGTATTATGTTCAAACTTTCGGGGCTACTTCTGCTCTTAAAATTTAACCAAATCAAAATAGTGTAAGTGTATCCAAGCTATCGAAGAAAGAAAACATATTTTTTTTGCGAATGTTTCCGGGTTGCAGCGGTAGCTAGCAACCTAGTAAGAGACGATCACGTCCAATGTTAAGAAATATAAAAACCCATAGTTCATAACAAAGGAGTCAGATCAAAACAAAAAGTACACTATTAGAACCACCTTGTCCGAAATCCCTGTATAGGAAACTTTTCTGTCCCTTGGCTTGAACAGCAAGGGAAATATATTGGCTTGAAAATCAAGAAAATTGACTTTAACCACGTTATTCTCCCCAAACGGGATATTTTTTTCTCTTTTCTTTTTTTTTTTTCTTTTCCACGGATAGCTTGGCACTGGAACATCGTAGAGGGTTGTTCAATAGCTCATTTTAAAGGAAATTAATTGGGTTAAAAACCTTTTGTAACTAAAATAAATTATTTCTAAAAGAGAGTAAATTTTTCCACCAAAAACTGCATTTTCGATGTCTTTTCACACTGCAGTCTTTCAAACATAATCGTATACCAGCGGTAAGATTTGAACCTAGGCCTCCGAAGAGACTGGTGACTAACACCAGTGCCTTTGACCACTCGGCCAGGTTGCCTCTCATAAATAACTATATATGTGAATCTGGGTTGCAGCAGTAGCTAGGAATCTAGTAAGAGACGATCAGTCCAATGCTAAGAAATATAACAAAACTCCTAAAAATAGAGTAAAATCAAAACAAATAGAAAAAAAGTACATCATTAGAATTACCTTGTCTGAAACCCTACTAGATAAATATTGAATGTCGTCATAGTCCGGGTTGCAGCGGTAGCTAGCAACCTAGTAAGAGACGATTACCTCCAATGTTAAGAAATATAAAACCCCCCAACTCCTAAAAAAAGAGTCAGATTAAAACAAAAAGTACACCATTAGAACCGCCTTGTCCGAGTCCTCTATAAAGGAAACTTACCGCCCTTTGGCTTGAATAACAAAGAAAATATATTGGCTTGAAAATCAGAAAATTGACTTTTACCACGTTATTCTCCACAAACGGGATATTTTTTTTCTTTCCGCCTTTTTTTTTCCTGCTCAGCTAGCTGGGCACTGGAAAATCATAGAGAGCTGTATAATAGCTCATTTTAAAGGCAAATGCAACATCTAGTCACTTTTGTAATTAAAAATAAAATACTTTTTAAAGTTAGAATCAATTTTATCAAAAAAATTGCATTTTGATGTATTTTCATACTGCAGTCTCTTCAAAGATATTTGAATTTTGAAGCAATCAAACAGTTCATGGTAATGAACTCTTTAGTAATAAAAGCTACTTGTCTCAATAGTAACCGAAACTCCTGGAACCAAAATTTTCTTTTTTGGATTAATCGCTAAAATTCTTATGTAAACTGCAAAAATATTTATGATGCCTAATCAGTAATAGTAAGTTCTTAATTTAAACAACAAAAATACATGAAAATTTATAATTAGTTTTACTTTTTGTCTCCTGGAACCAAAATTTTTTTCATCTCAGTTCAAAGTTATTATTGTATCCTGGAACTAAACTTTTTTTGGTTTGTAACCCGTAAAGTACGTATCTCTATATTATTGTCTTATAATTGCAATTATTTTAGTTTTCAGTCCAGAATCGCTAAACTTATTATGTAAACTGCAAAAATATTTATGGTGTCCAACCAATAATACTAATTTTGTAATTCAAACAAGATAAATACCTGAAAATTGAAAAATTTTTTTTTTTTTATGCTAGGTTTTAGATACTCGACACGGGGTATTGTGTACTTAATAATCTTAAAACATTGAAAAATATGGTCTCACGCGAGTGGAAAAAAAGAAAGAATAACAGAAAACAATATCAAAATAGAGCAATCCAAATTTCCTACTAATAAAAAACTTTACTACACAAAAATAATTACATTAAAAGACGATCATTGGAATAAGAAATTATTGCATACATTGGACTTAGTTAGCTACTTGATCGTTTGAGGTTCGTCTCTTACTATTTCAAAGAAGAAAAAGCCGTAGGCTTTTTCCTGTTTGTAATATCCGGGTTGCAGCGGTAGCTAGCAACCTAGTAAGAGAGACGATCACGTCAAATGTTAAGAAATATAAAAACCCATAGTTACAATAATCCGGGTTGCAGCGGTAGCTAGCAACCCAGTAAGAGACGAATCACGTCCAATGTTAAGAAATATAAAAACCCCTAACTCCTAGAAAATAGTCAGATCAAAACAAAAAGTACACCATTAGAACCTCCTGTCCGAAACCCCTATAAAGGAAACTTACCACCCTTTGGCTTGAATAACAAAGAAAATATATTGGCTTGAAAATCAAGAAAATTGACTTTAACCACGTTATTCTGCACAAACGGGATATTTTTTTTCTTTCTTTTGTTTCCAGAGATAGCTTGGCACTGGAACATCGTAGAGAGTTGTTCAATGGCTCATTTTAAAGGAAATCTCTAGATCTAGCGCCTTTTGCACTTAATTTTTTTTATTAATTATTTTTCACGAAAAACTTAATTTTGTATATACAATATTGATCAATGACGTCATAGTCGTTGGATGTAGTTTACATAAAGGCTCGATCATCAAATTTAAGCTGAAACTAAGTAAAGGACAATTATGCCTCCATATTACATTAAACAATAAGAACGAACTTTCATCCATAGTAATCGAAGTATTATAAGAAATCATTATATAGATAATGCATTTTCCTTAATGATTAATATTAGACATAAATTAAAATCTTGTTTGGGGTAAGAGCAGTGATTAGATTTTAAATCATAATTACTTTCTGAAAAATTAGGGCCCGACCGGATTCGAACCGGTGACCTATCGATCTGCAGTCGATGGCTCTACCTCTGAGCTACGAACCCTTTTTGTTAAGAGAGAATTAAAGAGTTTACATGAATATTAGATATAAATCAAATTACAGTAGAGAACAAACTTCCAGCCCATAGTAACTAAAATAAGATTATAATTAATGTTAAAGATTGATAAAATGACATTTTTTTTTGTGAGGAGGAATTAGCAACAATACTAAAGGATTAAAGAATAACTATAAGGCTCCAGGTGCTGATAGGGTGTGGTAAATGGAGTTTTACATTAAAAGACGATCATTGGAATAACAAACAATTGCATACATTGGAATTAGTTAGCTACTTGTGATTGTTTGAGGTTTGTCTCTTACTATTTCAAAGAAGAAAAAGCCTTAGGCTTTTTCCTGTTTGTAATCAGTTTTATTATCCGGGTTGCAGCGGTAGCTAGAAACTTACATAAAGGATCTATAATAAAGAACCACCTTTGTTACATGCATACACCCTAGAAGATTTAAATAAATACTTGAAGCACGTCTTGCTGAAAAAGCGGTTGGTGTTGATAATTTACCTGAAATACCGGAAGCTGCAATCCTTCAGAAACTGACAGAAAGCGCAAAATCTACATTGGTTGAACATTTTTCTGTCCAGCCTCTCATTCAGCGGTACCAAAAGACTTCATTGAAGATTTTAAGCAGATGAAAGATCTTGGGTACTGACCAATTTTCAAATCAAGAACTAAAAGGTGAGAGCGAAGACTTATTTCAGGAAGAAACTTGATCTAAAAGTGTTTCCAAATCTTTTCCCGAAAGGCAAATATGGCTTGCGTGACAAGGCAAGACCATTTCGGATTAGGAATGCAGAATATTTTAAATCAAGGCTTCTTAGCAGACATACTAAGTTTCGTCTTGACAAACAGTTTCTTTTTCACAGCTTCCAATTGCAAGAATTCTCTTACATGTGTAATAGCGTCGGTCATATGTTGCGGACTGTGAAACCAAATCAAAATGCTCGTCAATTTATAGACAGGCTTCATTCCCGTGATGGAGAGATGGAAGCGACTTTGTTTTCTGTTCAAATCAAAAATCAGAGGATCTCAGCAGTATTTTCAATCTCTTTCCTATAAAGTAAAGTCAATGATTGAGCCATTGGGTCCACCGACTTTGTTTCTGACAGTTTCATGTGCTGAGTGGTACTCTCCTGAATTTATTGAGATATTTACGGACTGTCCATAAGAACTTACCTGTGTGTGGCAAAAATGACCCCAGCAGAGTTGACGTGTCTAGATCCAATTGCAGTTTCCATGCACTTTGACAAAAAATGGACACCTATATTTAATGAGCTAATTTGTTCAAAGACAAATCCTTTGTTTGGTAAAATTAAGGATCATTTCTGGCGTATCGAGTATCAGAAACGAGGTGCGCCTCATGTACACTGTGTGTTGTGGATTGAAGATGCTCCTATTATTGGGAAATCAACAGCGTCTGAAGTGATTCAGTATATCAATAGTATTATAACTTGTGAATACCAAATAGATTGACTAGTCCAACTCTTCACAAACTGGTCAAAGACCATCAAGTGCACCGCTGTAATAAATACTGTCAAAGAAAGTATAAGTAGAAAAAGTTACAGTAAAGAACGATCTCTCGCCCATAGTAACTAATATACGGCGGTTCTAGGGGTAGCTACAAGCTATCCAAGTTGTAGCGATAACTTTGCTTAACAAAGTCTCTTTGCTTAACAACAAAGAAAATATGTCGGCTTGTTATCAAACGAAACCCTAACAAAAAATTAAACTAACTTTACAATAAAGAACGACACCTAGCCCATGTTATCTGTAACATAAATAGAGATTATGTAATTTCCATCAGTAGCATGGCTGTAGGGATGGCTGAAACCTAGTAAAGAACAATCTGGGTTGCAGTGGTAGCTAGCAATCCGGGTTACAGCGGTAGCTACACCAACCTAGTAAGAGACGATCAAGTCCAATGTTAAGAAATATAAAAGCTCATAACTCCTAAAAAAGAGTCAGATCAAAAACAAAAAGTACACCATTAGAACCGTCTTGTCCGAAACCCCCTGTATAGGAAACTTTCTGTCCCTTGGCTTGAACAGCAAGGGAAATGTATTGGCTTGAAAATCAAGAAAAGTTTGCAGCTACTACAGCATTCTGCCTAAACGGTATTTTTTTTCTTTGTTTTTCCGGTTGCAGCGGTAGCTAGCAACCTAGTAAGAGACGATCACCTCCAATGTCAAGAAATATCAAAACCCCCCAACTCCTAAAAAAAGAGTCAGATCAAACAAAAAGTACAGAAAAAAAAAAAAACCCATTAGAACCGCCTTGTCCGAATCCTCTATAAAGGAAACTTACCTCCCTTTGGCTTGAATAACAAAGAAAATATATTGGCTTGAAAATCAGAAAATTGACTTTTACCACGTTATTCTCCACAAACGGATATTTTTTTCTTTCCGCTTTTTCTTTCTGCTCAGCTAGCTGGGCACTGGAAAATCATAGAGAGCTGTAATAATAGCTCATTTTAAAGGAAATTGCAACATCTAGTCACTTTTGTATTTAAAAATAAAATACTTTTTAAAGTAGAATCAATTTTGTCAAAAAAAAAATGTTGCATTTTTGATGTATTTTCATTCTGCAGTCTTTTCAAAGATATTTGAATTTTGAAGCAATAAAACAGTCCATGTAATGAACTCTATAGTAATAATAGCTACTTG
This sequence comes from Artemia sinica, assembly GCA_027921565.1. NCBI lineage: Eukaryota > Metazoa > Arthropoda > Branchiopoda > Anostraca > Artemiidae > Artemia > Artemia sinica. The sequence goes on along the minus strand of JAPEVW010000156.1, from coordinate 12,848 downwards.
TCTCAATAGTAACCGAAACTCCTGGAACCAAAATTTTCTTTTTTGGCTTAATCGCTAAAATTATTATGTAAACTGCAAAAATATTTATGATGCCTAATCAGTAATAGTAATTTTTTTAATTTAAACAACAAAAATACATGAAAATTCTAAAATTTAGTTTTGCTTTTTGTCTCCTGGAAGAAATTTTTTTTTCATCTCAGTTCAAATTTATTATTGTATCCTGTAACCCGTAAAGTACATATCTCCATATTATTGTCTCATAATTGGCAATTATTTTAGTTTTCAGTCCAGAATCACTAAACTTATTATTTAAACTGCAAAAATATTTATGGTGTCTAACCATAATACTAATTTTTGTAATTCAAAACAAGATAAATACCTGAAAATTTTAAAATTAGTTTTGTTTTATGCTAGTTTTAGATACTCGACACGGGATTTTTGTGTGCTTAATAATTTTATTACAGTAAAGAACGAACATTAAATATTATAAAGAACGAATCCGGGTTGCAGCGGTAGCTAGCAACCTAGTAAGAGACGATCACCTCCAATGTTAAGAAATATAAAAACCCGTAGCTCCTAAAAAAAGAGTCAGATCAAAACAAAAAGTACACCATTAGAACCGCCTTGTCCAATCCTCCATAAAGGAAACTTACCGCCCTTTGGCTTGAACAGAAAGGGAAATATATTGGCTTGAAAATCAAGAAAATAGACTTTTTTACCACGTTATTCTCCCCAAACGGGATATTTTTTTTTTTCTTTTTTTGTCTCCAGAGATAGCTTGACACTGGAACATCGTAGAGGGTTGTTCAATAGCTCATTTTAAAGGAAATTAATTGGGTTAAAAACCTTTTGTAACTAAAATAAATTATTTCTAAAAGAGAATAAATTTTTCCAATAAAAACTGTAGTTTTTGATGCAGTGACGTCATAATTACTATATAAGAACGTCAAAACTGTAAATGGTCTCATTCATGAATACATAATGGTTAGATCAAAGCAAGCTACACGCAAGTTAAAAAATCAGTGCTAATCCGGGTTGCAGCGGTAGCTAGTCACCTAGTAAGAGACGATCACCTCCAATGTCAGAAATATAAAACCCCCCCAACTCCTCAAAAAAGAGTCAGATCAAAACAAAAAGTACACCATTAGAACCGCCTTGTCCGAATCCTCTATAAAGGAAACTTACCTCCCTTTGGCTTGAATAACAAAGAAAATATATTGGCTTGAAAATCAAGAAATTGACTTTTACCACGTTATTCTCCACAAACGGGATATTTTTTTTTCTTTCCGCTTTTTCTTTCTGCTCAGCTAGCTGGGCACTGGAAAATCATAGAGAGCTGTATAATAGCTCATTTTAAAAGGAAATTGCAACATCTAGTCACTTTTGTATTTAAAAATAAAATACTTTTTAAAGTAGAATCAATTTTGTCAAAAAAATTGCATTTTTTTGAATGTATTTTCATACTGCAGTCTTTTCAAAGATATTTGAATTTTTTGAAGCAATAAAACAGTCCATGTAATGAACTCTATAGTAATAATAGCTACTTGTCTCAATAGTAACCGAAACTCCTGGAACCAAATTTTTCTTTTTGGCTTAATCGCTAAAATTATTATGGTAAACTGCAAAAATATTTATGATGCCTAATCAGTAATAGTAATTTTTTAATTTAAACAACAAAAATACATGAAAATTCTAAAATTAGTTTTGCTTTTTGTCTCCTGGAAGAATTTTTTTTTCATCTCAGTTCAAATTTATTATTGTATCCTGTAAACCCGTAAAGTACATATCTCCATATTATTGTCTCATAATTGCAATTATTTTAGTTTTTCAGTCCAGAATCACTAAACTTATTATTTAAACTGCAAAAATATTTATGGTGTCCTAACCAATAATACTAATTTTGTAATTCAAACAAGATAAATACCTGAAAATTTTAAAATTAGTTTTGTTTTATGCTAGGTTTAGATACTCCGACACGGGATTTTGTGTGCTTAAAATATAATTTTAAATCTTGAAAAAAAATATGGTCTCACGCGAGTGGAAAAAAAGAAAGAATAACCAAAAACAATATCAAAATAGAACAATCCAAATTTCTACTAATAGAAAACTTTACTACACAAAAATAAAGCTAACATCCTGAATATAAGAAAAGTTTTATTTTAAAAGAGATAAAAATGCCACCAAACGCAATAAAGCTCGAGCACGCGTAAGGATTGCTACTAAGATGTCTTGTGATCCAGGATTTAAGAAAATGAAATATGACAGAGCAAAACAGAGGTATCTTACGGATCAGGGGTATCGAGAAGGGAAAATTGAGACAGCGAAACAAAAGAGCAAGGAACGGTATGATAACGATATAGATTACCGAAACAAACATAAGAAAAAAAGTTGCTACCCAGAATAATGGGTAGATACTGGGGTGACAAAGCTATAATGAAAAAATTAAATTCTCTGCGAGGTTGTACCGAAGAACGCATAAGGACAAAGGGAAAAATTACATTTCAGAAATACAAGAAGATGGCAAAAATGCAGGCTGATCTTTGTAAATTGAGAAACATTTTACGCATGTTTTATCGGGATCACGAAAAGTATTCGAAATTACAGATTAAAATTCTCTTTGAAAGAGCGGATGCTGTGTTGAAAAGTCGGCTAGAAATGCTTTGGCAAAGCTTCATGGCAATATCCAAAGAAATGTTGTCAGTTTAACGAAAAGCTTCCAAGGTATGGGATTGGCAACTGCGAACAGTTTATAGATGCAATGGAAAATGTTCGACAACACAGTGAATATACGGAGGCGTACTTCTTAGAAAATTCGTATATTAATTTTGGAAGGAGCAATTGCAGTTTATGTAGTTATAATAAAGATCGAACTCTTCCCTATACTAACTTTGCATACGCAACTTCACTATAGTTAAGATTACAGTATTTATATTATACATCATTATAGATTATAAAAGGTTCAAATGTTATAATGATAAAATAACTCTTGGCTATACTAACTGGCATAGTCAAGTTAGTATAGCCGTTAGAATACGTTTATCAAAATCTATTTATCCGTATATACACAGATTTGTGAAAAATCAAATCAATGAATACCTTACTACAGCACAATGGATGAAAGTGTGCCTCATGATTCGAGGTTTGCGGGTTCAAATCCACCTGTATAAGGGATCAATATTAAACGATTGGCTTTTCCTTCTTTAGAAAAGAAGATTACATTAAGAGACGATCATTGGAATAACAAACTATTGCATAATTTGGACTTAGTTAGCTACTTGATTGTTTGAGGTGCGTCTCTTACTATTTCAAAGAAGAAAAAGCCGTAGGCTTTTTCCTGTTTGTATACATTAAAGAACGACACCTAGCCCATTAAAAATGAAACATAAATAGGGATTATGTAATTTCCATCAGTATCATGGCTGTAGAGACGGCTGATACCTAGTAAAAGAACAAATCATTACAGCAAAGAACATTTCATGTTAAAGATTGATCAATGATGCCATAATCATAGTTTGTAGCCAGGTCGTCTCTTACTATTCCAATAAAGAAAAAGCAATAGGCTTTTTCCTGTTTATATCCGGGTTGCAGCGGTAGCTAGCAACCTAGTAAGAGACGATCACGTCCAATGTTATTACAATAAAGAAGGACACCTAGCCCATGTTAACTGAAACATAAATATGGATTATGTAATTTTACATTAAAAGACGATCGTTGAAATAACAAACAATTGCATACATTGGAATTAGTTAGCTACTTGATTGTTTGAGGTTCGTATCTTACTATTTAAAAGAAGAAAAAGCCGTAGGCTTTTTCCTGTTTGTAATCAGTTTATTATCCGGGTTGCAGCGGTAGCTAGCAACTTACATAAGGGACCGATATAGTTTCACCATAAATCCGGGTTGCAGCGGTAGCTAGCAACCTAGTAAGAGACGATCACCTCCAATGTCAAGAAATATAAAACCCCCCAACTCCTAAAAAAAGAGTCAGATCAAAACAAAAAAGTACACCATTAGAAACCGCCTTGTCCGAATCTTCTATAAAGGAAACTTACCTCCCTTTGGCTTGAATAACAAAGAAAATATATTGGCTTGAAATCAAGAAAATTGACTTTTACCACGTTATTCTCCACAAACGGGATATTTTTTTCTTTCCGCTTTTTTCTTTCTGCTCAGCTAGCTGGGCACTGGAAAATCATAGAGAGCTGTATAATCCGGGTTGCAGCGGTAGCTAGCAACCTAGTAAGAGACGATCACCTCCAATGTCAAGAAATATAAAACCCCCCAACTCTAAAAAAAGAGTCAGATCAAAACAAAAAGTACACCATTTAGAACCGCCTTGTCCGAATCCTCTATAAAGGAAAACTTACCGCCCTTTGGCTTGAATAACAAAGAAAATATATTGGCTTGAAAATCAAGAAAATTGACTTTTACCACGTTATTCTCCACAAACGGGATATTTTTTTCTTTCCGCTTTTTTTTTCTGCTCAGCTAGCTGGGCACTGGAAAATCATAGAGAGCTGTATAATAGCTCATTTTAAAGGAAATTGCAACATCTAGTCACTTTTGTATTTAAAAAAAAATACTTTTTAAAGTAGAATCAATTTTGTCAAAAAAATTGCATTTTTGATGTATTTTTCATACTGCAGTCTTTTCAAAGATATTTGAATTTTGAAGCAATAAAACAGTCCATGTAATGAACTCTATAGTAATAATAGCTACTTGTCTCAATAGTACCGAAACTCCTGGAACCAAAATTTTCTTTTTTTGGCTTAATCGCGCTAAAATTATTATGTAAACTGCAAAAATATTTATGATACCTAATCAGTAATAGTAATTTTTTAATTTAAACAACAAAAATACATGAAATTCTAAAATTAGTTTTGCTTTTTGTCTCCTGGAAGAAATTTTTTTTTCATCTCAGTTCAAATTTATTATTGTATCCTGGAACAAGCTTTTTTTGGTTTGTAACCCGTAAAGTACATATCTCCATATTATTGTCTCATAATTGCAATTATTTTAGTTTTCAGTCCAGAATCACTAAAACTTATTATGTAAACTGCAAAAATATTTATGTTGTCTAACCAATAATACTAATTTTGTAATTCAAACAAGATAAATACCTGAAAATTTTAAAATTAGTTTTGTTTTATGCTAGGTTTTAGATACTCGACACGGATTTTGTGTGCTTAATAATTTTAAACCTTGAAAAAAATATGGTCTCACGCGAGTGGAAAAAAAGAAAGAATAACCAAAAACAATATCAAAATAGAACAATCCAAATTTCTACTAATAGAAAACTTTACTACACAAAAATAAAGCTAACATCCTGAAATATCAGAAAAAGTTTATTTAAAAGAGATAAAAATGCCACCAAACGCAATAAAGCTCGAGCACGCGTAAGGATTGCTACTAAGATGTCTTGTGATCCAGGATTTAAGAAAATGAAATATGACAGAGCAAAACAGAGGTATCTTACGGATCAGGGGTATCGAGAAGGGAAAATTGAGACAGCGAAACAAAAGAGCAAGGAAAGGTATGATAACGATATAGATTACCGAAACAAACATAAGAAAAAAGTTTGCTACCAGAATAATGGGTAGATACTGGGTGACAAAAGCTATAATGAAAAAATTAAATTCTCTGCGAGTTGTACCGAAGAACGCATAAGGACAAAGGGAAAAATTACATTCAGAAATACAAGAAGATGGCAAAAATGCAGGCTGATCTTTGTAAATTGAGAAACATTTTACGCATGTTTTATCGGGATCACGAAATGTATTCGAAATTACAGATTAAAATTCTCTTTGAAAGAGCGGATGCTGTTGAAAAGTCGGCTAGAAATGCTTTGGCAAAGCTTCATAGCAATATCCAAAAGAAATGTTGTCAGTTTAACGAAAAGCTTCCAAGGTATGGATTGGCAACTGCGGAACAGTTTATAGATGCAATGGAAAATGTTCGACAACACAGTGAATATACGGAGGTCGTACTTCTTAGAAAATTCGTATATTAATTTTGGAAGGAGCAATGCAGTTTATGTAGCAGCAATAAAAATATATATACAAGCATACCTATCAACAGCGAAGGAAAGCAATGTTTTTCAATTATGGCGAAAACGAGCCTGTTAGGGTTATTAGTAAATGTGTTTGTAAGACTAATGATTAGAACAAATTCCTGGAACACCGACTCAAGAAAAAAAGCATTTCTAACTGTGTTTTAAACAGTTCGTTTAGTTCTACTGAATATTTGGCAAAAAAATTCTCTGTGTAGTAGAACAAACTCTGTCCTGAAAAGTACGAGACAACTATTGAAAAATGCTCTAAAACTAGATCTGACAAGGGAAATTATGATGGCTGAAGTCACCTATAACAATCTGAGTAAACATTCAAAACCAAAAATTGGGCAGCAGAATACTTGGCAATGTCACCCTGATATCCGCAAGCTCTATCCGACGGATATTGAATTATGTCAAATTCTTTTTGATATCCTTGAAAACATCTTAATAAAGATCGAACTCTTCCCTATACTAACTTGCATACGCAACTTCACTATAGTTAAGATTATTTTACAGTAAAGAACGAACCTTCGCCCATAGTAACAGAAACAAGATTTATAATAAAGAACGACCTCTTGCCTATACCAAATTTTATACGCCACTTATTTATAGTATAGGTTAGTAATTCAACAGATGGAATGGCACTGAAACATCGTAGAGAGTTTTTCAATGGCTCATTTTAAATGAAATTAATGGGGTTAAAAATCTTTTGTAATTTACACAAAGGACCGATATAGCTCATTATAAATGGTGTTTGTCAATTATCCGGGTTGCAGCGGTAGCTAGCAAGCTAGTAAGAGACGATCACCTCCAATACAGTAAAGAATGACCTCTTGCCTATACTAAATTTTTAAAGGCCTCTTACGTATAATATAGTCTAGTAAAGTTATATTTAAGGTCAATATATTAAAATTTTCCATTAAAAGACGATCATTGGAATAAAAACCAATCACATAAATTGGATTTAGTTCGCTACTTGATTATTTGAGGATAGTCTCTTACTATTTGAAAGAAAGAAATAGCCGTAGGCTTTTTCCTGTTTGTAATCATCCGGGTTGCAGCGGTAGCTAGCAACCTAGTAGGAGAACGATCATGCCCTATAGTAAATGCTAAAGAAACCCATAACTCCTGAAAAAAGATTCAGATCAAGTTTGCATTAAAAGACGATCACTGAAATAACAAACCATTTCCATACATTGGACTTAGTTAGCTACTTGATTGTTTGAGTTTCGTCTCTTACTATTTAAAAGAAGAAAAGCCGTAGGCTTTTTCCTGTTTGTATTTATAGTTAAAAAACGAACTCAAGTCCAAAGAAACTGAACCCTGTGATTCATTCATATTATCTTCATTATTTAAGCTAGAAATGTAAATAAACAATTTTCTCTTTAAAATTTTTTATTTTTATAATAAAGAACGACCTCTTACCTATGCTAAATATTATACGCCACTTAATTATAGTATAGGTTTATCCGGGTTGCTACAGTAAAGAACGATCTCTCATCCATAGTAACTGATAAATGGTGGTTCCAGGGGTTGAAAACTTGAGGTTCGTCTCTTACTATTTAAAAGAAGAAAAAGCCGTAGGCTTTTTCCTGTTTGTAATGATATAGCATAAAAGAAAACCCAAAAGGTAACTGATTATCCGGGTTGCATCCGGGTTGCAGCGGTAGCTAGCAACCTAGTAAGAGACGATCACGTCCAATGTTAGAAATATAAAAACCCATAGTTCCTAACAAAGGAGTCAATCAAACAAAAAGTACACCATTAGAACCGCCTTGTCCGAAACCCTGTATAGGAAACTTTCTGTCCCTTGGCTTGAACAGCAAGGGAAATATATTGGCTTGAAAATCAAGAAAATTGACTTTAACCATGTTATTCTCCCCAAAAGGGATATTTTTTTTCTCTTTTCTCTTTTCTTTTGTATCCAGAGATAGCTTGGCACTGGAACATCGTAGAGGGTTGTTCAATAGCTCATTTTAAAAGAAATTAATTGGGTTAAATATATATAGTAACTAAAATAAATTCTTTCTAAAAGAGAATAAGTTTTTTCTACCAAAAACTGTTTTTTTTGATGCAGTGACGTCATAATTACTATATAAGAAACGTCAAAACTGTAAATGGTCTCATTCATGAATACATAATGGTTAGATCAAAGCAAGCTACACGCAAATTAAAAAATCAGTACTAAAAAATCAAGAAAAGTGGCAGCTACTACAACATTCTGCCTAAACGGGATATTTTTTTCTCTTTTCTTAGTCTCTTACTATTTCAAAGAAGAAAAACCGTAGCCTTTTCCTGTTTGTAATCAATTAGAAAGAGTTCTACCTTTTATTACAGTAAAGAACAATCTCTCGCCCATATCTGGGTTGCAGCGGTATCCGGGTTGCAGCGGTAGCTAGCAACCTAGTAAGAGACGATCACCTCCAATGTTAAGAAATATAAAACCCCCCAACTCCTAAAAAAAGATCCGGGTTGCAGCGGTAGCTAGCAACCTAGTAAGAGACGATCACGTCCAATGTTAAGAAATATAAAAACCCTATGTTCCTAACAAAGGAGTCAGATCAAAACAAAAAGTACACCATTAAAACCGCCTTGTCCGAAACCCCTGTATAGGAAACTTTCTGTCCCTTGGCTTGAACAGGAAGGGAAATATATTGGCTTGAAAATCAAGAAAATTGACTTCAACTACGTTATTCTCCCCAAACGGGATATTTTTTCTTTTTTTTACAATAAACAATTGACACCTTGCCATGTTAACTAAAACATAAATTGGGATTATGTAATTTCCAATAGTATCATGGCTGTAGAGATGGCTGAAACCTAGTTACAATAAAAAAAGATCATTGGAATAACAAAAATTGAATACCTTTGGAATTAGCTAGCTACTGATTATTTGAGACTCGTCTCTTACTATTTAAAAGAAGAAAGAAAAGCCGTAGGCTTTTTCCTGTGTGTAGTATCAGTTTATTATCATAGGCAGCGCGCTAGCACTGCCTGAGTAAAGAACGATGTAGGGCCCCAAAAACACAATGTGTTTTTTCCGGGTTTTATAGTAAAAAACGAACTCTTGCCCTTATTACATTAAAAGACGATCACTGAAATAACAAACCATTCCATACATTGGACTTAGTTAGCTACTTGATTGTTTGAGTTTCGTCTCTTACTATTTAAAAGAAGAAAAAGCCGTAGGCTTTTCCTGTTTGTATTTATAGTTAAAAAAAACGAACTCAAGTCCAAAGAAACTGAACACTGTGGTTTCATTTCATATTATCTTCATTATTTTAGCTAGAAATGTAAATAAAACAAGTTTCTTTTTTAAATTTTAAATTGAAAAGATAGTGCTTTTAATTCAACATATTAAAAGTTCTTCCCGACGGGGAATCGAACCCCTTCTCCCAAGTAAAAAGTGGGCATACTTACCATTAGACTATCGATGACTTTTAAAATAAAAGTTACATATAAGATATGATAATAATTTTTTAATCCTTACAATAAAGATCCAACTCTTGCCTATACTAACTGGTATGGGTTGCTTAACTATAGTGTAGGCTTGTAAAGTTATATTTAAAGTCAACAAATTAAAAATTCCCTACAACGGGGAATCGAACCCCGATCGCCCTCGTGACAAGTGGGTATGTTTTACCATTGTACTATTGGAGAATCATGATAAATATGTTACATATAATATTATAAATATGTTACATATAAGAAATGATAAAAAAAAAGGTTAACTTACTAAGAAATTATAATAAAGAACGACCTCTTGCCTATACCAAATTTTATAGGTCACTTAACTATAGTATAGGCTAGTACAGTTATTATATTTAAGGTCAATATATTAAAATTTTCCACTAAAAGACGGTCATTGGAATAAAAAAAAACCCAATACATGCATTTGATTTAGTAAGCTACTTGATTGTTTGAGGCTAGTCTTGATTGTTTGAAGAAAAAGCCGTAGGCTTTTTCCTGTTTGTAATCAATTATTACATTAAAAGACGATCATTGGAATAACAAACAATTGCATACATTGGAATTGGTTAGCTACTTGTCCGGGTTGCAGCGGTAGCTAGCAACCTAGTAAGAGACGATCACGTCCAATGTTAAGAATATAAAAACCCATAGTTCCTAAGAATGAAGTCAGATCAAAACAAAAAGTACACCATTAGAACCGCCTTGTCCGAAACCTCTATAAAGAAAACTTACCGCCCTTTGGCTTGAATAACAAAGAAAATATATTGGCTTGAATTACAATAAAGAACGAACTCTTGCCTATACAAGCTTGTATAGTGGGAAATAAGGATCGATCATAATATAATAAAGTATAATAAAGATCGAACTCTTCCCTATACTAACTTGCATACGCAACTTCACTATAGTTAACATTTTTACTATATAAGAAGCGTCAGAACTGTTAAATGTTCACATTCATAATTACATAATGGTTTCAATCAAGCAAGCTGCACGCAAATTGAAAAAACAGTACTACACAAACAACAGAGATAGTATCTTGAAAAGAAAAAAGCAAAGGTATTCAACCGACCAGGCGTATCGAGAAGTAATCAAACAAAACAGCAAGATGTGTTATCACAATGACGAAGATTATAGACATGCAAAAATTGAGACAGCCAAACAAAAGATCAAGGAACGGTATGATAATGATGAATGATGAATATTACAGAGAAGCAAGAATTGAGCAGGCTAGGCAAAAGATCAAGGAGCGTTTATCATAATGATAAACTTTATAGAGAAGCAACAATTGAGAAGGCTAGACAAAAAGAGCAAGGAACGGTATGATAATGATGAAGATTACCGAAACAAACATAAGAAAAAAGTTGCTACCAGGATAATGGGTAGATACTGGGGTAACAAAAGCTATAATGAAAAAATTAAATTCTCTGCGAGGTTGTACCGAAGAAAGCATAAGGACAAAGGGAAAAATTACATTCAGAAATACAAGAAGATGGCAAAAATGCAGGCTGATCTTTGTAATTGAGAAACATTTTACGCATGTTTTATCAGGATCACGAAAAGTATTCAAAATTACAGATTAAAATTCTCTTTGAAAGAGCGGATGCTGTTGAAAAGTCGGCTAGAAATTCTTTGGCAAAGCTTCATAGTAAATATCCAAAGGAAATGTTGTCAGTTTAACGAAAAGCTTCCAAGGTATGGATTGGCAACTGCGGAACAGTTTATAGATGCAATGGAAAATGTTCGACAACACAGTGAATATACGGAGGCGTACTTCTTAGAAAATTCGTATATTAATTTTGGAAGGAGCAATTGCAGTTTATGTAGCAGCAATAAAAATATATATATACAAGCATACCTATCAACAGCGAAGGAAAAGCAATGTTTTTCAATTATGGCGAAAACGAGCCTGTTAGGGTTATTAGTAAATGTGTTTGTAAGACTAATGATTTAGAACAAATTCCTGGAACACCGACTCAAGAAAAAAGCATTTCTAACTGTGTTTTTAAACAGTTCGTTTAGTTCTACTGAATATTTGGCAAAAAATTCTCTGTGTAGTAGAACAAACTGTCCTGAAAAGTACGAGACAACTATTGAAAAATGCTCTAGAACTAGATCTGACAAGGAAATTATGATGGCTGAAGTCACCTATAACAATCTGAGTAAACATTCAAAACCAAAAACTTGGGCAGCAGGTTACTTGGCAATGTCAACCTGATATCTGCAAGCTCTATCCGACGGATATTGAATTATGTCAAATTCTTTTTTGATATCCTTGAAAATAATATAGCATTAAAATTTTCAACTGACAAAGTGGTTAATTTCTACCTTGGCGGCTTGGATTATTGTGAAATCAATTACAGGGACACAAGAAAGCATGGGCATTCGTTATACTGTAGCCCAAATGAGGGATGTCAGAGCTATTTGCGTTCTCTAAGGGCACTAGCTCCACATTTTCCTGTCTTGAACTGTTTCATTAATAGCGTATATAAGGCAGTATCAAAATGTAAGATTATACAACATATTAATCTACTAAAAGTCGAGGGTTCGTACAAGGAACTAAGTCATTACATAGAAGAAGTGTCAAGTAGACTCTGTCGTAATAATAGTCAAGACTTCATTTACGGTGATAGCAATATTAGAGTTTCTGTGGATGAAAATACAATAATAAAATTATTTGGTGAGAGCCTTGATAAGGTAGCTAACATCAGGGATGTATACCCACAATGCATTGTGACAGTTGTGAGCAGATAAAGACAAAATACCAATTGAAGAGTCTAAGATCCCTTTCAAATAGAAAGGTTTTGATGTAATGATGGCCACGATTTTAGAACACCTACAACAGGACATACCCAAAGATGACAGAGAACAACTAATTCAATGTACAGGTTGGAAAGAGGATGTCATAGATTCATTCTTTGTCTGTGATTACTGTGCTGGGAAAATGTTGAAAAGTCAGGAGAATGTCCGATCAGTATTAAATAACCTTCATATAGACTGTACACCGGCATGTATAAAGTGTTTAAATAATTTTGAAATGGCAATGATTCGATTTGTAATGCCTTGTCTTACGATCGTCAGATTAGGGCAAGTAACTGCATTGAAGAGACCTAGAACAGAACTTGTTGACGCTCTTAAGGGGAGAATAGTATATCTACCTGTTGATGTGCAAGCAAATGCAGATATTCAGCCTGAAAAACTTCTTAACATTGATAGTTTTGTAGTCATTGTCAATGGTCAGCCTACTTACAACAAGAATGTTTGGACTGCACTAATAGATCTGAGAAAAGTCCATGAAGCACTGTTGTGGTTAAGAGAGAACAACAGTC